>JBBPBP010000004.1:15147815-15205049 GCA_037974735.1 Cicer chorassanicum
AAAGACATTACTATGATGTTATATATTTTGTAAATTTGTCATAAAAAATAAAATATATTATAAATTTATTTGTAATCACAAATTTCTAAAGTATAAATTGATGAACCAAAAGAAATTGAGACAATATATGATCCACAAAATAAATGATAACATTATAATGTCTATTTGAATTTCTTTTTAAATTTATTATGTATTTTATTTGTAACAACGAATTTATAAAATATATATTGATGAATCAAAAGAAATTGAGATAACAAACCACAAAAATTAATGAATTAGAAATTAATATATAATTTCAACACAATTCAAGATCATCTAAATTTACAAAAATAAAATTTTAACACAATACGTTTTATTAAAATAAAAATAATTGCAATCAATATACAGAACCTATGAGTAATCAACAATGCATAAATTAAAAGATAAGATGTAAGAAAGAGACATCAAGATTTGTACACATCCTACTTCTTCGTCCTTGCTTGTAGTACATTGAGTCCTCATACAAATGTTTGAGATTTTTTTTCTTTCGCAATTGATATGAATGATTACAAAATCTTTTAGAATAAATTTCAATGTGCTTGAACCCAAACTTGCCAATTGAAGAGCATCCCTTCACACGGAAGTCATTCACCAAATTGTTGAAGATACCTCACTTTAGGTCCGAAAATATCATTTTCTTTCTCTCACAAAGTGTAAAATTTGATATTCAATAGACTCTCACACCTTGAATACTCATCAAGAAAAAGATACGTCATGTTTCTTTCTCTCAAATTTCTCACACCATCAAACTGAATCAGAAAACTTGTGTAATCTAAATTGAGACTTGAAATAAAAGAGATGAAGAATGAATATTGAAATGAAAATTTTAAGATAAATGATATTTATAGATAAATAGTCAAATGAGAAAATACAACTTAATTCATTGAAAAACCGAGATTTTGCTTTGTGAATTGATTCATGCTAAAACTTGAATTGACTTATACATAATCTGAAACCATAGAGCTAATCCTAAAAAGTCATGAATCTATTCATTATAAGTGTGAATTGATGAATCCTTAGAGGATTAATTTCATGAATTGATTCATACATACAACAGATGAATCAACTTTTGAACTTCAAATTTTTTAAAATAGATTCGGGACAAAAATTAATCAATTCAAGGACTTCATGAATCAATTGATGGATGTAAAATTGACTCAAAATTGATTTCAATACATTTCCATGAATTTTCAAAAGTAATCTTAGCATGCAAATGTTTTGCATGATTAATTAAGATTGATAGTCTTAGTTAATTTTCTGATTCACAAGTTTAGTAATAGTGAATATTGAGATTACCAATGCCACTATAACACGAATGCTAAGTACTAGTTTGACATACATTAAAACACTATATAATCAAGTTAAAAGAAACATGCATTCACAATAAATTAATTCTTTTAAAAATATATATAAGTCATGTGTTGTTAGTGTGTAAAAATACTCTGATAAAAAATACTATATTTGTATAGATATTGACAATTAGACAAAACATTACTAAAAAAAACATAAGGATATTTTAATAATGAGTCACTTCAAGCTTTGGTCTGCTACATGACTAATCTCCTCTCAAGTGATTAAGTCGCAACTCAAAGCTCTAGTCTCTTCCTTGAATAAATTAATTATTCAAGTTTTTTTTTTCAGGATTCAAATTAACCTTTGTTTGGTGTTTTTAAGGCCTAATTAATGTATATGTTTTTCAATTTTTCCTGAAAAGTAACATTTCATATACCTCTGCACAATTTTAACCTACAATAATACTTTAGTGAAATAGTTTCACTCAACCAGTTATTTATTACTTTAATTTATGAGTAGGGAAAAATATTTTTTTTACGTTGCGTGTACAAAAAAATTTAAACAACAGTCAATATGAAATAGAGTTAGTATTGCTGTAAACTACATGCATTTCTTTTTGCTTTTTATTTCTACTATTTCATCATTTTTCCTATTACTTAGCACCGTCTATTTTTATTTTTCATTGTTTGATTTCTCATTTTATTTTTACGTTATTTTATAATAAGTAGCAATAGGAAATATCAAACAAACAGTAAGAGTTTTATTTTATAAGTTTATTACTATCCATAAAAAGGATTAATAATTAACTACTCAAATTATAGAAAAATGATCAAAAAATCACATGTATATGATATTGAAAACCCTAATAATTTTAATGCCAATAATGAACAATATATAAAAGATACAAAGATTGCCTTAGTAGAGTGTGCAGTGGAAGAGTGAAGTAATAAGATGATCACAAATTTGATTCTCACCTCTAGTATAATATTCGAAAAGAAAAAAAAAAACTATTGACATACTTAATCTTGGCCATTTCAAAAAATAATAATGAACAAGATGGAGGTCTAATTGAAAATATATGTATGAATGTTATTCCCAAAAGTTTTTAAATTAAAAAAAGATGTTTTAAATTTTGTTTGAGGTCAACAATATTAATCTATTATAAGTATTAGTAATATGAGAATTGAGAAAACAAACAAAGGAGAAACCATAGTTTGAGAGTACAATTGAAAAACTTAAAATGAATCATATTTAATAAAAGATGATGAAAATGATACAATAAACTAACTATATATGGAGCAATTAACTACCAAAGTAAAAACTAACTCTGGCAAACTAATAAAAATAGTTAGTTAAGAGTTACTTAGAAATAGTTATGGATTACGGACAAACGAAGTTGAAGATAAAGAGGGCCAAATTCACTTCAATTTTGCCCGATTGCCTTGTCTAAGAAACAACTCAAAATTTCATAGCACTAATCACAACTCCCTAACACAAGAATAAGTGTGCTTGATTTTACTATGGTCAAAATAAAAATTAATTTTGAAAAACTTGTTTTTTCAAAATTATTTTTGATTCAAAGTGAGTTGAAAATAAATTTATTTTAAGTTTGAATTTCATTTTAATGAAAGTGATTTTGTAAAGACAATCTATTTGTTTTTGAATGTGTAATTAACATATGGTGGGATTGATTACACATTTTATTGAATAGAATTGTTTTTGCATCGTTTACATCAAAGACATGAGTTAATATTTTAACGGATTGATTTTGTATTTATCAAACAACTATAAATTTAAAAAATATCCATGTGGTTTAAAACTCAAATGCATGTGAAATTTGTTCCAAATTTATTGCTGAAACTGAAACAGTGACCTTCCGTAGAGCTTTTACAAATAAACTATGTCTTGGGTATGTGCATCTCAGAAGGATTGGTAAATTGGTTGTGCTATGACATTATCCATACTCCATAAGTGGTGAGTAAATGCAGGGAGCAATTGGAATAAGATGAACAGTTTTTTTTTAGAAAGGAAGAAGATGAAAAGTTGGTGGAAGATGAACGTCGTAAAAGGGTTTAACGCAAATGAAATTAAGGTGAGAGAGTGATTAGCGAGACTATTTTAGGTGAGTTTTAATTTGAGCCCTTCATTTGAATTCAACGACTCATTAATTCTCTCACTCTCACATATGGATGTTCTTTCTCACTTGATATGCCCATGTCTCCTATATATATATTATTCATTATCATGTTTATTTAATTTAATTTCAGCAAAAACATATTCCAACGAGTAACAGCAAAGAGCAAGATATACACAACTTATCATTCAATAGTAAAATTAATTTACAGTCACCATGAAAGATACAATTTCTTGCTTCACATAAAATCAATTTTGGACGGTCAAATTGACTTCTCTTGAAAAAAAAAAATTACTGCAGAGTCAAATCATGTTGTCCCAACGTGTGTTCATGGACTGCAGACGAGAAACCAAACATTGCTAAATGAGTAGCAATGCAAAGTGCTTTTGACTAAAGCAAATTTTGTTCTTCCAAATCAGCCAAATTAGTAATAGCCAGAAATCAGAGGCGCATTTTACTTGAAAGGTAATCATGAAAGGAAAATCAGCATGCACCCTTCTTCTTCCTCTTGCCCTCTAAGAGTGAAGAAATATAGGCACATTTGGTTTGGATTTCATTAAACTCATTCTCCAAGTCCTCAACCTATTTTAAGTCAGCAACATGAACAAAAATAAAACATAAAAACCTTTGTCATCATAAGAATCAAACTTTTCTCTTTAACTATTATTACCGTCTTTTTCAACTCTGTCTCCTTTTGCCTGTACTCCTCACACCTGTAGAAATGGGTTTCAGTGGAATTTATTTAACAATGAAACTAGTAAATAAGATGCTGGGGCACTGCAATCAAATAAATACCAGAAAGTGATTGTCACGTTGACCTTGCTTTCCAGAATTTAAAAATATATAACCATTAAACATTGTTTAATAAGCCATAAAGTTACTAATGATTCATGATTCCTATATTGTACAACCAAAATATAAGATATCTTAATGGAGCATAATTCTTTGATGTGAAATTTCATTTATATACATGCATGACATAAAATATCGAATACAACAACAGATCATACGAGAAAACATCTAATCATATGATTGTAAACCATATGTATGTACATTTATATAAGAGAATCATTCAACTAGGAGACGATAACATTCACCAAAAACAGAAAACCAAGAGAAAACTGAGTCACGGTGGCTCAAAACCACATCCTTGTCACAAGTAGGAAAAGTAATAAAAAGTCTTGAGGTTCAACAAACCCATTAAGAGTAGGGAATGGGATTGATCAAGCGTTGTGTTACTTAATTGAAAGAACGGGTATAGCTTGTTAATAAATGTCAAAAAGGATTGAAAAGTTGTGTTTTCTTGAAGTATTTTATTTGTCACTGTACATATAATTTGAAAAAACTATCTACCTCGTGAAAAGTTTTATGTTTTCTTCACAGATATCATCAATAGATACTAACGCTGAAGCTCCACTTGATATACCCTGTTGATAGAGACAACACATTAATCATGAGCCTCCAAATCCAGCAGTGTACTCAATTAGAAAATAAAATAAAAACATTTTAAAAAACCATTGTTTTTTAGTGTGGTTTATATGGCTAGTTCTAAGCCCAGAGAAAAGTATCAGTAGGAAATCAACTATCATCTTATCGTTAAACCTTTACACCAAAAGATCTATATAAATGCATCCAAACCAAGGGAGAAAAAAACGGAACTCTAACCTCTTGCTGCACTATGGAATAAGAGATGCGGTGCAAGTATTAGCAAAGAATTTAATTCACACAATTTAAATATCAGGCATGAAAAAATGATTTCTAAGTTGGTATCATTGCAATCCATAGCAGTATACCCTTTATGTTAAAAATGTTTCTTATTCCTACATCTTGACTAGCTGGACCCCTATCAGCAAAAATTAATGCAAATCATTCTGCTCTATATACATCATATTCTTTCATGAAAGGAATAAGAAAACGACCAAAATACTATATGAGTAATCCATTCAAGCAGATTTAAGCCATTGTAAATGTGTACAGAATCTACAGATATTATTTGACCCAATAATGCCAATCAACCAAACATTACACACAATTACAGATAGGATCTCGTCAGGAAAAAAATTGGTTAAAGAAAGGATAAGGTACAAAAGAAGTAGCTATACAGGAGGGAAACATAGTAATGATTGTTTATAATGCAAGGGTGAAAAACGCAGATATCTACTTTGCTGTTTTGCTTTCTGCTTGAACTCGGATATAAAAAATAAATGGAAAAGGGAAATTAAAATGATTCTGGTAATTCCTATACAACTACCAAAACCTTTTACTAATAGATGGAGCCGGCATGTCATGGACCATACAATGCCACAATGTCCAGCTATTGATCATGTCCAAGTTTCCCTCAACCTCTCAATTATTTGGCTACCCTCTATCTAGTCTACCCTCCTTAACACATGCCCAAACTAGCTATCATGAGACTCTACCAATGTTTTTGCAATGGGAGCTACCCGTACTTTCACTCTACCAATTTCTTTCCAAACTCTATTTCTATTCTATCATAGTAGCATTCACATCTGACTTTGTAGAGCTGGAATTTTTTTCATTGCCCAATGTCGAGTACCATACAACAATGCAAGTCTTGTAGCCATGCAATAAATTTTATTTTGGGTTTAAATCATATTTTTCTATTAAAATAACCTCCAAAGCATTTCACCGTATAATTTATCCTACTTAGAATCTATGGTTGCCATCCACCTCTACTTTCCTCTTTACGATTTAGAAATTGTTGATAAGCCACTCAGCTAAATTGAGTGCTCCTTCAATCCCAATTAATAGTATAAAATTTAACAACTTGGCAAGGCAAAAAAATTTCATATAATTAGTCACGTCAAATTCAATTTAAAAAGAGAACAATTGATTTTAACAAATCCATGCATGGGTTTATAAAACTAGGAACTAAATCAACTATAAAGGAAGCTGCATCCATCGTCTGATACATTAAATACTAAAATCAAACCCCAAATGCAATCAACTGAGGTGCTCCGCTGAGAAGTGCAACCCTGAATTAACTAAGCCTTATAATGTTAATAAGTTTTAAAAATTTGTCTTCCTCTTGTTTGTTAATGCTAGACATTAGAAGAATTCATATGCAAATGGGCAGTGACTACTCCGAAGCATCATCAACATCTCTAACAGGTATGATTATGAATTTACGAATGCATTATTCACAACAGTATGCATCTATTTGTGTTTAATAAGTTATTTTAAAAAATGTGAAAAAAGTAATAAACAAAGCAATATATTTCATTCTACATCCAGCAGCAAGTATGATTATAAGTGGTAAAATTAGATAAATACGGCCTTTGCAGATTACATCAACTACTTACACACTGTTGATGAGTCAAACTTTGATTCCCAGTTGCAGGAAGACCCTCATTTGGCTGATCTAAATTCAAAACTTCTTGATGTTCAGCTTCTAAGCAAATATCTTCTATCAACTCATTCCGTGAATTATTTGGATGCCCTGCTGATTGTCGAATCCGGGCTTCCTTTAGAATTTGTGATCTGAAATTTAGAGGCTGATATCCAACTAAGTGACAGTGTTCCTTCCTATCTAGTCCAGAACAAATTTCCCCATATCAAACAACGTCAACCTCATAATATGGAAATTCTAGAAAAGAAGTATCAGGAAGCACTTAAATTTTCACATAATCAAGTCCTTGTTGGCAATTTTCCAAAAATAATACAGAAGTGAATAATGGTTCCATTCATGGCAAGCTTAATCCAACACATAATTTTCAAGGGGGGCTGTTCTTAAGCTAAGTAGCAAATCATTATTGAAATGAATAGACTTTTGTCTGTCTTTATTTACTACTAAAGAAGTTGTAACTTGAACTCCAAGAACATTAACTGAAAATCTAAGTCACATGCATCAAATTGAATAATTTCTAGTAAAACATGAGTACACCTCATAAACTGGTTTAACCAGCTTATTAAGGGTCACAAGTGAATTAGCAAATTAAGAAGGAATAACTACAGTATACAGAAAACGAAAATTTGAAGCATCAAATCCAATCATTTTCCCAATAAAAATAGAGTCAAATCCCTGTAACTAGTTATTCAACACACTCATTAAGACAGCTCATTAAAGGGAGCAAGTAAATCAGAGAACTAACAAAATATTAAACTCCAAGAGGATATGAAATAAGTTTTCAATCTGTTTCAAAGATTTGTACAGGAAATATCAAAAACAGTCTTTTTTTCTTCTTCTGTATTTACTATACAAATCTTTTGAAACTGAAAATAGAATGAAAACAAGATGGTAGTTTTGTAGTTAAGGTGAAAACAGAAAATTATAATAGAAAATGCTTTCTCAAAGTAAACGGGCCTAAGTAGCAGGTGCAACATTTTTCAAATAAAATCAGAGGCATAAACCCTGTAAATTGGCTAACCAACACATGAACAGTTACTAAGACAGCTTACTGAAGTATGCAAGTGAATTAAGAAAATATAGAAGAAAAAGAACTCTAGGATACTGTTAGAATATTAGAAAATATCTTATAATATATAGGCTCTAGATACCATGTTGAAGTTGTGGGATTTTAGAGAAAAAGGAGGAGAGAATAATAAGGGTTTGAATATTATTGATAATAGTTTAATGCTGACTTGATTACAAAATACTCAATACTAATCTCTATTTATAGAGAAACATAGACTAAATCCTAAATTAGGAACAAATCATAATAATAATGAGAGATATTCTAAGATATCTTTATAAATATAAATTGATCCTAGGAAATAACTCAAGATACTCTAATATAATATAATAGATATTATAAGATATTTTCTAATATTCTAACAGATACATCATTAAAGAAGCATTAGGAAATATCAAGTATCAACGACTATAAGTAAAGAAATTCGATATTGAATAGCATACAACCTTCACTAGAGCAGAAAAGCAAAATAAAAGAAACTGTTCAAAATAAATTATGTAGTACAAACAAACCAGTAATCCATCGTCATTTGTTTCAGCTTTGCTTCCAGCCGTATGAACAGTACTGATCTCTCAAAGTCTTGTTTATCATGTGCAGGTTCTATAAAATTGGCTTCGAGAATTCCTAAATATGTACCAGTAAATTAAAAACCCTGGATATTGTGAAGTTCTTGCACAGAGAAATCAACAGGAGAGGATAAGAAAATACCAACAACACCATTCCCTTTTGATGAACCATCTCCAGTTACTTTCCAAAATGGCTGCATTCTCACAAAAAGGTGAACAGCATCAGATCAGAATAGTATGATGTTAGGAGCCCAAGAATAGGATTCCAAAAGAATTTGAGGAAGAACACTTGCATTAAGAAAAGATAAAAAATAATAAAAAAGAATCTGACACGAGGTATGGTATCATGTGGCAAGGCGTTACTTTTATAGTTTATTGATAATTGATTAGTTGGTTAACTCGTCCTCGTTTTTGTTTGATTAGCTTTACCAAAAATACTACTTTCCAGCATGACCGAGTTTGGGACGGGCGATTGGCATCGAATGTGAGTCTCGTGACCTTCACAGATTATCCATCCCATGTTTGTTCTGCCACGAATTTCCCTCTTACATACATTCTAAGTTGGCTCATTTTGGTCTTTCTAAACTTCAGAGGATGGAACCGTAGTCTATCCTAGATTCATGGAACAGCCCTGATCAGGCCACTATGGTCACACTCTACATGTCGAGTCTTGAGTGTGGGGGTTTGGGGTATTGAGTGTCCCACATCAGATAACAATATGGCTCGAATAGTGGTTACTGGTTATTACTTTTAAGTAGACACATCCCTCACCTTACAAGTCTGTTTTGTGGGGTTGAATTGGGCACAATCCAAATTCTAAAGAATATATTATAGACTTCGTCTAACAATTACAAAAATCTCAAAACATCTTGATTACCGTAATTACAAAACATTATTAGCATGTTAATATTCTTTACATAATTATTACTGTTGAGTTCTATGTGGGACTCTCAACAGAGTAATAGATATAACTTATATTTGCAAGATAATTAGTAAGGATGCTACTTTGAATGTACATGAACATATATATATGTGACTCTACTTATTGATTTCCTCTTCTACTTCCAACAATATATAAGAATGGTGATTTGCTGTATGAGAAAAGAAATAAAAAATATATACTTGAAAATGCAGCTGAAAGTAAATGCAATTATAGATAAGACATTTCAAGTACTAAGAAGTCAGAACATACCTTGATTAGGCGATTTTTGTGGTATACATTAAATCCAGTAACATTAAGAGAAATAAACTCCTTTAAAAATCCAATGGTTGTCTCCACCATAGCCTAAAACAGACCAAACTCCTTAGTTTGAAAAATTGAAAAATAAATTGCTTTCTTAATTAATTAAATGTCTCAGGGTGATAGGAATATAGGATGATAGACAAATAATTACTATTTGTTAGTCATATAACACTAAATCGTCTTCTGATACTGATATGGAAGAAAATTAGAACAACGAAAAAGATGCACTAAGGGAGTTAAGGAGAAAGACTATGCAAATCATGGAGGGTCTGCTCCTCCCAAACCAATCCTTTCATCACTCTAAATCGCCTACGACTATCCTCTTACTATTCCTGTATGCCCCACTAATCAAATACTAATCCTGCTGCATGAATATTCATGAGAATTCTGATATTGCCTCTTTACCCATACCCATGTAATACATTCTGCTGCTTACTTTCTTCACCATTCTCTCACACACTGATATTTAAAGGCGCTGATCAGTGGGATGATTACAAAAATAAATTATCAAAAATATTTTGAATTTATGACGGCTTGACTGGTTAACTAATCTGAAAAATGATCCTTGAATTGTCTTTCATTGAACAATTCCTCTGCATTGAGCTGCAATTCCTTGATTCAAGGGTATTACAATGATAAGAATCTAAGTTACAAAATAATTACAGATTTTTAGACTAATTGATATATACATTCCTAGAATAACAGACAGAAACCAAAACTAATAACAATTCTACAAATTCTTTATCTATTATACGATCTTTCATTCATGAGGAATATTTAGCAACTTCAATGGTAGTGCTGTATAAAATTGTTTTAAATGATTTTGAATGTATACTGTCATATTAGTGATCTAACCACTTGAGGCGTGCAAATCTGGGGCTTGTATCTAACTACTTCTGAATGTATCAACTCATCTGTAATGTCAAACTGGTCGACAGGCTTCCCCCTTAGTATGATTTTGAAGTTCGAAAACTTTCTGAGATATAACATAGATACATATGCCTGAAAAAATATTAAGGGTCAATCAGAATAGAAATTAAAGAATAGACATCAATCGTTGCAAGTATAGCTGAAATTCTCAGTATTTAGCATCACCCGTAAAGAATAACGAATGCGGTAAGAAATATGTGACTGAAGCTGAACAATTCTTTTGTTCAACTTCTTCCCATCTCCTCTGTTGGCCTCATCTCTCAGCATGATATCCTGTGCAGAAGAACAAAGCAGATCATGATTGCTATCAAAATATTGAACAATATCAAGTATCGAAAATCTATAGCAATAGCACTCCAAGCATATACATACACCCCGCAACCACTCATTACATTAGACTTGTGTCAACAATACCAAACGAGTCAAATATGAGAGTATGATAGGATGAAAAAATGGCCAAACCTGGCACATGGTATCGCTAATTTTTATGCATTGACATGTGTTAGAATATTATAAAATATCTTATAATATCTTTTATATTATATTAGAGTATCTTGAGTTATTTTCTAGGATCAATTTATAATCATAGAGATATCTTAGAATATCTCTCATTATTATTATGATTTGTTCCTGATTTAGAATTAAGTCTATGTTTCTCTATAAATAGAGATTAGTATTGAGTCTTTTGTAATCAAGTCAGCATTAAACTATTATCAATAATATTCAAACCCTTATTATTTTCTCTCCTCCTTTTCTCTAAAATCCTACAACTTCAACATGGTATCTAGAGCCTATTTCGATCCTCCTTGATTGATCTCGCCTCTATTCTGCTGCCGAGTTCCCAACAATTAGGGAATATAATCATAGTTTCTCTTTTCCAACATTCCGACACGTTTCACTCGTTTTCGTTCAGTTCGCTACTGCCGCTGCTGCCACTATTTCCCGCGAATTTTCCTGCGAACGTCGTCATCTCCAGATCAGGTCATGCTCGAATGCGTGTCGCCAAAAACCGTCACATGCGCTCTCACGCGCTGCTAATCTCTCATGCAAGTAGATCTCACGCGCCGCTGTCTCGACAGCGTGTGACGGCGCGTTTTGACGCCTCTCAATTGCTGTCACTTCTGTCCACAAATGTCGCTGCTGCCCCGTCTGTTGCTGCTGCCTGCCGTTGCAGCTGGAATTGCCCTGTCTGCTACTGCCGACGTCTGCTGCTACTGCCGCCGTTTTTTATCGATCATGGTTTCGTTAGAGTTGCGCTGCTTCTTCTTCTTTGTTTGTCATGCAATTTAGTTCTTACTAATATATTATAACAGTGGCTTTTATTCCTACCGACGATCATTCCGGTGGTGTCCCTTTTCCCACAGATGAATCATATTAGTGATGACTTCTTCTTTCGTTGATGGTTATTCTGACGATGTCTTTTATTTTCATGACTCAATTTATCTTGGCAATTTGTCCCAGATGCACTGGCCCCATCTTTGTCCCAGATGTACTGGTCTTGCCATTCTCTCCCTGAAGCATGCTGCTCTCTCCTTGAAGCATATTCCAGTTTAAATATTGAGTCTCCGATATTATTGGTTTGAAGCTTCCAAATGCATTTTTTTAGAAGGACGGACCTTGCTTTGTTCAATTGCTTGCCATGAATTTATCTCATGCTGATGATCATTCCGGCTATCTGGCTAAGCTATATTTATAGCAATTTTCTCCGACTTCATCTGCATCTCTGAGTTGCTTTTCCATCTTTTTTATTATTTTGCGGAGCAATACATTGTTTTCTTGTAACAAGCTAAAGCTTAGTAAGCTTTAGCTTGAGGGGGAGTGTTAGAATATTATAAAATATCTTATAATATCTTTTATATTATATTAGAGTATCTTGAGTTATTTCCTAGGATCAATTTATAATCATAGAGATATCTTAGAATATCTCTCATTATTATTATGATTTGTTCCTGATTTAGAATTAAGTCTATGTTTCTCTATAAATAGAGATTAGTATTGAGTCTTTTGTAATCAAGTCAGCATTAAACTATTATCAATAATATTCAAACCCTTATTATTTTCTCTCCTCCTTTTCTCTAAAATCCTACAACTTCAACAACATGAAAAACAAAGAAACGACAATAAAAGCTACAAAAACCAAATGAAGGTGTAAAATCACTGCAACAAAAATCAAGCCGGTACCCAAAATCATCTCTTGCAACTCATTTCTTGTTATAAAGATATTAATAAAGATAAGTAAGGCCTAACCGGTTTTGAATTAACAAAAAGAAAAATACACGGAGACAACTAGGAAAAAGATCCAAGAGCATTGTCATTAACTGAAATAAAGAAACAGTATAACAGTAAGAACAGAAGAAAAGAATGTCATAAAAGAAAAATGCTATCGCTGCCCTATGGCTTTAGGCACCCTGATTACCCACATATGCTGGAATGCCTCGTGCAATCTTCTCCATGATGAATCTCTTTTGAATACATACTTTGGGAAACAGTTGTGTATAAATTGAATTTTGACAATTCAATAAGGTTAAGTTTGAATAGAGTTCTAAATGATGAGAATTTTAAATACAAAGATAACTATTTGCATCAACCGAACTCCTTTAGTTAGTCAGAGCATCTCCAATGCTCATTTTTAAGAAACTCACTTTGGGTTCCATACACTACCATCAAGTGTTCCCTACAATGCCACATCATCCTTAAGTAACTCTTACACATTTTGCTCCTATGGTAAAAAATTAAAGCAACCCTTCAGCAAGCTACACTTTCATATTATTTTATTTGCACTCAACTTTTCTCAAATAAAAATATTAATTCATTTATTATAATTTATACGTAAAAAAATAATAAATGTTGATACATAAATGTACTGAGAAATACAAAACGAGAACTTAAAAACAAAGAAAAATAAACAAATATGATGAGAAATACAAAACGATAAAAATACACAAATATAATGAAAAACACACAACGATGAGAAAGAAAGAAATATGATGAACCACACATGACAATGAGAAATATAATAATTAATGTTTGTTATTCTCTTTCCCCCTCCCCCCTCTTTTTTTTTTTCATGAGTTGGTTGATGATGATTGATGAAAGGAAACCATTATTTAATCCAATGATATCCTGTCTTATTTAAGATATCTCAACAAAATCTATGCAACCCACTTTGCCACGCTAGGTTCCTCCAATGGGAAGAAAAAATAAGGAACAAGTTCAGGCTCACTCTCTCTCACAGTTATCTCCATTGTTATTAATGTGCTGAGGAGATGTAGGACTTGGGCTTAGGGCTTAGGTCAATCTCATAAAATTGGCTTGCAAGATGAGGACGGCTTAAGTCTTATATGCATTACATTGACCATATTGCTAGTCGATGTAGGACTCTCTCAACAAGACAGTGTGGAACCAATTAGTATCTAGTCAAGGAAGTGATCTCAATCATTTCATAATTTGTATTCTTATTTAATTTGATTTAGGCCAAGAATCTGGCTATAGTAGGCTTGAAATTATACTAGTAGTAATACACCAGTATTTCACCTAATTATTGGTATAAATAGGTACAACTTACAAGTGCTTTGTAATTAAAACACACATTATCAATATAATATTTTATTGAGAACTTACTTTCTTTCTTTTTCTACTTCCCTACCCAAACCTTGTACTTTCAACACGTATTAAACAAGCTATATTTGAATATTTTCGTCATCCAAAAAGAATATCTGAAAATATACTTCCAAAAAACTTGCAAATGAAAAAATTTATATAGCAATCAAGATACACAACATACCTCAGCATCATCATCAAAACTCAATTCATATATTCCTTCATCATTCAACCACAAATTATATATTAAAATCTTGGTTCCATGTGATCCTATATCATCAAACTGAAAATTATGAAAAAATGATCAGTAAAAAGGAGTCCATAGCTAACATTTTGAATGTAGAAATGAGCTATCAATAGCTCTACTGCATTTCATTTATTGCATACATCATTTAGAGGTGATTCACATGCTACTGCTTTGGTCAGTGGCCCAACAGATAATGCCATTATACTATAATAATGAGAATGGATGTCCTCATAAGACAAAAAGAAATCTATACAGACCTTGTAACAGCAAGTATCAGTTATTTTATTTCTCGCCTTTAAATGAAAAAAGAAAGGTCTGCTCTGAGCCATAACTCTCATGGACATGCATATGAATGAAACTCCATGACTAGCGCATAGCCATATAGTTCCACAGTCTAGCATATTTCAGAAATTGGTAGAAGAGGCTAACATGAAACTTAAGCTAGAACTCAGTGCAAGTACTTGGAGCTTAACTCATTGTGAATGAGGTCTCTAAGGCATAACAGTTGATTAAGGATAACATTAGGTATTTGACTTCTTTTTGTATTAGACTAATAGTTCAAGACGATTCCTTACACTCCATTGTAACTTCTTCTCCTCATCTAAATGAAACATTTTCTTAATCAGAAAATAAAAAAGATTGCATGGAAGTCGAGGAAACTCACAGATAAAGAAAGAGTGAGTGCAAAATTGGGACATTGTGACTGTTAAATTACCAATGTGACACTTCTCAAGCCTAAGTTCTTCTCTAGAGGCACATAGCTACTTGAAATATTACCAAAAATCATATGTCCCAACAAAATTGATTTATGTTTGTTGAAATATTAAGTAATTATTATTATTGATATTGGTCGATTCTATCTTCATTCTGTGTTATTTTAGTTCTATATATCAATCCTTGATTTAAGGAGTTGACTTTGGTGAACTCTCTCCATGGTATCTGGAGCACTCTTTCATTAAAATAAACAACTACTAAGTGACTGCAATAGTTTCTACATGGTATCAGGAGCTCTAGGTTACTCCCAAGGGAAACCTATTCTTTCTCAATGACCAGTCCAACTAGCTGACGGCAGGCCTTCACTGACTCAATCGACCACTCGTCCACAACTGACAGCCCTACCGATGATGGAGAACACACCAATTGGCAGTGTAGGTGGCAGCCAAGGATGTGGCAGCACACCACATGGGGAGGTGGCTATGTTAATTATGGCAGTGCTGGTCCTTTCAATTCAAGAGGCAGTGGCAAAAATAACTCTCCACAGGCTAACATCCGGTGTCGGTATGGCTCAAACTACCCAAAATGATCCCAAAGTGTCCGACTCATTTTGGATGGCAAGGGAAAATATGGCTTTCTTACTGGCACTGTTCTGTAACCTGCAGGGGCAGATCAAACTTACAGGTTCTGAAGAGGCTGGAAAACGATCGTGTGTTTATCTTTCTTGTAGGGCGGAACAAGGAGCTCGATGAAGTAAAGGGTAGAATTTTCAGGGAGAAAAAACCCATTGTCATCTATTCAAAAGACTTTTCTCTCAGGAGAGACAAGTCGACCTCTACCGTAGCAACTGTAGTTATGCACTTGCCACTAGAGACTCCAATGAAGAAGGCAAGAAAGATGGTAAGATATCTAAGAAACCATGGTGTGACAATTGTAGACGTCCATTGCACACTTGTTCAACTTGTTAGAAACTCCATGGGAGACCTCATAATGTGAAGATGGGTGAAAGTCGTGCACTTCAATCTACTACTTCTGATCAAGAGCAGCAGTCTCCCACAAGTTCACTTTCGCTCGCAAAGGAACAACTAGAACAACTGCACAAACTTCTTGAGTTCCATAGCCCAGAAAGTTAACTTTTTAAGGTCATCCCATCTTAGTGTCAACCCTAGCCATACTTGTAATGTTGATTCAGGTGCTATACTGATTATGCGACAGGAGAATCTAGTCTATTTTCTTAACATAATCCTTGTGCAAGTAACCTGAAAATTAAGATTGTCGGTGGCTCTCTTTCAATCATGGCAAAGAAAGGTGTTGCTCTTTCTTCATTATTAACTCTCCAAGATGTATTGCATGTTCCTAACTTCTTTGATACTCATTGTGTCTCTCAGGATTTGACCTCGAGGGAGATGATTGGAAGTACTAATAAAAAATGGAGGATTCTTCTACCTTGACGATGGACCTAAAACCATTCATCAATCCAGACAAATAAGTTCCTCCTTTGAATCCTTTTTTACTTCAAATAATAAGGATGATATTATATTGTGGCATTTGAGGTTAGGTCACCCTAGTTTTAAATATCTAAAACATTTGTTGCCAAAACTATTTGTTGATCAAGATTTTTCTTCATTTCAATGTGAGATTTGCGAATCTGCTCAACATCACCAAAATTCTATTCCTATTCAAACATATAAACCCTCAAACTTTTTTTTGTTATTCATAGTGATGTTTGGGGGCCTAACAGGATAAGTTCTCTGTCCAACAAAAGATGTTTATCACCTTTACTAATGATCACACTAGACTTTGTTGGGTTTATTTATTAAAAGAAAGATCAGAGATAGGACAAATTATCACGAATTTTTGTAAATTGGTGCAAACACAGTTTAATTCCAAAACTAATAGTGGGACTAAATACTTTAACACTATTTTGGGACAGTATGGAAATGGGATTGTTCATCAAAGGACATGTGTTAACTCACCCCAACAAAATGGAATTGCAAAGAGGTTGTCATCTCGCGTTATACAACTTCAAACCCTGTCTCGAACTTTTTTAAAACATTTTCCAATAGCTTCCCTTTCAGTTGATGTTGACATATAGCAATCAGATCTGATATGATTGTGTTTATTAGTTGATTTTCTATTTAAGTTTATTTGTATTTTGGGAAATAATCAAATCACTCTGATTTGATTTATTTCCTAATTTATTTTTACTTTATTCTGCATTCATTAGATAGCTGGCAGCATTGTATATATATATATATTTGTACTGTTACAGTTTCAACAACAATAATAAGAAATTTTCCTTCCCTCCTGTTTTAACCTAGCTGCACCCTAAAACACATGGTATCAGAGCTTCGGCTCTGATCCTGTGGCAGCTCACCATGTCCTTACAAACTGAAAAAAATTGTTCCTCCACTACTACAATACCAGAAAAAAATTCTGGTGACCCTAAAATCGTGTCAACCCCTACCACAAATGATCCACTATCCATAAACTCTGGTTTACAGCTTCTAATCCAAAAGCTGAATGGCAGAAACTATGTTGAATGGGCCCAGACTGTGAAGTTAGCTCTTGATGGCAAGGGAAAGTTAGGCTACTTGACTGGAGATACTCCTCAACCAGAGAAGACCGATCCAGCCTACCAAAAATGGAAGTCAGAGAACTCCCTAATCATTGGGTGGCTGATTCACTCAATGGAATCTTCCATTGGGAAGCCCTACCTATTCATTTCCACTACAAAAGAGGTGTGGGAAGCTGTACGCGATTGCTATTCCGACTTGGAGAACTCCTCACAGATTTATGAACTTAAGACTCGTTTGTGGCAGTCCAAACAAAGAGATAAAGATGTAACAACATTCTTTAATCTCATGGTTGTCCTTTGGCAGGAGCTTGACCAATGTTATGAGGATGATTGGGAGAATTCCAAAGATGCAAACAGATTTAAGAAAAGAGAAGAGAATGATAGGGTTTATATGTTTCTGGCAGGACTCAATCCAGAACTCGATGAAGTCCGTAGTCGAATTTTGGGCAGAAAACCATTGCCTTCATTGAGGGAAGTATTTTCTGAAGTAAGGAGGGAGGATTCCAGAAGGAAAGTTATGCTGCAAAACTCTGATAGTACAAGGGTGCAAGAAATTGAGAGTTCGGCTATGGCTGCAAAGGGATACGAAACAGATGGAGAAAGAAAAAAACGACCTTGGTGTGATCATTGTAGACGACCATGGCACACTAAGGAAACTTGTTGGAAACTTAATGGAAAACCACCCAACTGGAAGAAGAAACCAAATGGAGAGGGTAAGGCCTTCCAAGCTGCAAATGGAGAAAATGTGGAGAATAAAGTTAACTCTGAGACATCTCCTTTCTCTAAGGAACAACTAGAGCACCTGTATAAGCTCTTTACCTCTATGTCAGTTACTTTTTCATCCTCTCTTGCTCAAAAAGGTATCTCTTTCTCTTCTGCTCTTTTGAGTTCCAAACCAAATTCAAAAACTCCATGGATCATCGATTCTGGAGCCACTGATCATATGACAGATTGCTCAAAATTGTTTTCCACTTATAGTACTTGTGCAGGTCATAAAAAAGTAAAGATAGCTTATGGTACTTTTTCCACCATAGCTGGAGTTGGTTCTATTCCTATTTCTAAAACTCTAACTCTTCACAATGTCCTTCATGTTCCAAATGTGTCATGTAACTTGCTGTCCATAAGCAAATTAACACAAGATCTTAACTGTTTGGCTATTTTTAACCCAGTTAATTGTCAATTTCAGGAGTTGAAATCGGGGAGGATGATTGGCAGTGCTAAAGAGGTCAATGGTCTCTATCTCTTCGATGATGAGGCTGATCTTAAAGAGGAATTTCATAGTAATTGTCTCAACTCAGTTTTGGTTCATAATAATGAAGAAATATTGTTATGGCATTATAGACTAGGACACCCAATTTTTTTGTATTTGAAGCACTTATTTCTCGAGTATTTTAAGAATAAAAATCCAGATCAGTTTTTTTGTGACGTTTGCCAATTTGCAAAGCATCATCGTTCTTCTTATTCTCCTCGGGTGCATAAACCATCTAGTCCATTCACATTAATTCGTAGTGATGTTTGGGGACCTTGTAGGGACCCTACTCCTAATGGAAGAAGATGGTTTATTACCTTCATAGATGATCACACTCGATTAACTTGGGTTTACTTAATGACAAAAAAATCTGAAGTTGAAAGTATCTTCAAAAGTTTTTTTTCAAATGATTTTGACCCAATTTCAAGTAAAATTCAAAATTCTCCGTAGTGATAATGCAAGGGAATATTTTAATAAACACTTAAATGAGTTTTTCCTACAACAAGGTATCATTCATCAAAGTTCATGTGTGGATACTCCACAACAAAATGGAGTGGTTGAACGAAAAAATAAACATCTCCTTGAAGTTGCTAGGGCATTGTTGTTTCAAAATAAGGTTCCAAAGTATCTTTGGGGAGAAGCAATTCTCACTGGAACATATTTAATAAATAGGATGCCTACCAAAATTTTAAATTACAAAACTCCTTTTGATGTTTTCACATGTCTATTTCCTAATAATAAACTTTCATACACTCTACCCCTAAATATATTTGGATGTACTGTTTTTGTTCAAATTCATGATCCGAATCAAGGAAAACTTGAGCCTAGAGCAAGAAAATGTGTTTTTATTGGCTATGCATCCAATCAAAAAGGATACAAATGTTTTGAACCTATTTCCAAAAAGATTTTTGTGACTATGGATGTCACTTTCTTTGAAAAAACTCCTTTTTTTGGTAATCATCTTCAAGGGGGGATAATTAAAGAAGATGATGTTCAATATTTAAAAATTGCGAATTTGGATTTTCTAAACAATTTGGAAAAAACAGATTGTGAGAAAAGTAACCTAACAGAATCCTATTTGAAAATACTAGAAATTGAGGAAAATAACAAAACAAAATCTTTGGGTGAATCTAGTCAAGAAAGCCATGAACATAATATTCAAGAAAATGTTTTGACAGAACCAGAAGTTGAGAATGAGACAGTTGAGATTGGTAACAAAGGTATCCAACCATTTGACCACGTATACTTAAGAAAAAAAGTGCCTCAGAGAAGAGAACCTCAACACTGCCAAACATCCAAGGATCCAACAGGTATGAGTCTTTCTAATTCTGTTGTACCTTTTCAAAATTCTGAAAATTTTGATCATAATAATCTTGTCTTTGCTGAACCTATTCCCAATGATTTTGTTCCTTTAGAACCTACCTTTGATGATTCTAGTCTACCCATTGCTGTTAGAAAAGGGATAAGAGCATGTACAAAACATCCTATCAACTTTATATCTTATGACAAATTGTCCCCCACTTTTAGAGCTTTTACTTGTGAACTGACAAAAATAGAGATCCCAAGAGATATACAACAAGCTCTAAGGGTTCCTAAGTGGAAAGAAGCTGTCTTAGAGGAGATGAGTGCTCTTATAAAAAATCAAACTTGGAAAGAGGTGGATCTACCTAGGGGAAAGAGAACTGTGGGGTGCAACTGGGTGTTTACCATAAAACACAAGGCAGATGGATCAGTAGAGAGGTATAAGGTCAGGCTAGTTGCCAAAGGCTTTACACAAACTTATGGTATTGATTACTCAGAAACTTTTGCTCCTATTGCAAAACTTAACACCATTAGAGTTCTTTTATCTTTAGCGGTTAACTTGAATTGACCATTACAGCAACTAGACGTAAAAAATGCGTTTTTAAATGGAGATTTAGAGGAGGAAGTCTATATAGATTCACCCCCGGGGTTTGAATTTAAATTCAACCAAAAGGTCTGCAAGCTTCAGAAGTCTCTTTATGGCTTGAAAAATTCACCTCGAGCGTGGTTTGAAAGATTCACCCAATTTGTTAAGAAGCAGGGATATTCTCAATGTCAAAGCGATCACACCATGTTTGTGAAACATTCTTCTGAAGGTAAAATGGCTATATTGATCGTTTATGTAGATGATATTGTTATCACTGGGGATGATTCTAATGAAATAAAAAATTTGAAGGCATCTCTTGCTGTTGAGTTTGAAATTAAAGATCTTGGGTCTTTAAAATATTTTTTGGGAATGGAAGTTGCAAGATCAAAGAAAGGGATTGTTGTATCACAACAGAAATATATTTTAGACCTTCTAAAAGAAACCGGGATAATGGGTTGTAGGTCAGCTGATACTCCAATAGATCCTAATCAGAAAATTGGTAGTGATGGCAGTGGTGATCCAGTGGATACATCTCGGTATCAAAGATTAGTAGGAAAACTAATTTATCTATCTCATACTCGTCCAGATATAGCCTTTGGTGTTAGCTTAGTGAGTCAGTTTATGCATTCACCTCATGAAGAACATTTAGAGGTTGTTTACCGTATTCTAAGGTATCTCAAAAGTTCCCCCGGAAGGGGACTGTTTTTTCAAAACACTGATCAACAAGGCATTGAGGTATTTACTGACGCAGATTGGGCAGGGTCCATCACGGATAGAAAGTCAACATCTGGTTACTGCACATTTGTTTGGGGAAACTTAGTTACTTGGAGGAGCAAGAAACAAAATGTAGTAGCTAGAAGCAGTGCTGAGGCAGAGTATAGGGCAATGGCCCAAGGTGTTTGTGAAATCCTATGGCTTCAAAGAATCTTAGAAGAGCTTAAACTTCCTATAAATCTTCCAATGAAGTTGTATTGCGACAACAAGGCAGCAATTAGTATTTCTCAAAAATCCTGTTCAACATGACCGAACCAAACATGTTGAAATTGATAGACATTTTATAAAAGAGAAAGTAGATGCAGGTCTGATTTGCATGCCTTTTGTCCCTACTTCACAACAAGTTGCTGATATCCTTACCAAAGGACTGTTCAGACCCAGTTTTGAATTTCTTGTAAGCAAGTTGGGCATGCTAGACATATATGCACCAACTTGAGGGGGGGGTGTTGACATATAGCAATCAGATCTGATATGATTGTGTTTATTAGTTGATTTTCTATTTAAGTTTATTTGTATTTTGGGAAATCATCAAATCACTCTGATTTGATTTATTTCCTAATTTATTTTTACTTTATTCTGCATTCATTAGATAGCTGACAGCATTGTATATATATATATATATATATATATATATACTGTTACAGTTTCAATAACAATAATAAGAAATTTTCCTTCCCTCCTGTTTTAACCTAGCTGCACCGTAAAACACAGTTGACTTACCATTGAACTTTTTTGGATGTACTGCATTAGTCCATGTACATAAATAACTTGGAAAACTTGAGCCTCGTGCCATCAAATGCATTTTTATTGGATATTCCTCCACTCAAAAAGGATATAAATATTTTGATCCTAATACAAAAAAATGGTTTGTAACAATGGATGACACCTTTTTTGAAAATAAACCATTTTTTTTAGAACAACTATCTTAGGGGGGAATCAAATGAAGATTTTTATTACTCTTTTGAAAATTTGATTCTTGAAGAAAATGTGCATACATCACATAATTTTGTTCCATGTACTACTGCACCAAAAGAAAATGCACCGGGGACTTTGAGTGAACCTACTCCTACCATGAGTGAGGATCTGACTAAATCAGGGGGCAAACAATAAGTCTTTGGAACCCGAGATAATCAAGAACTAAATCAAATATCACCACATATGTGTCTTTGTAATGAAACAGAAGGAAGGTTTGAAGAATGTGATCCAACTTGGAAATTAAAGGTTTATGTGAGAAGGAACCATGATCAAGGGGTAAGGGACTTTATTCCTCGGCACAGTCATGAGTCTGAACTGATGGAGAATAAACCTACTGAAGCCAAAAAAGGAAAAACTCTCCATGATACTACTAATAATCCTAATTATATTAACATCCATGGCCCTTAGGAAACCTGATATATCATGCACTAAGCAACTTACTGGAGATGATGTGACAGAAATGAAAAAATTGAAGGAAAGCTTAGTAACAAATTTGAGATCAAAGACTATTGTCATGGAGGTGGCTAGATTAAAGAAACGAATAGCAATGTCTCAACGAAAGTATGTTCTTGATCTCTTGTAAAAAAAAGGTATGAGTGGTCATAGACCAGTCGATACTCCGTTGGACTCAAATGCAAAACTTAGGAAAAAAGGAAACACTCCAGTGACACTGAAAGATATCAGATGTTAGATACTCGACTCAGACTCGTCCTGATATTGTCTTTTCTGTTAGCGTTGTCAGTCAATTTATGCACGCCCCTAATGAAAAACATCTAGAATTGAGACACTTAAAGGCTACCCCGGGAAAAGGTCTATTCTTTGAAAAAAACCAATGATAAGAATGTGACTATATTTACTGATGCAAATTGGGCAGGATCTGTTACAAATAGGAAGCCAACTTCAGGTTATTGCACCTATGAATGGGGAAACCTGATAACTTGGAAAAGTATGAAACAAGGAGTGGTTGCTAGAAGCAGTGCCAAAGCTGAGTTTAGAGCAATGGCCCAAAGAATTTGTGAAGGTATGTGGATTGATAGAGTTCTAAAGGAACTAAAGATGGTAGTGGAGCTCCAATTGAAGTTAAATTGTGACGGCAAAGCCACTATACCTAGCCCACAATCCATTTCAACATGAACGAACCAAACTTTTTGAAATTGATCTTCATTTTATAAAAGAAAACATAGATTATGTAATTCTTAGCTTGCCATTTGCACCTTCAAATTAACAGACAGTTGACATCTTAACCAATACTTAGCAAGAATAAGTTTTGAATTTGATAAACAAGTTGGGCATGATTGATATCTATGCACCAACTTGAGGGAGTGTTGAAATATTTAGTAATTATTATCATTGATATAGGTCGATTCTATCTTTATTTTGTTTTATTTCAGTTCCATATATCACTCTTTGATTTAAGGAGTTGACTTTGTGTACTCACCTTAAAAGGAACACTTTTCATTAGAGTAAACAACTACTGAGTTATTACAATATTTTCTACAATGTTGTTTTGAAAAGGTAACCTTCCAAGGGTATTTTTATTTGGTGAAAAGATTCCATGGATATACAATAGAATGAAATAAACCTGAAGCATGAGCTCCTCTTTTGTTGTGAAGGGAGACCAATCAAGAATTGTTTTCAAGTTTGATGACCAATCATCTTGTGAGCCGTAAATAATCGGCTCGGCCCAATGGCCAGATATGTCAAAATCTATCTGCAATGAAAATGATACTGAATATATAAAAATACAGCAGTAGAAAGCATTCACTGTTACATATTTGAATATTTGACTAGAAAATTACCATTGGAATGATTACATCGTCTTGCCCGGTTCGCCGCAAAAAGGTATAGGATAGTAGGCCCACACTTTGTGTTGCCCGGCTGAAGGATAGAAGTCAAGAATTTAAAAGAATTGAATTTTGTCAACAACTAAAAGTTAAAAATTCAATTCTTGAAGATAAATATTTTTTACATATAAATTGAATTTATAAAAAGGAAATATCCTGAATGGAAAATATGTTGTCAAGAATACTAACATCTGTCTACACATAATACATCCACAAGAAAATTAGGAATGCATATACAAAGAACAAAATAGCTCCAGAAAATAAACTGCACCCCTCATATTTGTTGTTTTGTTTATTTCTATGCACCATCAGTTGCATGGTGCCTATCAAACTGGACAGAAAATTTTATTGGACCACTGTAACACCAGCAACTCTATCACAGAAATGTCAGGAAGAAAAATGTCAACGAGTTTGACAAATAAGAGAAACCGAGTTAAGACTGATTTGGTGGATGAGTGGCATACAAAAAAAAAATCGTGGAAGAGAACATATTAGGCAGAAAGTTGGAGTAGCAGTGTTAGGGGGTTGTTTGGTGGACAAAAGAGGATAAGGATACATGGAAAATGGTGCAATCTTTGAGGACACACATCTCTTTGTCGTCAGCTACATCTAAATCTACTCTATCTCAAGTACTATACATTCCTCATTGAGAATTGGATCTCTGCTATGATGATCATTGGAAGTGCTGTGAGGACAGTGTTTTGTTTCTTAAGAGACAGGAGAACGACTGAGTATTCATGTTCTTGGTTGGGCTTAATAAGCAGCTCGATGAAGTCCGTGGCAGAATATTGGGAAAGATTCCATTGCCATCACTTCGGGAAGCGTTCTCAGAAGTTAGAAGAGAAGAGGCGAGACAAGGTGTTATGATGGGTAAGACACCTTCTGTTGGTGAGGTTGAAAGCGTTGCCCTAATCTCTAAGAATGAAGACGGGAAGAGAGATGGCAAGAAACCATGGTGCGAACATTGCAAACGTCTAGGGCACACACGTGATACGTGTTGGAAGCTCCATGGAAAACCTCTAAATTGAAAGAAAAAAGAAGGAAACGAAGGTCATGCCCTCCAAGCTGGTACCTCTAATCAAGAGAAGCAGTCCCCTTCAAGCCCATCTCCTTTCACCAAGGAACAATTAGATAAATTGTACAAACTCCTTGAGTCTCAAACTCCTTCTTGCTCTATAGCTCAAAGAGGTAATTTTCCAAATACTGCTCTACTTAGTGTCACTCCCAGCCATACTTGGATTATCGATTCTGGTGCTACTGATCATATGACTGGGGAGTCGAGTCTATTTTCTTCTTATAGTCCTTGTGCAGGTAACCACAAAATTAAAATTGCAGATGGCTCTCTTTCAGCCATTGCAGGGAAAGGTTCTGTTATTCTGTCACCTGTGTTAACCTTAAAAGATGTCTTACATGTTCCTAATTTATCATGTAATCTGTTATCCATTACTAAATTAACAAAGGATATAAATTGTCAAGCTAACTTCTTTCATTCTCATTGCACTTTTAAGGATTTGAGCACGGGGAAGATGATTGGCAATGCTAAGGAGAGTGGAGGACTCTATTATCTTGACAATGGACTCGACTTCAAAGACCAACAAAAAACAAGTACCTGCTTTGAATCTATTTTTGTCTCTTCTAATAATGATGATATTATGTTATGGCATTTACGGTTAGGACATCCTAGTTTTCCGTATTTGAAACATTTGTTTCCCAAATTATTTTCTAAGAAGGATCCGTCTTTATTTCATTGTGAAACTTGTGAACTTGCTAAACATCACCGTTCTTCTTTTTCTACACAACCATATAAACCATCAAAACCGTTTGCAGTTATTCATAGTGATGTTTGGGGCCCTAATAGAATAAACACCTTTTCTAATAAAAAATGGTTTATAACTTTTATTGATGATCATACTAGAATTTGTTGGGTATATCTATTAAAAGAAAAATCTGAAGTTGGACAGGTTGTCAAAAACTTTTTTACAATGGTGCATACTCAATACCAAACAAATATTCAAGTCTTCAGAAGTGACAATGGTAAAGAATATTTTAATACACTTTTGTCCGATTTTTTTCTTGCAAATGGGGTTGTTCATCAAAGTTCTTGTGTTAATACACCCCAACAAAATGGAATTGCAGAGAGAAAGAATAGGCATCTTCTTGAGGTTGCTAGAGCTTTACTATTTGCAAATAACGTTCCAAAATATTTGTGGGGTGAAGCTGTTTTAACTGCATCATATTTAATTAATCGAATGCCATCTAAAGTTTTAGATTTTCATACCCCTCTTGATGTTTTTCGAAATTATTTTCCTTTGACTAGTGTCTCTGCTAATTTGCCATTAAAAGTTTTTGGTTGCACTACTTTTGTTCATGAACATAAACACCTTGACAAACTCGAGCCACGAGCAATAAAATGTGTGTTTACCGGTTACTCTCCAACTCAAAAGGGGTATCGATGTTTTGAACCGAAATCAAAAAGAATTTTTGTAACCATGGATGTTACTTTTGTTGAAAATCAACCATTTTTTACTGACATTCATCTTCAGGGGGGAAATTTTAAGGAAGATTCATCTTTTACGTTTGAAAACATCATTACTTTAAGTGATATAGTGTCGTCACAAAATTTTGAGACTTATATAGATGCACCAAAAGAAAATGCCCAAGAATCCATATTGAAACTCAATCCACTTATGAATGAGGTTTCGACAGATTCGGAGGCGACAATTTCAAATCAAAATCACAATGATCAAAATCACAATAATGAAGGACCACCTGAAATGCCACAACATAATGACTCAGATAAAGAGACACAAAGCAGGTTTACTACAATTGACCCTACTTGGAAGGGAAATGTCTTTGAAAGAAGAAACCATAAACAGAGAAATGAAGGACCCATTCTCCGACCCTTCCAAGATTCCGAACCAATAGATAATCCAACACATCATCTTGATACAGGTAAGTCTTCTTCTGTTGTTGAGAGTCATGTCGAGTATCCTGATATAGACCTTCCTATTGCAATTAGAAAACCTGTTAGATCATGCACTAAATATCCTTTGTCTAATTATGTGTCATACTCAAAATTGTCTTCTTCATTTGCTGCATTTACCTCTAAGTTGTCTGCTGTAGAAATTCCAAAAAATATACAGGAGGCTCTAAAAATTCCAAAGTGGAAGGAAGCTGTTCTTGAGGAGATGAGAGCTCTTGAGAAGAATCAAACTTGGAGAGTCATGAAGTTACCTACAGGAAAGAATACTGTTGGTTGTAAATGGGTATTTACTGTAAAATATAATTCTGACAACACAGTTGAAAGATACAAGGCACGCTTGGTTGCTAAAGGGTTTACTCAGACATATGGCATTGATTACTCAGAGACTTTTGCTCCCGTTGCCAAATTAAACACTATTAGAGTCCTCTTGTCCTTGGCAGTGAATTTAGATTGGTCTCCTAACCAACTTGATGTAAAAAATGCTTTTCTGAATGGTGATTTGGAGGAGGAAGTATACATGGATAGTCCACCTGGCTTTGAAGATAAATTTGATTCAAATGTGTGCAAACTACAAAAATCCCTTTATGGTCTCAAGCAATCCCCAAGGGCTTGGTTTGAAAAATTCACTCGGTCGGTCAAAAAGCAAGGATATATGCAGGGACAATCAGACCATACTCTGTTCATGAAATTCTCTAATGTTGGTAAAATTGCAATTCTAATTGTATATGTAGATGATATTATTCTCACAGGAGATGACATTGTCGAGATGGAAAGGTTGAAGAAAAATTTGACACAAGAATTTGAGATCAAAGATTTAGGCGCGCTTAAATATTTTCTTGGTATGGAAGTTGCTCGCTCAAAGAAGGGAATTGTTGTTTCTCAAAGAAAATACATCCTAGATCTCTTGGAAGAAACTGGGATGAGTGGGTGTAAACCAGCAGATACTCCTATGGAATTAAATGCTAAACTTTGGGAGAAAGGCAGTGTTCCTATTGAGATTGGAAGATACCAGAGGTTAGTCGGCAAACTTATTTATCTAGCCCACACTAGACCTGACATCGCTTTCTCTGTGAGTGTTGTAAGCCAATTCATGCATTCTCCCTATGAAGAACACTTGGAGGCAGTTTATCGGATCTTAAGGTACTTGAAATCCAATCCTGGAAAGGGTTTGTACTTCAAGAAAACTAATGACAGAGAAGTATCTATATTTACAGATACTGATTGGGCAGGATCAATTACTGATAGAAAATCCACCACTGGATATTGTGCCTATGTTTGGGGAAATTTAGTTACTTGGAGAAGTAAGAAACAAGGGGTTGTTGCTCGAAGTAGTGCAGAAGCTGAATTCAGAGCAATGGCTCAAGGAATCTGTGAACTTTTATGGATTCGTAAACTCTTGGACGAATTGAAAATGAAAGTTGACTCACCCTTAAAATTGTTTTGTGATAGCAAAGCAGCAATAAGTATAGCTCACAACCCTGTACAACATGATAGAACCAAGCACATTGAGATTGACCGCCATTTCATAAAAAAAAATTGATGCTGGAATTATATGCCTACCATTTGTGACTTCCAATCAGCAAACTGCTGATATCTTGACAAAAAGTTTGGCAAGACCCAATTTTGAGCGACTTATAGCCAAGTTGGGCATGACAGATATCTATGCACCAACTTGAGGGGGGGTGTTGAAGAATCAAGAGAAATCATATTTGATTCTCTTTTATTTTATATTATTATATTTATTTTTATTTTATGATTTTGTCATTATTACTCAGTATTACTATTGTAATTTCTTTTCCTATATAAACAGCTTAAGGCTGTAGTAATAAAATATGAAAGTATTATATTATTTTGTCTTTTACTTTCTTCACCACTATTACCAGCCTGACATTTGTGCTGACCTACCTATCACACTCTTTAGATAAACATTCTATTCTACTCTCAATCCACATCCTGTTTATGATTTTTTGAGTTACCATTGATTATCTCTTTTCCCTTGTGCCTATGTTTTTTCTTTGTCATCTATTAGCAGTAATGATGGATAAGATGACTGCTTTAGAGTCCTATAATACATGGACCCTTGTTCCACCCCCTAAAAATATATGATTGGCTGTCAGTGGAGGTTTACTGTTAAAGTTGACCTTAAGTCAGGTGGACCGATTGAATGCATAATCCTAATTAGCTGTTGTGCCATTACACCCAAAGGATGAAGTATGTAAAACCAATGTAATACAAAAAAAAATAAGACAATTAAAATCAAATACAAAGGATAAAAATGTACCCTGAACTTGTTGAACGGCTAAACACAATAGCATCAGCACCCAATCTCATAGTACTTGTCTTGAATCCATTGCCATCTAGAACAAAGCAACATGTTCTTTTACTTACAAATAATTTACCTTTCATAAGAACTAAACCACATACACCAAAAAATTTTGAAGGGAAATACTTCATACAATAAAATGAAAGTAATGGGAAAACAACTTAATATGACAAGAATACCTTCGAGGAAACATATAAGGGATTAACGTATAACAGAATCCGCATGTAGATATTGCCATCATTGTTTTCAATCTAAAATGTAATTTCTTTGACGTGTAGGTAGTAGGTTTATTCGACTAGAAGATAGCGAAGAATACAACAACCAAAGTCTTTTTCCACTAAGTAGGATCTAATACATCGCTCAAATGTTGTAGTATCCAAAGGAAAATTATGTCGAATGAAAAAACATTTAAATCTCAATCTTTCAATCTACATGAATCAAATCAAATGATGTTGTAATGTCCCATGGTAATGATACCACCAAAAACATGTATCCATTCCTTGGATAATATTTGGTTCATTTTTTTTATTTTTGATTAATTACTTGTAATTACAAAAATGCCACTTTTGTATAAATTTAAACAACAATAAACCTAACGCTCTCTAAAAAGATAGAAACACATAAGCAATAGAAAAAAAATTATTGACGTTATTATACTTCTTTAAGTCATGCTCAAAATAAACAAATAGAAAAAATTTAATTACACACTTACACTGTCCAATTGTTGTCTTTGACTTCTTTGAAGAATAACCCAAGCTCATGCACTTTCGTATTGAGTTAGGATCCATTCCACCACCATCATCTGCATAGGAAACATGTGGTCCATTAAATTTATAGCCAACGACTAGCATATCAAGTCAACATAAATTAGTAATAAATTAATTAGTACTACCTTTGTCCCTAATTATAAGACCCTCTTGAGATTTTTCATTGTCTCTTTTTGTAAGATTCTTTTCCAATTCTCCAAGAGCATTAATTATTTCTTTACTAACTTACCCCTAATTATGTTACATATTTTTCTGCAATGTGTAATAAATACTAGTACTACAATAAAAACATAAACTAACTCTCTCTCTTCAAGGATAAACTAGTAAAATAATTCAAATTGCCAACAAACTTAATACTACAATTAACTTCCTTAGTTCCCGTGATTTAATCAAGTGGGTCTAATATATAGGAACGTAGTATAACAGTGGATATTATGCATGTTTGGATAGCATACCTTGAAAACATAGCACTGGTGAATTATCCTTCATATTCTCAAGCTTGTCAACCTTAACAAAAGTTGCACCATTTTGAATCTAATAGTACAAAAGAATATTCAGTACTACTCTTGCTCTCCACGAAAACAGCCATATTTTAATAATATATGTGCCATTCAAAATTCAAATCCATAAAAACATACTTGACATCCCATTTAAATTATAATTGTTTTTCTAAAAGTAGAAGAGAAGTGAGTATTAATTACACCGAGACTACAACTCAGGGTGCTAGTAGCATGTCTGATATATACTAGGACCCAAAGGGAGGTAGCATAGAAAGCTGCCCGCAAGATTACTTGAAGTCGCCAACTCCAAGTATATCTCCCAGCAAGAAGCCTGTCAAAATCTTGTTTCTGTTTAATATCCCTCAAAGATAGGGATTCAGTTGAATAGAAGTACTAGTAGGGATTTAGAGTTATATATGAGTACTAATAGGGATTTAGTTATATATGAGTACTAATAGGATTTGGTTGTTTAGTAATCTAGTATAAATATATATCTTCCGCATAAACATGTCGCCTTCATTGCGGTGTCGCCTTTATTGCGGTGCCACCTTCATTGCGGTTTCTATTTTCCTGAAATCTTAGCCACCTTCATTGTGGTCCTTTTTGCCGCCTTCATTGCAGTTTCGCCTTCATTGCGGTTTCTATTTTCCTAAATACTTAGCCACCTTCATTGTGGCCCTTTTTTGCTGCCTTCATTGCAGCAACTTGAGATTTCTTTTTGGCCTAATTTGCACTCCATATAACTCCTCCCATGACAACCTTGCAGATCTTCTAACTAAAGGGCTAAGCAGTAGCAACTTTGAAAGAATTGTATTCAAGCTGGGAATGCAGAACACCTATTCACCAGCTTGAGCGGGAGTGTCAAAATCATGTTTCTATTTAATATCCCTCAAGTATAGGGATTTAGTTGAATAGGAGTACTGGTAGGGATTTAGAGTTATATATGAGTACTAATAGGGATTTAGTTATATATGAGTACTAATAGGATTTGGTTGTTTAGTAATCTAGTATAAATATATATCTATTCTCAACAAAGCCTACTCAGCTTAGCTTCTGGATGCCACGGGAACACCTAGGGTGGAATGATCACCAATCACGACTACTAGTCAAAGGGGATTTGAACCAATGCACATGGAGAACGAAAGATTTTTAACAGATCCTTCAACCACAACCGTGTACTCATGCCAGTTTTAAATGCCATAACACAAAGGCAATTAAGAGAGCACTTATGCAAGCAACAAATATTCAACAATGTTGATTAACTAGTACTATCTCACTGCCTAGAAAACATAAAAAAATGTATCGACTTAAATCATACCTCATCAACAGCATTATCCACTAGCTCGGCAATTGCTGCAAATAATGAGAGGAATGTATGAATAAAAGAGTAAAACAAGGTATACCAAAGTTCTGTCGATAGTTGTCACAAAAGCCTTACAAAAAACTAGTCTTCATTCAACATAAAAAAAGTGTTAATATGTTATAAACTCTATTCTTTTTGCTATCCAAAATCACCTAAGAAGCTTGTTGAGATCTCATATCAACTAGAGAAATAGCCAAATTAATCTGTATAAGGCTTGAGTAGTCCTCATTCCTTGAACTAACTTTTGGAGTCGAGCTAGGCCTAGCCCAAATTCAAAAGTAGTGCCAGAGTCTATCTTATATCTATTATTCAGCCATCCATATTTGTCCATGCTCTAGATGTCCAATCCTAGCCCATCATTTTCATTATATAAATTACCCCAATATCATAGAAATGGACTCAGATAGTAATTTCAAAGTTGGATCAATACGATATGAAGTCTTTAAACTTCTTGGGTGCAGACAAAGAGGTTGCTCAAATGTTTGCCACTGCATGATAAAAATTTCAAAAAGCCTGGGAACATAAGTTGTGTCTTGTGTCAAGCTCTATCTTTGCCAAGCAACCAAAATCATGAGTGGTACTAACAGATGAATGGTCCAGTTCCTTTGCCTCTTACTTGCCAATACTTATTGTTATTTTCTACTACTAGTTTCTATTACACTTAGTTAGTTGTTCGATAATCTTTGTCGCTATTTGATTATGAGTATAAATTGATTTTGTACCCATTGAATGTGAACCCATCAATTAAACACCTTAACTAGCTTTTGCTCTCACCCTCTTTCATTCTAATACCTGACATGGTATAAGAGTCTTGCTCAGCATGGACGTCCCACATTTGCAGAAGATAGTAATCTTCGGCTCAACGATCCACCACTTCTCCCATGTGGGTTATGCCATCGACAACCTCCACTTTGGCTACATGAGCCATGTGAACCCCTTCAACATTAACCTCTTCCGTGACTCTATGTTGGCATGGAAAACAGGTTCACCTATTTATCTTGCCTCTTTTGGTGGGGAAGGGCCATGAACTTTCCAACCCATTGTAACTTAGGGTCTTCATTTCTCCATTAGCTTCCCCTCACCGTGATTGTGATCATAGTTTTAAAACTCGGACCGGCTGGTCGGACCAATTGGAGTGAGAACTGGTAGGGTAACCGGGCCAGGTGAGGCAAAGGACCAGAAATGTAATCAACTTGGTACGAAACGGTGAGACCCGGTCAGGTTGGTGGTCGAACTGGTAAGATCCGGCTGGGTTAGTAATTGACCCACCAATTTGATGCATGCACCCATTTTCATTTAAAAAAATAATGAATAATTTTGCAGTCGGCAGGATTCAAACACCGGAGTGAGTTGATAACATGAAAGTTGAAATGGCCTAACCATTGGACCAAGTTTGTTTCTGTGACAATTGTTCCATTTACATTATGCATATATTTAAATTGTAAAAAATAGCAGACGCATTCACTAAACTGATCATACTTTATTTGCATGTTTTGAAATGTACAAGTTGAATTGGCTTTACAAGTCAAATTTCACGATTACAAAAGAAAATGAAAATGAAGTAATTTACTCCGTCGCCTTTACATAGAATATGCAAAATGATGAAACCAATAATAACAAATTTTACCTATTCAAATAATCAAAACTAAAATCAAACCTAATAATAATCTATGAAATTCTACATACACACAATTTAAATCAAATAAATACTTAATTCAAAACATTTGGAACAAATAATTGTACTTACTAAGTTAAGAATCAATTTAAATTCCAAAATATTTTGTACTAATACAAGTGAGGTAAAAGAAAACAAACCTCCAAAAGCCCACTTATGGGAAGTTGCATTAGAATGAAGAAACTTGGGATGAACTCGTGCATGATCCAAATGACCTACAAATGAAATTAGGGCAAAATCAATAACACAATGATACAAAATACAATAATTATGAAATTTCGAAAGGGATTAAAAAAAAGGTTATATAGGGCTAAATGTGAAAGACCTTGAACAGGAGATGGCTTTGAAGATGGACCGACAACGTAATCGCCAGCTTTCCAAAAACTATGGCTTCCAGAGACGGACGGAGGTGAAGTTGATTCAGGGTTTTGCTGAAGCTGAAGTGGTAGCTCAGTCGGGAAATGAACGTCGCTCATTGCAGCACCTGCGGAGGTGTCGTCGTCGCTGTCAATCTCGACGACGGGAATGGGGATGCCGTTTTTCTCGGGTTTGGGAACCACGGACATGGAAGAAGAAGGTACACTCAACTCTCAACAAGTAAAAGTGAAAACTTCAACTCTCTAGCTACTTTGGCTGGGTATACATGCACCAGAACGATGGGAGAATTTTATTTTCTTAATTGTTTTGAGTATTTTAATCTACTAATTTGAACTAAGGTTAGTTTTTCTACGACTTATTCCTGAAAAACTCTACTATACTTTATAATATTGCTATCATTTTATTTGCTTAAGTACCGATTAGTGTCGTAAAAAACTAAAAAATTTAGTTTGTAAAATATAAATATTTTCGTTTTAATCTAATCTTTAATACTTAACATTGTTAAGTTTTTAAGAGAAAAGTCAAAAATATTATATATAAAATGTAAGAAATTTAATTTTAGTTCACTAAATTTGAAAACACATGAATAATATAGTTTTCGTGGGATAGAAAGGAATTATGGTCCTATCATCGATTTGGTCAATCAATTTTCTTGACCTTCTTTAGTGGTGTTCCAATCTATTCTTTTGTTTAAGATATATCAATAGTTGATTTTGTATTGTGGTATCTTTTTTGGTTAGATGTGAACCTCTCTTTTAGAGAATGTTACTTGTATTTTTGTGACGTTCATGGCACTTGTGTGATATGTAAGTGGTAATTAATAATATTCTCTTTTAATTATTTTAAAATAAACAGTTTTGATCCTCGTTTATATTGTTCAAATATATGGTTTTGTCTTTTATGAAAAGTTCATGTAAACATATTCTATATTTTGTCTGCACTTCAAATATTTTGGTGAAATTTATTTATATAATCATGCAATTTTGGTTTTTCTTTCTTTAGTAAACAAATCGTAAAAAAATTTGAACGTCGAAGTCTCGAGTTTAAATTTGAAACACGATATCGAATCTAACAATATTTATATTTGTCAATTGAACTAAATCAATTGAGTATAGTTTTTTTTTTCTACTAAATATATTTTTATTTGTTTAGGTGCATAAGAGTATGGTCCTATTTATATTTTATAATGGTACAAATTTATTGTGTCATTATTGATTTGTATTAAAACTTATTTCAATTAGATAATGTGTGGAGTACTTTCTCTTAAAGTACGGTGCAAAATATTAGAGTAGACTATTGGACTGTGCAAACCACCAATGACATCCAGAGGTGACGCCTCAATTCTTTTATTTTTTTATAATATAATAAAATAAGATTATTTTTTTGTTAAATATATTTTTAATTCTTATAAAATTATGATTTTTTAAGTTTAGTTCCTAAAAAAATTTATTCACTTTCTAGTCTCTATTTTGATTTTATAGAGACTAAAAATATTTTATTTTTTACAAAAACATTTTCTAAAATAACAACTAAAAGTGAATAAAAAAATTTATGAACTAAAAGATTGAGATTGCATTTATTTTATAGGGATTAAAATTTATTTTACTCTTTTTTTAATTATTAAAATTTCATTTTTTTATTAGAGATTCAATTTTTAAGATTAGAATAAGATCTCAAAAATGTTTAAACGACCCTAAACTATTTGTAAATGTAAGTTTAAAGTCATTTATTATTATTTCCTTCATTTTTTTACTATTCTGTTAAAAAAACTAATAGTTTTAGTCATTATTAAGACTAATACGAAAACATTTATATCAAAAACTAATATATTTTTTTTGCATTTTACCAGGATATTGCATATTTAAACATATTTTATTTTATTTTATTATTAAAAATATTTCATTTTTATTTTTATTTTGTTTGAAGTGTCTCGTAAATCATAATATTAGTTTTAAATTAATTTCAAATTTATAAAAATAACTTACGATTTATTTATATTTTCTGGAATTATTTTAATAAATTTAATACATAAATTTACAAAAGTAAATTTTGTTATGAAAGATATACATCGGTTTATATTTATTTATTTTTTTAAGAAAATCACCTTAGTTAAAATTCCTGGCATCAGAGTGGCTCTCCAGAATATTTCACAAACTTCGATCTTTCGGAGCAACTATAAGACTAATATTCGTGAGTGTTTAGACTGTAGCTTAAAATGTTCACCGCATGGAACATCGATCCTCCCCTATAGGTTTGGCTTAATTTGAAGAGCCATATCTTAGCCAATTACGCTTACAGATTGACATTTTTAAACTAAGAATTTGAAGCAACTTCAAAAGAAAATATTAGTTGTCACTTGAAGAGAAGTCAACTAAGGGCTTAGGAGCATCATTCGTGGAAGAGAAGTCAGAAAGAAATGGAAGAGAGATCTCATACTACATGCTTTAACCAGTTTGAGGCCAACCAAATAACAAGAATCCAACTCTCACATAGACTCCCAGAGGAGAAGCTTATTTGGCATTAAGAGAAATATGGTATATCTATTTTGTTAAGTCAGCTTACTAATTGTTGTTGGAAATGATGAATAATTATTGATGAAATTGTTGGTATTAATGGTGACATTAATGAACTAGTGTGGTTGTGAATTGAAAAAAATGAGAAGTCCCACATAGGAGGGATACCACACTTTGGAAGGGTATATGAGGTGGAGGTATGTACCTTGGGGTGTGCCCCAAGGAGTACCCCAATTTTGTGAAGGAGGGAGAACGCAAGCAAAGTTGACCACCACACACGCGCGCCGCCGCCGTCCGTCCGGCCTTGACCTTGGCCTTGTGGTGTATTATTATTTTTTAATTAAAAATTATTTAATTAATTTTGAAAATTGAATGCTTGCGTTTGATCTCTTATTGTTGCGTTAATTACGTAACTGCCCTCCACCGAATCTGCCTAATGATCAGTTTCAGTCTTCCTTTTTGCCCGGTCAAATCCCTGACTCAAGGTGCCACGTAACTGCTATTGCCCGGTCATTATTCAGAGTCAAAAACCCTTGCGCAAGTTCAGGAAGTCAAAGGCGCACGTTTTGGGTGGGCAGCGGTTTTGGAGCACATGTTTTCTGAAGTTCAGGTTTGGATCGGTCAACAGGAGCGCTCCGCCGCCGTCCGTCCGGCCCGGCCTTGGCCTTGGCTTTGGTCTTGGTCTTGGTCTTGTGGTGTGGTGTATTATTATTTTTTAATTAAAAATTATTTAATTAATTTTGAAAATTGAATGCTTGCGTTTGATCTCTTATTGTTGCGTTAATTACGTAACTGCCCTCCACCGAATCTGCCTAATGATTATTAGTTTCAGTCTTCCTTTTTGCCCGGTCAAATCCCTGACTCAAGGTGCCACGTAACTGCTATTGCCCGGTCATTATTCAGAGTCAAAAACTCTTGCGCAAGTTCAGGAAGTCAAAGGCGCACGTTTTGGGTGGGCAGCGGTTTTGGAGCACACGTTTTCTGAAGTTCAGGTTTGGATCGGTCAACAGGAGCGCTCTGATGGATCCACCAATTTCTCTGATCCAGTTACGAAATTCCTCTATAAATAGAGGACTCTCCTCACTTGAAAACTCGCACCAAAAGCACTCCAATTCTGAGGCTTTTCTCTCTTCTTCCCCCCGTTCTTACTTCTACTTCTTCTCTTTTCTTGAGTGGCCTTCGTGCCATATTACGAGTGGTAGTCGTCAGACTGCCATATTGAGGGTGTAATTCGAACGGTTTTCTGCAATGCAGTAGAACTCCGTACAGTGATCTGGGCTGTTTTATCCTGGGGACTTCGTGGTTGATAGTCTGCCTTGCACCTTTGGGCAGTGCCTCGAAACGTCTTAAAGAGAGCGACCTAGTCCGCGACTCATCCCAGTAATCTTATCGGTGGCATAAATTGTTTTTTCAAATTTTTTCGAAATCCAAAACAACAATTTTAAGACGTTTTTTCGAACTGCCATGTCTACCGACGAAATTACTGGGTCAGGTTCTTCTGTTTCTGACTACAACAAACCGTTTCGGTTTCAAGGAAGTCACTTCAAACGATGGCAACAAAAGATGTTATTTTTTCTAACCACGAAAAACCTTGCCAACGTTCTGAAGGATGACATTCCTGTTGTTCCAGAAAATGCTGAACAAACAGAAAAGGATAAAAAGGCTGCTGAATTAACCCAATGGGAACATAATGATTACTTATGTAAGAATTATATTCTAAATGGACTTGTTGATGATCTGTATGATTACTACAGTTCAGACAGCAATACTGCTAGACAGGTTTGGGAAGCTCTGAAGAAGAAATATGATACTGAGGAAGCTGGAGCCAAAAAGTATGTTGTTAGCCGCTACCTCAAATATCAGATGACAGATAACAGATCCGTGGAAGCTCAGTCTCATGAAATCCAGAAAATTGCTCACGAAATCATTTCTGAAGGTATGTCCCTTAATGAACAGTTTCAAATTGCTGTTATTATTGACAAACTGCCCCCTGCTTGGAAAGATTTTAAAAATTCTCTCAGGCATAAAACAAAAGAATTCTCTTTAGAAAGTCTGATAACTCGCCTTAGAATTGAGGAAGAATCCCGTAAGCAAGACCAGAAAGATGAAATTCTTCTTGTGGCAAACAACAAGAAAAAGAAATTCATCGGAGCAGTTCTGAAGCCCAACAGCAAACAGCTGAAGATTCAGAATCGCCCTTCAAAGAACAGCAACAAGAATGGGAACCCTCCAAAGGCCCCAATTGCAAAGCAGCAACCACCTCCAAGAAATGGCCCTACTCCTTTTCTCTGTTTTCACTGTGGAAAAGAGGGTCATATTGCACGCAAGTGTAGGAACAAGCCAGGCCCTGCTAATCAGGCTAACTTGACAGAAGAGCAATTCATTGCTATGATTACTGAGATCAACCTTGTTGGTGGATCAGATGGATGGTGGATAGACACTGGTGCCTCCCGCCATGTCTGTTATGATCGTGCTATGTTTAAAACATACATTGCTGCTGAAGATAAGAAAGTGTTGTTGGGAGATTCCCACACCACTAATGTTGCTGGTATTGGAGATGTGGAACTAACATTCACATCAGGAAAGACCTTAATTCTGAAAGATGTCATGCACACTCCAGAAATAAGGAAGAATCTGGTTTCTGGTTTTCTTCTCAATAAGGCAGGGTTTACTCAGACTATAGGGGCAGATTTGTATACTATTTCTAAAAATAGTATTTTTGTTGGGAAGGGGTACGCTACTGATGGCATGTTTAAATTGAATGTTGAAATCAATAAAATGTTTCCTTCTGCTTACATGTTGTGTGATTTTAATATTTGGCATGCTAGACTTTGTCATATGAACAAACGAGTAATTTCGAATATAAGTAACTTAGGCTTAATTCCAAAGTTATCCCTAAAGGATTTTGAAAAATGTGATTTTTGTAGTCAAGCTAAAATAACTAAGAGTTCACATAAATCAGTAGTTAGAGAATCTGAACCTTTAGACTTAATACATTCTGATATATGCGAACTTGATGGGACTTTAACCAGAAATGGAAAGCGCTATTTTATAACTTTTATTGACGACTGTTCCGACTATACCTTTGTATATCTTATGAAAAATAAAAGTGAAGCGCTTGACATGTTTAAGATATTTGTAACTGAAATTGAAAATCAATTTAATAAGAAAATTAAGAGATTTCGTAGTGATAGAGGAACAGAGTATGATTCTAGTTTGTTTAATGAGTTTTATAAAACGCAAGGAATTATACATGAAACTACTGCTCCATATTCCCCTGAAATGAATGGTAAAGCTGAAAGAAAGAACAGAACTCTTACTGAACTTGTTGTTGCTATTATGCTTAATTCTGGTGCTGCATCTCACTGGTGGGGCGAAATTATTTTGACTGTTTGCTATGTTCTGAATAGAATCCCTAAATCTAAAAACAAAACATCTCCCTATGAGATAATGAAGAAAAGACAACCCAACTTGTCTTATCTTCGAACTTGGGGCTGTCTGGCTTATGTCAGAATCCCCGATCCCAAGCGAATTAAACTCGCTAGTAGAGCCTATGAATGTGTATTCATTGGGTATGCGGTAAACAGTAAAGCTTATAGGTTTTACGACCTAAATGCTAAAGTAATCATAGAATCAAATGATGTTGACTTCTATGAAAATAAATTTCCTTTCAAATCGAGAAATAGTGGGGGCGGCGAACCAAGTCAAGCTCCTGTGATAAGAAGCTCTGAAAGCAACAAACAAGACAAAACAGAAACTCGAAGGAGCAAGAGAGTGAGAGTTGCTAAAGATTATGGACCTGAATATATGGCCTATAACTTGGAAGAGGATCCTGCAAATCTCAAGGAAGCATTGTCATCTTTGGATGCAGATTTATGGCAAGAAGCTATCAACGATGAAATGGATTCCCTAGAGTCTAACAAGACCTGGCACTTAGTGGACTTGCCTCCTGGTTGCAAACCTATAGGTTGTAAATGGATTTTGAAAAAGAAACTAAAACCCGATGGATCAATTGATAAATACAAAGCACGCCTTGTAGCCAAAGGTTTTAGACAAAGAGAAAATATAGACTTCTTCGACACCTTTTCGCTTGTCACTAGAATAACATCCATTAGGGTGCTCATATCACTTGCGGCTATTCATAACCTGGTGATACACCAGATGGATGTTAAAACAGCTTTCTTAAATGGTGACCTAGAAGAAGAAATCTATATGGAACAACCAGAAGGTTTTGTGATACATGGGCAAGAAAGCAAGGTCTGTAAGTTAGATAAATCTCTGTATGGTCTTAAACAAGCTCCTAAACAATGGCATGAAAAATTTGACAACCTGATTTTGTCGAATGAGTTTAAAGTGAATGAAAGTGACAAATGTATTTATTACAAGTTTGAAAATGGCATTTGCACCATCATATGTCTCTACGTAGACGACTTACTCATATTTGGTTCAAACATTCATGCCGTCAACAATGTGAAATCTCTGTTGAGTAACAACTTTGATATGAAAGACCTCGGAGAAGCGAGTGTAATCCTTGGAATAAAGATTACTAGGTCAGAGGAGGGAATTTCTTTGGATCAATCTCACTATATTGAAAAGATCTTAAACAAATATAATTACTTTGACTGTAAACCTGCTTGCACACCATATGATCCAAGTGTGAAACTTTTCAAGAACACTGGTGAAAGTGTCAGACAAATTGAATATGCGAGCATCATTGGCAGCCTCAGGTATGCCACTGATTGTACTAGACCCGACATTGCCTATGTCGTGGGATTGTTGTGCAGGTTTACTAGTAGACCTAGTATGGAGCATTGGCACGCTATTGAAAGAGTCATGAGATACCTTAAAAGGACCATGAGTCTCGGATTACACTATCGAAGATTTCCTGCTGTTCTTGAAGGATACAGTGATGCTGATTGGAACACCTTATCGGATGATTCCAAAGCAACCAGTGGCTATATTTTCTGTATAGCCGGTGGTGCAGTATCTTGGAAATCGAAGAAACAGACGATATTGGCTCAGTCCACTATGGAGTCTGAAATGATAGCACTAGCTACTGCTAGTGAAGAAGCAAGCTGGTTGAGATGCTTGCTAGCTGAGGTCCCGTTATGGGAAAGACCTTTACCAGCTGTGTTGATCCACTGCGATAGTACCGCGGCTATTGCAAAAATTGAGAACCGTTATTACAACGGTAAGAGACGACAAATACGTCGTAAGCACAACACAATTAGAGAATTGCTTTCTAAAGGAGCTGTATTGGTAGATCATGTACGCACTGATGATAATTTAGCAGATCCTTTGACGAAAGGATTAGCTAGAGAGAAAGTCCTAAATACATCCAAAAGGATGGGACTATTGCCTATAGATCAATGAATCACTTATGATGGTAACCCGACCTAAAAGACTGGAGATCCCAAGAATTAGGTTCAATGGGTAATAACAAGTCATAGTGATATGAGATGAACATGCTATTTATTTATGAGAGAAGCATGATTCCTGAAGCAATGTAAGGATGAGATAATAGAAACTCTTAATGAGATCTATACTCTATGTGGAGTGGAGTACCTAGCTACAGGAGTACTCTTGATAGACTCACCTATGTGAATGTGGAAGTGGGGGCCGCTTCCTATGGAATTTCGAGGCAGAATTCCTAGAGCGTTCACTATACTGGGATATACGTGCATGGCCTTAAAAGCACGGGCCTTTGAGAATACACCCTATGAAAAGGTTGTGTGTGGGTTTGATGTCAGAGATAGAGTTCAAGACTACGAGTCACTCTTGTTGAATCTGAATCTTACTTACTATGCAAAGGTTCAAGTCAAGCGACACCTTTGTTTATGCACAATCTTATAGAAGCGTTTGACGCTACTTCTGAAACCTCTCCTTTTTTTAAATTCAAGTGGGGGATTGTTGGAAATGATGAATAATTATTGATAAAATTGTTGGTATTAATGGTGACATTAATGAACTAGTGTGGTTGTGAATTGAAAAAAATGAGAAGTCCCACATAGGAGGGATACCACACTTTGGAAGGGTATATAAGGTGGAGGTATGTACCTTGGGGTGTGCCCTAAGGGGTACCCCAATTTTGTGAAGGAGGGAGAACGCAAGCAAAGTTGACCACCACACACGCGCGCGCGCCGCCGCCGCCGTCCGTCCGGCTCGGCCCGGCCCGGCCTGGGCCTTGGTCTTGGTCTTGGGGTGTATTATTATTTTTTAATTAAAAATTATTTAATTAATTTTGAAAATTGAATGCTTGCGTTTGATCTCTTATTGTTGCGTTAATTAACTGCCCTCCACCGAATCTGCCTAATGATCAGTTTCAGTCTTCCTTTTTGCCCGGTCAAATCCCTGACTCAAGGTGCCACGTAACTGCTATTGCCCGGTCATTATTCAGAGTCAAAAACCCTTGCGCAAGTTCAGGAAGTCAAAGGCGCACGTTTTGGGTGGGCAGCGGTTTTGGAGCACACGTTTTCTGAAGTTCAGGTTTGGATCGGTCAACAGGAGCGCTCTGATGGATCCACCAATTTCTCTGATCCAGTTACGAAATTCCTCTATAAATAGAGGACTCTCCTCACTTGAAAACTCGCACCAAAAGCACTCCAATTCTGAGGCTTTTCTCTCTTCTTCCCCCCGTTCTTACTTCTACTTCTCTTTTTTTGAGTGGCCTTCGTGCCATATTACGAGTGGTAGTCGTCAGACTGCCATATTGAGGGTGTAATTCGAACGGTTTTCTGCAATGCAGTAGAACTCCGTACAGTGATCTGGGCTGTTTTATCCTGGGGACTTCGTGGTTGATAGTCTGCCTTGCACCTTTGGGCAGTGCCTCGAAACGTCTTAAAGAGAGCGACCTAGTCCGCGACTCATCCCAGTAATCTTATCGGTGGCATAAATTGTTTTTTCAAATTTTTTCGAAATCCAAAACAACAGTTTTATTTTCAGAAAGGTGATGGCTTTCTATAATATTTGGTTGAAATAAGTGTATCATATCATACTAATATTATTATTAGAAACAATCGTGTTTGAAGTCAAAGCAACAAAATTACCACATTCCAACTTCAATAAGGTTGTTTTCAATAGATTTTTTAAGTCAACAACCTCAATAAGCTTTCTTTGTAATTTGTTTGTGCAAGTTTATGTCAACTGTCTGTTTGGACCAATTTGGTAGTGAAAAAAACATTATTTTCCACAGCAACTTGCTTTATGCAACGTTTTCTTAACTTCACATTCGCATGTTTTGCAACTAAAATAAAAGCTATGATAAAGATTATCATAGCAAGTACACATGCATATGCATATAGTAGACAGAACAGATCAACGAACTTGTATTCTATTATTACATTAAACCTGGTCAAAACAATGGTTACAGTAGGATCCACTCCTAACTTGAACCTGTCTTTCAGCATCATTAACTCAAACAAAAACACAAAATCACACCAACTCAATTGCCTCTTTCCCAGTGCCCATTTCCGGTTAAAAGGTCCGGGGACTTCTCAACTAAATTCACACATAAGGGTCCAAATTTCATTCAGATCCTTGGTTTGGTTTCATATTCACCTACCTAGCTAGCTACACATCAATAATTTACACAACAATTCTTTGACACTCATTACTCAACCTAGCCAACTACCTTTAACTTTACCTATAATAACTTAACTCCTTTTATTATGCATTCCTTTTTCTTGCGGTTTAAGTAACTGCACACTACACGTAAAAGGGCGTTTCCATAACCAATTAACCCCTCCAATTCGTGGTATCTGGAGCGCAGACAGCTTCAACGGACAACCGTTTCATCACCCTTGGACACGGGTCTTGCCCGAAATTGCTGTTTGATACGGTAACTACGCATCCTGGCTTCCCTAAACATTTCTGTGAAAAAGATACAACAGTCAATGTATAATTCAAAATAGATACTTACTAAATGTAGTGGATTGTGAAATCATTTCAATGTTACCTTCTCTAAAATGGCATAGGATGTAGGGGAATGGCAAGCTCCTTGCTCATAATTTCCGCAAGTCCCGAAAGGAGTTCCGAAGCTTGCAAATTTGATGGAAGAAATGGTCTGGCCAGGGCTACAATGCAAGTGTACCTTTGGTGCACGGAATTCTTCTGACTTACCATAGCTGTCAATGTGCCAATTCTTAATATTTGGATGGTACTCTGACACATCGGCACAGACACTGCTCACTGATCTCTTTACAAGTGAAATCTTTGAAGGATTTCCCCCAAGTTCCTCGAAAATAACCAATAGATTTTGAGTTGGCTTCAACCATGATCGAGGGACATGGTACCTGAAATAAATAGAGGAGAATATATAAGTATGCATATTTTACACGAAAGTGCTAAGAAAGAAATTAACGCTTCTATCTTAAATAATATTTTTTAACAAACTTCTAAATATTTTGACTCTATACTGCGTACATTTATACAGTAACCAACGCCGCACGACCCATGCACATGCACGGGTATTTTACTAGTTTTATATGAAATATTAAGTTGTCAAATTGAGATGTACAACTCAGATTTCGAGTTTGATATTAAATTTCTTCAAATCTAATTTACCGATCTTGAAATCTGAATCGTTTGACCAGACAATACTAACTAGCTAAATGCGTGGGTGACTACAGAGAATCTGAATCCTATTTTGTGCTTGAGTGAGCACAGCATGCTTTATTTCCCAATATGATAACGATTACTGAAGCTACAATGTTAGCGATACTCACCATCGTTGGGTTGGTTGGCCACAACCAAGCTGGCACTTTTGAGGTCTGAATGACCCGGCATAGTTACAGTCATTGCAATTACCATTAGCAAACGCAGTCCAATATCTTCCAATACTCTGTCCATTAATCCATATTTGACCTTTACCCATGCCCTCCATATCCAATGCAAGTGGTTCGTCTCCTTCCGGTGCAGCGAAATTAGTCTGCACATTTTACAGACAAAACTTCATATACTTTTGAACCTAATACTTTGTTTCCAGTCAAAAATGAGCACATTTCTCTTTAATTTTTACCTTGTGCCATGTCAATGGTTGATTTCTTTGTACAACTATTGCTGACTGCATCCACTCAACCGATGAGATACTATTAGGAGATGCAAGATTCATGGCCTCTCCTTTCAGTCCAACCTGTTTATAAGCATTTCTTAGTAAGATTTACTTTTTTAAAGTATGTCAACATATGTTTGATGGACGGTGAGTTTGGCAAAATGACGGTGGTACCGTAATTTTGTTGAAATTCCAAAGTTTAGCTTTTAGCAAAATCGCAATGGCTCACTATGATTTTGCCAATCTCACCGTCAATCCAAACATGCACTAAAGTAAGAATATGCAACCTGATAAGTCCATTTCTGCTGGGACAAGTCCCGTTTTCCTTGGTCGAGTCCATGGAGTGCAACCGGACCTAGGATTCCTGTGCTCCATGTCTCAAAATGTTCTCCCACATTCTTTGACAACAAAATATAGAAAATCATTCAGTCAATAATAGTAGTCAAGACTCATGAGCAAACCAAGAATCAAGGCATTACTAGTATTTCTTTTTTATCTTTTTTTTTGCCAAATTAGCTGAATTTTAATCTCCAAGGACCTAGTAACTGGCTTTCATAATCATAGAAAAGTCAAAATGTAAAAGAAGGAAGCAAAACTTACAGGAAGTCCGATGGCAACACTGAGCAGAGCTATTCTGTTTGTTCCGGCACGAAGATTTACCTTGCCAATATGCATGAATCTCCTATACTCCCTCGTTCCATAGGTCGAACCTGGTTTTAATGATGTATTATGTTAACTTTAAGTAATCAGCTAGAAAAAGGTACTAAACAGAAGACAAGTAGATTAACATACCGGAAAGTTGACCATTGATGAAAACATGTACAGCATGGCCTGTGGATTGAACAATAAGAGTAGGGAGTTCACCTCCATGTAGAAACGATTCAGACGAACCTATATCAACACTGAACAAACATAGACATGAAATCATTTACAGAACAAGTATTTTAAAAATGGTTTTTAAGCATAAAACCAGTTATAAGGTTAATCAAGCTTACCTAGTTATATACCAAAGATAATCACTCGCATCTCGCGTTACATTAATCTGTTCCAGGAGACCAGGAGCAGTGAGTGTGGAGCTATCATCTAAAGAAGAAGTATCTTCATCAAAACTCTCCCATGAGAACATTTCAGTATTTGTTGGTAACATTTGCATTTGAGATGTTTGCACTCCAACCTAAAAGAAAGGAGTTTCTATTATTAAATCATATTGAATGGACGCGTCAAAGGTGAAGAATTGTTATTTAACATAAAACAGGATGATGTTAAAATGGGAGACATTTGTTACATACTTTTGCTGTATTAAAGACAGCATTTCTACAATCGGGGAGGATGCTGACAGACCAAGGGGGTAAATTATAATGCATATTATTGAAAAGCACTCTAGCAGCGGATTTTGAATCGTAGTTTGAGAGAAAAGCAGCACAATCTCCAGATTCCGTAGAGTAAACATGAGCCTGGAAAAGTTACATATATCATTAGGATCATTAAATAAGCTAAACATGTGTGGATAACAAAATAACTTTGAATTGAGTTAAAACCTGTTGGGAGCTCCCTAATGAAGTAACAATTGGGTCGGTTGAAACCAAAGCTCGTTCGCACATCTTGATAGCTCTATGAAGCTCCTTTAGATGACCATATTTTGGCTGCCTAATCAAACCTGCATTGTTTTATATCCGAAAACAGAAATAAGTGTAAGCATTTGAGATATAGTAATCTGTCTTTTTTATTGTGGTGATGACTAGTGAGTTTTTGGACCTAAAAATTGTTAAAGTTCATGCATATGAATTTACTAAAGAGAAGAAAAAGTGTAATGATTGTATTTAGTTACTCTGCATACAACGATCTGCAAGAATTCATGAAAGATTTCGGTTGACACCGTGTCAATAAATACTATAACTAACATAAAAGTTGAGTTAGATGGTAGAGAATATTCAGTTCTCACCATATTCATCTAGTGGAGCATCATAGTCATAACTGGTAGCTATGAAAGGGCCTCCAGCTGTTCGTCCAAAATTTGTTCCTCCATGATACTACAGATAAATGCAAGACAAATTAGGCTAGTTACACTTATAATAGTAAGTTCCAGTACTTTTTTTAAGTCATTTTATTAAAAAGAAACTAACCATGTAGTAGTTTACAAATGAACCTCCTCTTGTTACAAATCGAGCAACTGCAAATGCCAAATCCTGGACAGGTCTTTTGTGAATTGGACCTCCAAATTCTGTAAACCTTCATATTTAACAAAAACAAAAAGTTATTAAGGATGTTTATTTCTTTTATTTACAATGTTTAGTGTAATGTGTGGTGATAATGAAAGCACTTACCAGCCACTCCAAGCTTCAGTCCACATTGTAGGCTTATAAGGTCTATTTGGAGTAAACTTGTCACAATAGAAGCCATTACATGTATTTATCTGTTACCACATAAGCAAAACGTATTAGTTAGCCAACACATTAGTTTAATAGAAGAAGAAATGAACCATAACTTATCGTTGCAATATTTCTTTTTATAACTATAATACAGGTACAAAGTAACCACCACAATATAGCAATGACTAATCTTCGCTGAGAAACATGTTGGACACACAACATGGGTTCTCCCCTTTCAACTAGATTTTCTCCATACACAAGAGTTAGGGATCGAACTCTTGACCACTTGCTTAAGGTGCTTGAGTCCCTTACCACTCAGATCAACCATATGTTGGTTCACTCTTGTTATATACTCCCTCTGGCCTTAAATATAAGCAATAAAGTGCATGTCTATAGTTAGAAATTTGGACCAAATACAAGTATTTTTTTTTGCTTTTATTTAAGGCTGGAGGGAGTATTATTTAATGTTATATTTCTGAAAATTAAAATAAATAATAGAATAATAACCAAGTGGTGTGATAGGGATGTGTAATGTGTTTGATTTCATGTTACACAACCTTCAAGATGAAGACTAAGATTACTATACTCACCACTGGATCTGGTGCATCATCTTCCTTGCACATAACCCAAGGGACTCCAGTTCCCATCTCTACAGCCATTTTTGCTGCCCAGTTCATATAATTTTGGCCAGCAGCTCCTTGTAACTTACTCTGTGCACCATACTCATTCTCAATCTGAAACAACACATTGTGAAAATATCATCATTATTGCTAGATCTAGATTGACAAGTTTTTAGTCACTCAACCCTACAAAACTGGCTCTCAACCCTACAAAACTGGCTTATAAGGCGAGAGATATGTCCCAGTTATAAACATTTTTCAGGTCATATCTCATCAAATGTGGGTCTCTCCACAACAGTCGTTGAATAAGCCCTCAACAATTGAATAAAATTTGGCAGCTTTAAAATATAAATACATAAAAATAAAAATAAAGAGTAACCTCAGAAAATTCACCTGAGAGAGAATGATAGGGCCACCCTGTGATTCGAAGAGGTGCTCACTCTTCATCATTCCCACAATCTTTTCAGTGAACCCTTGCATAGCCCTCTACATCACAATTTGTAGGTCATAATCTAATCAAAAGTTCATATTTTTGGAAATTGTTATATAAACTATATATATATATAGTAATTGTGTATGTGAAAAGTGAAGAAAACCTTGAAAGGTTCATTGTCTGTTCTAAAGCTTATTCCTGGAACATACTTCAACCAAACTGGAAATCCACTGCAAACAACAAGAACACATAATCACAAAACACTCTAAAAAAGGGCACATAAAATAGATTTTGTAAATAGTTAATGTACTGATAATGAGGAATTAAAATATTGTATAAAATATATAGTTAAGATTTGAAGTACATCTAAAATAGTAAAGGTACATTTAAAAGAAACAAGTACCCAAAATTCCATTCAGCACAAACATAAGGTCCAATGCGAAGATGAGCATAGAGTCCTGCTTTCTGAATTGTCTTTATGAATTTCACTAGATCATATCTTCCTTCAAAATTGTACTAAATTTGATTGCATGCAAAAAAAAAACTCAAATCAGAAAAGAAACTAATGTTAAAAACAAAAACAAAACAAACAGAAGAAAGCAATTGAAGTACATTGCCAGGAGATGGTTCATGAACATTCCAGAAAACATATGTTTCAATCACATCAAGACCACCTTCTTTAGCCTTTTGAATCAGATCTTCCCACATCTACAAAAAAAAAAAAAAAAAAAATCAGAAACTATTGTAAAGTTACAATTTAAATTTTCTTTTGAAGAAGAAAAAGAAGAGCTTTACATCAGGGGTACTTCTGGGATAATGAATTGAACCAGAGAAAAGAATTCTCCTTTGTCCATTGATGAGAATGGCTTTTCTATCATAAGTAACAGTTGAGTGAATTATGTGAGAAACCAAACACAAAACAAAGCAAAATGTGAAGAACCATTTGGAAAACGAGTTTGTTTCCATGTTGTTTAGATGGGAAGTGAAAAAAGAGAAATGAATGAATGAAGTGTTGTGATTATGAGAGATAGCTAACTAACTAATTTATAAGTAGTAGTACTGTCATAATAATGCGTGGCTGCGAGTTTACTACCAAGTGTGTACTGCTATGGTATCTAACCTGTCACACACTCTGTATGTGAGAGACAGAGGCAGTAAAAATGTGAAAACTATTTATGGAGTTTGTCAGCATTCAGTGATAACAGAAAAATGAATGGTGAATACTGAAATAGCTTCACGTGAGGGTAATAAAAGTAGAAACCAAATTAATAAAAGGAAAATACTCTATTTACCATACTAAAACTGTAACATTTACATATTTTCATCATTATAATGAAAAATATTGGTTAGTCATTATAGTTTATTGTCGAGCCTAGAGTTAGGGTCGAACATGATTGTGGTTAGAATATGATTTTTAATTGATTATGATCATAGAAATTAGACTCTAAATATTTATCTATAATTACCACTTATAAATCTCATTTTAAATACACTTCAATCGATCTAAAACTTATTTTACTCATAATTTATCTGCATTTTATCTTTACATTCTTACTTAGATTTTTAATTGTAGAGAATATCTATCATCTCACCGAAAGATTTTTGAGTAGTTGAAAAATCTACTTTCTAAAAACAAAGTTTCTATCTTAACGAAATCAGTTAAAGAAAGCTATTAGTGAATAATTTTGACTGAGATTCAAGTTTAAAAATAAATATTAGCGAGTGTTCTATTAATAAGAACATGGCGTATCGATATAGTGTATATACATTTCATAGATAGCTAAAATTCTTAAGTTTGCGGTAAAAAGTTCACTCTTTATTTATTTTTTTTGTTAAAAGTCTAAATGATATAAAAAAAATGAATTTCATTATTTTAGATATTAGACTGCTGAATTACAAGCTAGATCTAGAATACTATACTAGGTTGTTTGTTAGACTAAAATTAGAACACCGACACGTTTAACAAAACATAGTCAAACGAAATAGTATATGACAAATTCTATTAGAGTATAAAAAACGAGAAACTAATAATTTTAGTACGGTTATTTATTCAATTATTTTAATCTCAATAATTAAATACATTATTTTTATAACCAAAATTGAAATTTTTATGTTAATTAAAGTCATAAAAAAAACGTCGTAACATGTTGTTATTATATTTCTACGAAGATTGTGAACACGTTTTATATTATATTTCTACGAAGACGGTGAACACAATTAAGTAGACAATCACCATATATATACAAGTCAGAGAAGTGTTAATAAAATCTATTTAATTCAAAGTAAATAGTAAAAATTAAATTGAATATTAAATTAGATTTATTTTTACATCTAAACTTCAAAAATATATAGTTCACTTTTAATTAGGTGCAGAGTCAAAATCAATTTTAAAGATGTGTTGAAGACGGAGAATGCAGATTCATATAACAATCAGAGATGACAAAGGCAGATTGTATATAGAAAATAATATATTAGAAGAGGTAAATGTAAGATATCGATGTCGTACCCGACATAGATTAGATATGATGTAGAACGACAGAGGAAGAGACGGTTCAGAAAGTGGAGAGAGGCGATGCAGAATGGCGGAGAGAGACAATACAAAATGTTAAAGAAAGACGGTATAATACGATAGGGAGAGCCAACGCAAAATAACGGAGAGAGAGAGACAGGGCAACGACGTAGACAGAGAAGACTTGGTTCATTTTTTATACAAAGACTTGAATAAATAAATATTAATTATTTTAAAATAGACTCAAAATGTAAAATTTAAAAATTTGATAGTGATAAAACTAAAATATGATCTAACTTATTGATAAATGACATATCATTCAACTATTAATAATTTAATTTAATAGTATCAAAATTAAATATAAATATAATATTTTGATATTTTATAAAAAATAAAATATGAATCCATTATATTTGTCATATTTTATGTTAAACTTTATGTTTCAATAATATTATTCTTAACAAAAACTTAAAAGACATTTGTTCCTGCCTACTTTGCATATTTCAAGTGAATTAGTGAGTCTTAACTTTTTGGATTATTACTCGGATATATGAAGGTGAGTTTTCTTAAAGAGAAACTAAAACTCAAAAAGCTAAGGATTTCATGTTCGAACTCACATTTAACATATTAAATATCTGTGTAGTTATTAAATCAAATATTACATTCATATTTAAATATAGGATCTTATTCAACAAATTATGAGAATTAAGAAAGTTAACAACAATATTAAATTTGTTGAAAATTGATAATACTTTTGCAATATTATCCTTTAAAAGAGATAATTAGTACTTAATGTTATTTTTATAGTATTTATTGTTGGTTGAAAAAAAAAAATAATTAAATTAAGGGTAAATTAGTAAATAAATAATTAATCTAGTTGAAAATTCAAATAACGCCTTATAAAAAGGACAATTTTTTTCTTATTAATAGAATCATATATTTAAAGACGGAGATAGTAGCACAATTTTAGCTAGTTCTCCGCACTACTTTTTTTGCAGTTGAAGGTTATCCTGTTTAATGAAAAACTGTTCTCGGTTCTATCATAAATATTGTTTTAGCAAAAAAAATGTTTTTAAAACATAAGTTCTTTATCATTTTATTTTTTACTTGTTATATAAAATCATTTTATTTTTTACTTGTTATATAAATCGTTTTATTTTAATTTGATTTTAGGTAAATATTGTATGCCTCAATTTCAACTAATTATATCTACTATGCTTTTTCTTTTTTAGGTGAAATATCTACTATGCTTTAACACAATGATTAATAACACAATAGTTAATAAAATTAATTTTATAAATTTTTTTATATAAAATGAGGAAAAAAAAGGCGAAAACTAAGGTACCAAATGAGGGAAAATTATCCCTCCTAGTTCTTAGATAACAAGAGGGGAGCAGAAGGTGAGATCGGGTAACTCAAAGAACCCAAACTCCCTATTGTGGCTCAGATTAATCGGATTATCAACACGCCAATTAACCTTCGATAAATACGAGCTACTTTACAATTTCAGTCCACATGATTCAATAAAGCCAAGCATCGAGAAGAAGTGACTGAAGGTAAAGATACTTCCAAACAATCACTACATTAACAATGATGAACCCTAATAAGTTGACCCAACAGTAAATGTGTTTATGGTGTAAAAACTGAACTGAATTGGACTATATTAATGGTTTGATTTAGTTTTTAAAAACTACATTCGAATCAAATTCACTGTAGTTTTGAACCGGTTTAAAATTGATTTATAAATATAAACCAGTTTAATATTTTGAACAAGTTTTTAGTTAAAATATGTTTCGAACTAGTTTTCGGGAAAAAAATTGAAATTCTTTTGGAAAATAAAATATCGATTTTTTCGAAAAAAAAGTTTTGGATATTTTTCCGAAAAGAATAGATATAAAAAATTTCTCGATAAAATATTTTTCTCGATTTTTCAAGAAAAATAGATATAAAAAAATTTCTCGATAAAAAATAATTCAAGAACCATTTAAATATCGATTTCATGTTTTGATAAGTACTGAATTATTTTAAATACAATGTTCAATTCATAAACTATTTAATTAAATTATTATTTTTAGTGCGCAATTCAATTTATTAATATAGTCCGATTTACCGTATATTTTACACATAGTTACCCATCAGCTTCTTGGTAAGCTGATTCGTCTGCAATAAAGCCTAACATTTTTTTTATATTCTTTGAAGCATTTGAGAACAATGGTGGAAAGAAAAACCACTTTAAGTAACAAAATTAAAGAACCCTGGGCCAACACAATAAAGCCTAACCTTTTTCGTATTCTTTGGAGCATTAAAGTAACACCAAACTCTTGCCTCTTCCTTCTTTTGTCTCCCCTCTTCATTTTATGCCTATCATCACCAACAATAAATTAATAAAAGAATTCTTATTTATTTTCTTCAATGCAAATTTATTTTCTACCCTCGGAGCCTAAATGAATATTCTGATTTTTAATGACGATCTTTTTACCTTTTCTTTATGTCCGAATTTTTTTAACCTTTACTTATGCTCCATTTATTCCACAGATTTGATCATTCCATCGATTAAAGAAGTATATAAAAAAACATTGTTAGTAAAATATCGTTGTTAAATATTAATATATTTATTATTATCATAAATTTAAAATAAAAGATATTAATCTAAGAGTAATATATATATATATATATAACTAATTAGAAGTACACTTAGAAAAATATATAAAAATTAAAAGTGTTAGTTTTTTATATATAAATCAATTATACTGAGATGAATAGACAAATAAACTTTGTCCCTCTCAATAAAAAATTGGTATTTTCTACCATTAGAGTGAAAAGTTTATCAAAATTATATTAAATTGGGAAATGTGAGAAAGAAAAGAGAAATAAAATAAGAGATAAAAGACAGATTATTATTATTATTATTATTTGCATTAATAACTTTTCAACCTTAATTAAAAAGGTAGATGATTCATGTGATGTGAAATTGTGAATAAGATGTGAAGCCGTCTTTCTAAAATCCCTCTGTGTGCATAGTTATTGGAACCATAATAAGATGTATTTTATTGCCTCTAGTAGTACACAAGTACTAGCTGTCTGTCCTTTATTTTTGTTTGGTCACTACCTGTCTATGTGACCAATATAGCAATATTAATCAAGCCATGTACCAGAAAAGACCAGATTAAGATTGATTCAATGTGTTTATACAAAAAAACAAATTATTCAATGTGTGTAACTCTATCATTAATTAATCTCTACCTGTACTTTTTTTTGTTTCTTTGTTTCATCTTAACTTTTTTAACTAAAACCATACCCGAATGTTGAAATAAAATGTAAAATTTACCGCATGAGTTTATTTACACAATTGATTAATTATACATGTTTTCTTGAATTAAACTAATGGAATAAGTGCTTATTTTGAGTGTGTGGGCAAACATTTTTAATTTATGGTGGTTTATGTAAGACTTGCTATTGTACAATTAACTAGCTCACTTTTGTTCTTTAAACGAATATATGCATAAGCAATTTTTTATTTCAACCGTCATTGTCATTTTATTCTCCTAGTCCTAGGTGTGGTATGGTGAATACTACGTATATTACTACCTTCTGTAAAAAAAATGTATATTACTACCTCATCATTTATCCTTATTTGACAATAATAATAATAATAATAATAATAATAATAATAATAATAATAATAATAATAATAATAATAATAATAATAATAGTAGTAGTAGTAGTGATCATTTTATAATAATTTTATATTTAAATGTTTATTATTAATTAATATTTTATCTAAATAAGGACACTAAAAGATAATTGATTAATTAATGATATTTTTGTAAAAATATAATAATATATCTAATTATTTTAGAAATAATTACATAATGATAAATTTTGCAAATAAAATGTATATACGTAGTGAGACTTTTTTTCTTCAAATAAAACTTATATTTAGAGAGTTTTGTATACCCTATTTTTGACTAAGTTATGTATACGGTATACCTTAGTTAAAGATAAAGTTTTTTCTTACTGATGTTAAAGGTAAAGTTTTTTCTTACTGATGTTAAAGGTAAAGTTAGTTAACGAATTTGTACAAAAAAAAAAGTTAGTTAGAGAATCTCCACTGTTTTCAAGAACGGTAAAAAGGCCAAAATTAAGAAAAGGGGAAGTATCCTACACTTTGATGACTGATTAGTATATTAGTTTACTTATAAACATCGTATCATATTTTACGCTATATCTGTCCGTTTAATTAATGAAGTCGCTAATCACCAATTTACGCATAATGCGGTTGTTGGTCATAAATTCATAATATCTGTCAAGAAGCACCCGCATGGTCATCTTTGGTTGTTTCACGGAAACTATCTAATAGTTTTTTTTAGTTATATAATGTTTTAAATATTGCATTCTAATAATTTAAAGTTTGACTTAGATATAAATATAATTCGATTAAAAATAATTTCAATCAAAATTCAAATTCAATTTATTTAAATAATTTATATATAATTGAAATTTATAATCACTTAAATTTAATTATTTAATTTCTAATTGTTCGTCTTCATGATAGTGTTCAAATTCTGATATTTTTTAATTACTAGTATATTATTATATAGATTTCTTTATTTTCTCTCTCTTAATTTTAGCTTTCACTAGCGTTCAATTACGGCGGAAACAACGGAAGGTCACCCACTCACACTCTGCTTCATATAAATTGTTTGGTCACCCACTCCATGTTTATTAATGTTTCATTTTCCATGTAATTGTTCATTATGTCTATTTGGTATCACATAAAAAACTTTTCACGTAATTCTTGAGTAATACATGGAATCTTTTTCCATTTGTCGGTTCACTTAGACCGCAAAAAAACTTTAGGACAACGATTTTTTTTTCCTCTTTAGGATAATAATATTGAGTGCAACTGCATTCTGCATATATATCTTCATATACCAATATTACAATGATCTAAGTAAATATCGACCTGGATCTTTTAAGCAAGGTTACAACTTCTTCTTTGCTAAATTATTAGTTGTGATATTGTTCTACATATTTCGTCAAGGAATTAAAATAAAAGATGCTATCATTTTTTTCTTCTTGTAATATAAAATACTTAATATTTACAAATGACTCAAATTAGTGTTTGATTGGGTGTCGATAAACAAAAATATTTAAAATTAAACTTATATAAACATCAATTAAATATAAATAAGTTATGTGAGCTTAAATTTTTAGATATTAAGTAGCATATCTATCAAAATAT
>JBBPBP010000004.1:15228560-15239068 GCA_037974735.1 Cicer chorassanicum
AACACAATATTTTCACAAAACAAAAAGGAATTTCCATCTATCTATCCTACTTTCTCCTATTTTTTAGATTAATAAATGAATTAATCTAAATTGTTTACAAACAAAAAACATACGAAATAGAATTTTTGTATATGCATATACACAAAATATGAAAATTAGTTATTTTATAACATTTTTTTTATCATTCATTAATTAATTAATTATAAGTTACTTTTTATATTTGTTATATTATTAATTGGAGACGTTATCAATTATTTACTATATATATATAATATTTTATTTGTAAACTTTTATTCGATCAATAAATGAGAGGATTTAGAAATCCGGAGTCATTTTTGTGATAAAAATAATATTTGCATGGATGATAAAATTCAACATAAATGTAAAGAAAGAAACATACCAGTAATTTGGATAGAGCAAGAGGATAGTCACTAAGAAACTTGACAGCCATGGTCATAGCCGTAGGAAGAGTCTCTTCCCCAGGAATCATCATCTCAATTATGTTTTCACTCATATTTTTCAACGATATTGTGTTGGACTCATCTTTATAATCCCTTAAGAGTACATCCACTACATCATTTGCCTCATAATTCTTATTAATATTCTTATGATTATGATTTCTTTCCTCTATTATCCTTTGCACTATCTTCATCATTCTTTCCTTAGCCTACACCGACAATTAAATTGCATGTAATTTTATTATTTATTTGTACTATTTAACAAGTTACCAACAAAAACAATATATAAAGAAATATTATTACCTTTAAGGATTTATATAATCTTGTTCCTGGAAACTTAAAGGGCAAGCAAATCAACCCTTTGATAAACTCTTCAAATTCTCTCTTCAACATACATAAATCTTCACCCGGATCAATGCTCATCAGAACTTTCACCAAAATAGTAAACGTAATCTAATTTATATGTCCAAGGAAAAAACAAAATCAATTTTATCAGTCATTGATGTAATTATTGGGAAAAAAAAAAGAATCAAAAGTAACATTTTAAGACACTTAATATTATGATTAAATGTTACTTTTAATTTTTTTATCAGGTTAAATATTACTTAATAAGATAACTCTTAAATTTTATATTAAGTGATGTTTAAATTTTCAATAAAATTATGAAACATTAAATTAAAAAATATCTTAAAACGAATAATTTTCTAATGTAATATTAATAATTTTTTAATTGTAATTAATGATTACTTTTTGCCTCGTAATTTGTTGGGTGCTCGGGTTGAACATAGTATACTCTAAGGTAAAGTTTAATGTAAAGTTGATGAAATAAAGACGTGTACGGCGCAGAAAGGAGGAAAGTCAGCCAGAAAAAAGATATTCTAATACCCTCAAAAGAGGTGTGGGGGAAGTGTTGGGAAAAAACAAAAATGATAAAAAGGTTGTAGAAAATAAGAAGGGGAAAAAGGGACATAAAGAGCTCAAAGAAATAGAAAGTAAAAAAGGAAACGCAATTGAGAAAGTGATTTGAAATAGAAAAATGTATATAAAATGATACATAATAAATAAATAAATAACGAGAAAAGTAATACTAACATAGAAATAGTAATAGATTGAAGGAGATTTGAATTAAGATAATGAAAACTCTATTTTTTAAATTTTTTATATTGTTTTGAGAATTTTTTCTTTTTTTATTAGATATTTTTTCAATTTTCAATAATATTAATTATTTTTTTTACAGTCATATCTTTAATTGATTTGCATCTTTTTTATTTAATCAATCATAAATACTACCCTTCTATGAGAAATATAATTATAACTTAAGTAGGGAAGTAAATATAACCTGCACGCGCAAGTAGTCCACCCAAACTTTGGGCGGAGAAAATCCACTTTGATTGAGTGCGGGTGCGGATTTTTTCTGAAATTAAAATTCGGGGCGGGATGGGTCTGAAGTGGTGATATACACCCGAACCCGCCCCACAAGTAATATTAATGTAATTTTTAAATTTTATATGCATATACATATTGAATATACTTAATATTTTTTTAAATATTAAAAATTATAATATTATCTCTATAGAAAATATTTTTTTATTTTATAATTGTCTAATAATAATTATTTTATTATATTAATTATAATAGATATGATTTTTAAATTTATAATTTTATATATATGAATGGGTGCAGGTGTGGGTGAGAAAACCCGAGCCCGTTGCAGACGGGGACGAGACCTAAATTCTATATACGCTATAAAATGGGGGCGAGTGCGGATTTACTCCGATTAAGCGGGTGCGGGGGTGGAGGAAGCAAAATCCGCCGCCACTCCGCCCCGTCGCCATGCCTAAACTTAAGACATATTTCTCTGGAATAAACTTAAATAAAAAATAGTATTTAAAAAGTTGATGTTAGATAATTTAAAATGAAACACATCAATTTTTTAATTCCTTCTTTTGTTTATACTTCATTCTAGATACAATATTTTATTCACCATTTAAATCAAATAAATGGACTTTTGTTTATATATATATATGATTAGAATAAATATATTAAAAATATTATTAACTAATTCTCATTTAAAAAAATAAAATTATAAAAATAGTATTAATTACTAACAAATTTAATATTATTATCAAATTTTTTAATCTTATTTTTAAAAATGTGTTATATTTAAAGTCAAAAGTAGGATATGGGAGAAGAAGTTAATGTATTAAAAAATAAAGGACCTTTTTGACTTCATCTTGAACGTAAATTGGTTGGTGAGTATTCCAAGTAGCAAAACATTGTTTGACAGAATGCTGAATATCTCTTGTGATTCGAGCTTTGAATTGTGGAGATCGCAAGAACCCTCCAAGGAGTGCATGAAGTTTCCTATGCATGTTTCCATTCATTTGAAGTATAGAGTGTTCTCCCATAAGTTCTCTAATTGATTTTGGATAAGCAGGAATGAAGATGTTCCTTTGGTTCTGTAGAATCACTTTGTTCACATCTGGGTCTGTTGACACAATCACACCACTTCCCAAAATGCTTGTCTTAAACACATTACCATACCTGCGTGTGTATACATAAATTATAGTACGTGATTGTTGACTTGGATTCCCAAATTAGATGACTCAAATTGTCACTATAACAAATTTAAAAAACTTATAATAGTGGGCAAATCCAAGCAATTAGATAGAAATTAGACTAGTCATATTGTGTTAGAAATAAGTTAGTGTTCTATAAATTGAAAAAATGTACGAGTCTCACATAGTAGAATATCACACATTAGTTAGTAGTTTTTATAAAGTGGAAATATGATTGTTGAAGTGTGTTCTAAGGGTAATCTAATTTTGTGAAGGGAAGATAATACACTCAAATTGACAATAACATGCATGTGTCATCGCCGTCGGCTCGATCGGGCTCAAGTTGTGTAGTGTATTATTTTTTATTATAAAAAAATAAAATTTATCGTGCATTTTCTTTTTCTCCATGTTTTTCTTATGCCCTCTACCGAGTCCGCAACTGATCTGATTCGTGTTTAGTTCCTCTCAATTTTCCTGCAGTAGTTTCATAGAACCAATCAAACTAGGTCACATTTTCTACTCCACTCAGTCGGAAAACACCTCTATAAATAGATGATTTCGCTCCGTTTGCAAACCACTCCAAAAATCTGAACTTTACCGAATTTTCTCTCTTCTCACCTTTCACCTTCATCTCATATTTTTCAATATCTTTACCAAAAAATTGTCCCTTCATATTTTTGAGTGGTCACAGTACCATATTTCGAGTGGCCTTAACAGTCATATTTAGAGAGTGTAATTCTAGAATGATTTTTTAGAGGGCAGTAGTAAAACCAATACAATGTATTTGAATTGTTTTATCTAGAGGATATCATGGTTGATTATCTGCCTTGTCCAATTTTAAACAGTACCACAAAATGTCTTAAAGAGAACGACTCGATCTGCAACTCAACTTAATAATATATTTGGTGGCTGAAAATTATTTTTCAAAACAGTTTTTTTAAAACACAAAAACTAACATATTATAACTATAGTAATGGTCAATTGGGAATCTTTTAATCAGACCTATTGATTCATGATTCAATCAATTGAATCACGACATAGAGGTTTCACTGGTTTGTTTTCCATTCCAATTTTTAAATCATCAATCCTAATTGTGTGGTCGGTTATGTGTGATAAAAATTAATTTTATATAAATTGGTTTTAAAAATTAATTTTGACCTCCGTAAAGTCTAACTCAACTGATAAATAGCGATATTTTTAAATTAGATATCATGTCTCAGATTCTATTTACCATTTTATGTAGAGACAATAAAAGAAATTGATTTTAACCGAAGAAAAATTAAAAATAAACGAATTTTTATTTAAATACATTCATGAAAAATAAGTTAAAATCAATTTTGTAAACATACAATAATAAATAATCTTTCTTATTTTAAGATGGAGTTCAAGCCTTGGGGGGAAAGAATTATATTGGGTGTGGTTACTGGGTGCAGAAGCAACCGCAAGTGCAGTTAACAATCAAAAAAGTTCTATGTATAGCTAACTCTAGTTACTGTAGAATCTGGCTTTCTCTGTTCTTATACTTGTTTGGATATGTTCTTTTCTCCCTAGAAGCTGCAACCCCCCATAAATGGGACTAACATTAATCAATTCTATCACGAGAGCGTTAATTAATTATCTGTACCTACATTCATTCAATTCAGTTAATTCAATTTAGAGGTATAGGTTGGGATGATTCTGGCAGGCTAGACTATAGGCTGTTATTTTCATAATTGAAAAAATTGTGCAACACTATTTCCTTTTCTTTTTCTTTCTATTTTGAGAAAGTGAAATATATCATTTCTTAAGTGAATATACAAATTAATTTTCATAATAGTAAAAATCAATCAAAATAGTCATTGAATTTCATAATCTGTGGATGATAAATACTACATCTTTAAAATTGTAATATATGAAAGAGTCAAAATAATTCTTATGTTGTAAAAGATTATGTATTTAATGAATATGCGGTCTTTCAAATAGACTTTATATCGTTACAAAATCAACATTAAATTTATAACAATCAATCATTTTAATGATATACATTTATCAATTTGTAAAAATTAAAAACTATTTTGATTGATTCTCACAATTTTTAAAACCAAATTATATATTCACTCATTTATTTATAATTACTAATTTACCATTAATTATTTTTTTATAATTTTCTCTTTTATGAATTAATAGACATCAATTTTTAAATTGTTAATGAATTTCTCATAATATATATTTGTACCAATATTTTAAAAATGGGATCATATTAAACTGTTCAACCAATTAAATAGGGAATCAGTAAGTTATATAATTGGTTTGATTTCGATTATAGGTTGAACCGTGGTTCAACTACGACTGATACAACCATTTTATATTTTTTTATTTTCAATTTTTTTTTAATAATTGCCTTTTTAAATGTTCACAATTATGGATAACAAAGTTGTTGACTCAAACAATGGTGACTAAGAATAACAATTCTAAACTCATTTGGTTTCTTAAATAAGATTAAGCATACTTTATGAAGAAAAGAAGGATGTTATCTCTACAAATGGCTAAATTCACTTTACTCACCAACATACAACCAATGTGCTATTAATCCATCTAGAGACACTTTCCAAAAAGTTTCTCTTTATTACTACTCGTATAGGTATCTTTATTCGCACTAAAACAATACATCGTCTAAAAGTTGATAAAATCTTTAATTATCACCACTTGAACATTTATTATCCATTTATCCCATTCATGCCCTTAAAGCTATATAGAGTACTAAAATAATGAATTAATTCAACTTAGTGTGAATATATAAATCATAAATAGATATTGATTTTAAAATGTAAAGCAATGAAATTTAAGAAACAAGCAACTTAACAAAATACATTTCTTTAACTTTGTAATACTATTAATTAATTAATTAATATCTACTATGTTAATCTAACCAATACTTTTTTCTAATGGTGCTCCAATAGTGTATATTATGTGGACCACGTTCAAGGACAAAATTATCAACCACACATGTCCACCTATAAAAATATGCGAATAATATTGTAAAGGACCACACTAGGCTTCTTAAAGTTGGGCCTTCACAAAGAATAGACTAGAAGAAGAACAGGGAAGATAGAAAAAAACTTTTATGGTTTTTCATTTTTCATCTACATGGATCATGGATATTCCTAATTAAGAATCACAAATATATCTTTCTAAATAAATTGACCATTGATAGTTCTTGTCACTCGGGAAATCACTTGTGCACATCAATGATGTAATGTTCCAACTTCCAACCATCATCATTAATTTTAGAGAAGCCAATAATAAAGTTAGAAAAAAAGAGTGTTGGTTTGAACATGCATGTCATTTCCCTCGTCAAGAATAATGAAAGATGAGGATATTTAAATAAATAAAAAGCACAAATGACAAATATAAGAAGCAACTGAAATGATCATATATCATGTGAGGTGGGGAATAGATTATGGAATAGAATAGAATAGAAGTGATTTTATTTTTATATTTCCTCGATTAAAATATAAAAAAATAATAATAAAAAAATTATTATATCTGATGTTAATTTAAGACTCAATATATCAATTTAATTGTAGAGGGGTATTTTATATATATATAAAAGAATAGAAGTGATCTTACAAAGACTTGCGCTTTTCCATGAAGCTGGCCGGATTAGATGTGTATCCACAAGCAATGAAATCAAGGGTCTCTCCAAGTAAAGGCCAACCTTTGTTACCTTTTGGAACTTTACCTTTATTCTTCTTCTTCATCACATTAATATTATCCTTCTTCACACACAAAAACCACCAACATAAAAACACACCAATTAAAGACCATAGTCCTATAATCCATCCCATATTAAAAAAAAAAAAATCTCTCTCCTTTTCTTATGATGACTCTAATCAAACCCTAGCAATTAGCTTGATTATATATGGTGGTGACTTTGACTTCTTGATCAGATTCATTACTTCATGCAGTTGTTATATTGTACTTGAAACTAAGAGAGAGAAAGAGAGAGAGGGGGGAGAGGGGTGATGAATGTTTGATAAGGAAGAAAGTTGTGATTGTTGTTCCCTAGAGAAAGAGATATAAATGAGAGTGGGGATACACATATTGAGAGGGAGATTCTGAAGATCTAGGGCTTAAAGCAATCATTTAATGTGATGGTCTTATTGGGTTCACCTAATCAACCCCAATCGTTTATTTTGTCTTCACTCAATTTAGATATATATAGATATTTTAACGGAGTTCTTCCCTTTATGTCTAACTCCACACCCCCATGCCATATACTACATCCCCATATGTATTTGTTGATTATAGAAAAATATATAAATTAAATAAGTGTATGTTAATACAGAAATTACTAATAATGTCACTAATGTTTTTAATAATATCTTATGATTAAAAATAAAAGTAATAATATAAATAAAGAAGTTATATTAGATTAATAAAATTCAAAAAATATTTATATAAGTTTTATTATTATTAATTAAAAATTAAAATATGATTCGCGGGTTGTGTGGGATATATAGACTTTAACATATTAGTATTATTGTGAATAAGATTTTAAAATTTAAAAAATAATATAATTTATTAATTTTATTTGTAGAGTATTTTTTCAGGTGAATTTATTTATTTGAGTAATTATTATATATGTATTTATAAATACACATTTGAGAAAATGAAGAATATTTTGAAGAGCGTAATTGCAATTAAGTCATATATATTAAATTTTATCCATTTAATTATTATATTAAAATTTTAGTTATATTTTAATGAATGAATAAGATTTAAAACTGTTAAAAAAATATTTAAAGGTTTGATCAACCGATTAATAATTTTATGTATTATATCGCATTTCACTAATTAAAGATTACCAAAAAATAAAATAAAAAGAGTATTATGTAAAAAAATATTTAAAATGTAATAATAAGTATAAAGTTAATAGAATATTAACCATTAACTATTAATGGTCTATATGATGGACCAAATAATCTATCAAAATTAATATGTTAATCAATAATCTGTTAAAATTTAGATCTTTCTAATTACTATATTATTTCAAAAAAAATATTAATTGCTAAACATTCATCACTGTCTCAAATGTGTAGTTTGGATGCATAAAACCAAAAATAATAATTTTTTTAAATAAACACATAGTGAAGACCATCCTACGAACAAATCCCGTAAATTATATTTAGTATTAAAAATCTTAAAATTATTTTAATAAATATTAATATATGTAATTATATATGGTAAAATAAGATTAGCGGTGCTCTTTTTTACTCGTGTTGTCGTGTAATTATAATTATAAAATTATAGAGCAAGAAATTGATATAAGTTGGTACATTTAGATGATGATACAAAATGGAGAATACAGAGTAAAAAGTAGAATTAAAAATGGCAAGATAAAATGAGTGTTGTTTTAATCATAGTAAAATGGCTGCAACTAACATTTTAATTTAACTCTAGTTGCTCTCTTAATAGAAAAATATTATTAGAAAAAGTGGAAGAACAAATCTAAATTTATTGTCAAAATATTGTTAGAAAAATATGTATATGATTTTGCCATTTGATATTCATTTCATTCTAACCCCATCATTTTGACAACATAAAACATCTCTAACAAATAATTTCAAAATCTAAATATTAAACATTATTCTTTTATCTATTAAATGACACATAGTTCTAAATCTCCCGAAGACACAATAATAACACTACTATGAAGTTGAATATGGACAATCTTCTTTATCTTTTGGGGAGGCACTATAATTTCATGTTGTAGATAAGAACAAATATGCCTGCAAAAACAATACTCTAACTAACAACAATCAAAGTTTTGAGAAAAATGAGCAAATAGGTAGAATATGTTACAAAATACCACTTATTCAAAAACTATTTGTGCAAAAGAAGAATTTTCCAACTCTATCTACTTCTTTGAAAATAATTGGGCTGCAAAGAAGTTTCCTTTTGAGTTGATAAAGTGGGATTGTGAAAACTAATACGTATGGAAGGTTTTCTCGTGGCAATGGCGGGTTTGGGATCTGAAAACTAATTGCATAAGGTGTGTGAAAATGGTTACAAGAAAAAAAAAATAATTGACTGTTTAAACAAATACAAATTCAGAATTGGAGGAGGGACAATAGTGCAATGCAATAATAAGAGTTATTAAACAAAACATAACGGTAAAGTAGATATTGGAGTTTCAATTTTATTTTTAATAAGACACTAATTGTAGAGAGATTGACCATTGATATTGTTAGGTTTGACGTCTTGTTCCAGGTTTGAATCCAGAACTTCGCAATTGTGTGAGTTAATTATAATGGAATTTACCATCTCTTCTAAGACAAAAAAAAATGTTGAAATTAAAGCATCCTAGAAGGATTGCTCAAAGAATAATTTGTGGTTAAAAAGAATGATTTGTGATTAAAGCATCTCTGAATGATCGCTCAAAGAAGGAGTTTTCTTGAACATTATTAAAGATTTGTAGTTGAGTTCTTGAAGAAGACCTTTAGACCATGATTAAAGTCTACAAGATCTATTTGATTTTAATATAATTTGAAACAAAGGAAATTAGAGAAAATATGTATTTTTTTATGTCATTCAAATATGCTCCTGAAGTAGCAAGATTGAGAAAAATGCTTTAAAAAATATTTGAAAAATTGGTCATATTTGTGATTGAACAAAAAAGCAGTGGTTGATAAAAAATGTGGAATATCACATGATATTTTTTATATGTACCAATCTTGTGGTTTTGAAAATTATTGAGATTTTCATTGATGCGATATTGATATATTATATGTGAAAGTGATAAAATTCCATGAGTATGATTTATGGTTATGATATTTATTTTCCTTAAAACTAGTGTAGTAAATTGTTATGAGTATAATAATGTTTAGAATTATATGTAGAAAGGTTATTTTATGAAAATAAATAAAATGAAGAGCATCAAATATAGTTGGCTAGTTTCTAAAAGGGTTAGATGTTTTTATGTTATTATTATCCTTTGTCATTGTTTATTATTTTCTTCTCTTTTTAAGTTATCTTAATGTTGTAAAAATTAACAAAATGATAATGATCGTACATGTTATATGTCTAATTTCTTTTAAGGGTTACAAATGATTTCAAACCAAGACAATTCTTTTATGTATATAGAAACACTATTTCATTTAAAGGAAGGTTTAGCGAAAATTTGTTATAGTCGACTAATTCCTAAAGAACTATATTATTTTATGTTCTTATTTTAGTTTAGCTTCTTAAAAATACTTATCTTCATACTTATGATTTGAATTCTAAGATATTATTTTATAAGGATAAAGTATAAAAAGAATTAGATCATCTTTTTTGTTCTTATTATTCTTGTTGTTTGTGTCAAATACAAAATGATATTGGTAATACTTGTTAGTTTTATGTCAAAATTTTACTAAAAATTACATACAAGACTTTGCTTCATACATTCTCTAAACCCTGAGTAGTGATATATGAACAATTTCTAAAAATTATCTTAAACTATTGTTTTTTT
>JBBPBP010000004.1:15244543-15257427 GCA_037974735.1 Cicer chorassanicum
AATTTATTTAGTATTTAATTTATAATAATCCTAGATATATATTGGATAAAAAAAATAATAAGATTATCTCTATCTTTATATTATATAAGTCTCTCAAACAAAATTCCACGTCTCTTTTTTCTTTTTTTTCAAATTTCTCACGTCTCTTTTTAAAAATTTCTCTTTAAATTTTCACTATATTAATTATTGTTTACTGATATATAGTCACTATTTTACATCTTTTAAACAATGATGAATACTGTAGTAAATTTAGAAAAAAATATTACTAATTATTAATAAATTTAATAACTATACTAAAAGAATATAGTATATAAAAATATCTCTACCAAGTACCAACTTTAAAAATAAAAAGAAAATTAGCTATTTATTTATTTATTAAATAAAAGAGGGTAAATTAGGGAAGGACGATAGTAGTTATCAATTTCATTTTCTTGTAACCAATTATTTTATTATTAGGACAACCGTTATGCAGACCAAAAACTAATTTACCCATCGAATGCTTTTTTTCTTTCTTTCTTTCCCTTCTTTTCCGTCTTCGTGTTTTCACTGTTCACATTCTCTAAAACCATGACTAGCTCCTCAACTTCCTCTCGCAAGGTTAGTTTATTCCCTTTTCATTCTGTTTCATCATCTCTTACATTTCACTCTTTCATTTTTTTGTTGCTTAAAATTCGATTCATTTTTTTTCAGAATCTCAGCAAAATTGCTTGCAAAAGGCTTCAGAAAGAGCTCACTGAATGGCAACTCAATCCCCCTGCTGGTTTCAACTACAACGTCAGCGATAATCTCCAAAGGTATTATTCATTTCACTCACAAATTTTGATTTACTTTTTTGCAGTTCCTTTTTTTAATTTTTAAAATCAATGTTCAATTCATGTGTTATTCGTTTTATTCTAATTGGTGAAATAGGTTTTATGCTAATTAAATTGTTTTGGTTTGTGGTGGTTAAATAATTAATTAATAGGTTTTGGATTTTTTTTTTTTCCTCTTTATTCTTTCAATTAGGTTTGTTGATTTTTTCGATTATTGAAGGTTTGATATATTTTGGTTCTCAAAGGTGGGTTATTGAAGTGATTGGAGCTCTAGGGACACTTTATGCTAATGAAAAATACCAGCTTCAGGTCGATTTCCCGGAGCATTACCCAATGGAAGCTCCACAGGTTGTTAATTAGACATCAGATTATGAATTTTCTTTACAGTTTTCATCATTTTTGTGGCTACTCTGATTTCTGTGATGGGTGATTTATTCATAGGTGATATTTTTGAATCCAGCTCCGGTGCATCCCCATATCTATAGCAATGGGCATATTTGTTTAGGTATGTGGCAATGGTATGCTATTTGCTCATGGTTTAAGGGGAGAACAAATCTTTAGAGATTGAAATTTCATGATTTTATGTTAATATCTCGTTATAAATTAAGTTTAAAGGAAATGTTCAGTTAAAAACAATTTCATACCAACATTCAATTAGAGTCCACTCTTGTAATTGAAATTTGCAGACTTAGAGGCCAATGATTTGACTATAAATATGATATTATAGAATATAATGGTGTTGTTTGATCCATGTTGGTGCTCCAACCTAATGGGATAAAACTTGATTGTTGTTGAATACACTAACATTGTGAATTTGTGTGGCAACTGAGAAGGAGTTAGAAATTGCTTCTCTTGTTTTCTCTGTTTCTTCCTATCTATTATGGAGAGGATTGAATGAGAGTTAAAGCTGCAAAATGTTTAAGAAACTTTCTACATGAAATGTGGATGTTTCTCTTAAAAGATATCTTGCATGGTTGGTCAATATTCATTGAAAGGCCCTTTTCTATTCTCTTGTTTGCTTATTATACAAATGCTACTGGATTTTATTAAGAGATTCTGTTTGTAGTTTTTCTTAACATTAAGTGAGATGCATTTATTAAGAAGGGAACAACAGGGAGTGATGAACATCAAAGTAAGGAGTGCATTGTTGGTGTTATTTCGTTTGTTCATTCAACCTCTTCTCATTTAGATATTGATGAGTGGAATCAATCAGTTTATGTTTATATGGTAGCATGGGCAAAATATCTTGTTTTGTAAATAATTTTCTTGGAGGTTAATAGTGGGGAAGGAAATGAAGAACCATTAAATTTTGTCTCCAACTACTAGGTAGCCTCAGTGAAACATATAAAATAATTAAGCTTTAACCTATTTATTCTGTAAATTTGATGACTGGGGATATTTACCTTGTCATAATAGATAATATTCTCATTTGTGCGTTTGATTTTCTGTAAGAGTTTATCGCTGAAATTTCATTGATTTATGTATTTATTTATTTATTTATATTATTATAATAAATGGTATCCAAAAATTTAAACATGATTGATTAGGGTCTGCTTTTTTGTGGTGAGCTGACATTGGATATGCGTTATGAAATGATGCAGATATATTGTATGATTCATGGTCCCCGGCCATGACTGTTGGTTCTGTATGCATCAGCATTCTTTCAATGCTTTCAAGCTCAACTGTAAAGGTGTGAATCTTTTATACACGTCGTGTGTCCTTTTGTATACTTTCAATATCTATATTCACCTTTACATATGTGTGTATCTTGTGCATGATATATCATCCGATGTTTTTTATATTGATTTACTTAACAACTCTGACTTGATTTCTTCTGCAGCAACGCCCTGAAGATAATGACCGCTATGTAAAGAAATGTAAAAATGGCAGATCTCCCAAGGAGACAAGATGGTGGTTCCATGATGATAAAGTATAATAACTGGTAATAAGTTAACAACATTAGATTAGAGGTTTTTCCTTTCAAAAAGAGAAAAAAATCAAGTGGAGAAAGGCATTTTGAAAAACTAGAATGCTTTTAAACGCTTAATAACCCTCCTCCTGTAAATTGGAATTACCCCCTCATTTGATAATATGGGGAAACAAACTCAGAATGTTGTGTTTTACTTGCATGTCTGATAACTGGTCCTTTTTATTTCTTTTCTTTCTAAGGATTTAATGTTATTTGTGTGCCTTTTGTGTACGCGCACACACATTCGAATTGATAGAATGGAGTGGTGATTTTTGGGATCTTGAATTTGATTTCTTCTTTTATTCTATGAGCCTGAGCCATTTTGTCATGGGCTTCTCCTCTAGGTGGAGGGGAGAGAGTGAAAAGTTGTTGGTTGAAGGAGGGAGGGGCATAAGGGTAGATGGAGTACCCATTAAGAAATAATATTTTGAAACATAAATTTGACACCAATTTAGATGGTAAATTGAGTTCAGATATATGGTTAATTGCATCTAGTTGATGGTTAAAGAATATAACAAGGTGTCCTAACTTATTAATCATTTGCTAAATACAATTAACAACAATTTTAAACGTCATTAACCACACTTTTCAAGTGTTTAAATATATAATATACATGATATTCATTAATCATATTTGTGTTTAAATATACATGTGAAAATTGTGGTTAATGACATTCAAAATCATGGTTAGTTCAGTTGAGTGCACAATTAATGATTTGTGACACATTCTCATATATATTAACCATCTACAAAATGTAATTTTAACTACATATTTAAACTATGTTAATCATTCAAGTTGAAGCTGAAATTTGATGTCCAATTTGTGTTTCAAAATAACACAATTGTTACCCATTTTAATTTTATTGGGTTTTGAATCTTAATTATTGATTTCTTAAACCTAAATATCTAGTGACGGTGACTTCATATCCACTGGTGTACCCTTTTTTTAGTACATGTGATCCTTGTCCTATACTTCATCATAAAAAAACAGGTTAGTTAAAGTACAAATTACATTTCTTGTAATTTTACTTAACCTTTAACTTTCATGCTTCTGTAAAAAAAATTCATGCTTAATTTTGTTTGATTGTATTACATATAATTAACCTAAGTTTGGGTTAGAGAAAAGGCTAATTCCACCATGCACCTCCACCTATGATAGTGCACAATACACAATCAAAAGTTAAACTGCAAATCTATTCCAAATTTTGCACCACACCAATCTTTTACCCGTCCTCACTCTCCTATTTTCCTTTTCACCAAGAGCCAAACATCTCTTCTCTCCCTTTGACTGGAAGTTTTTAGGATGTGTTTGGTTAGAGGTAGATGAAGGAGAGATAATATTTTAAATTATGTGTTTGATTCAATTTTTAAGATGAGAGGGGAGTAAAATTCCTTCAAAACCTCATTTTATTATTTCTATTTTGGGGATTTGGAGAGGAGATTGCTAAATACATTTAAAAATCATTTAAAATTTCTCTCCTCTTAAACCAAATACACTTTTAATTAAAATTTATTTTTTCTTCTCTCATCTCTTAAAACATCTTCCCTCTCTCTTATTCGTTGAACTAAATAGACCCATAGGTGAATGAACATAAACATTGAATACAAACAATTTCTATGCCTTTAAGAGTCTACTAGAGACACTTGTTGGGACATGTTGATGTCGAAGTAGTTGTGTGTATTCATTGTAGTGTGCGATGACTATCAACTACAAGTACTTCAGAGTGCATTCTTTTTCTCATATTTGAATTTCTCTAGAAAAGATCTAAACAACTTTGAGGTTTTCTCATTACCTAGACGCAAAACTACCATTGGTTCGATAGGTTCATGCATAGTGTAGCCCGCCAAAATTAGACTTCTCAAAATTAAGTTAAGATTTGATGATGTGACAACAATGAGGTAAACAATGTTCCTATCAAGATTAGTGCAATAAATCTAGACGCCTAAAGCAAAATTTAAAATGAGCTCCTTTAAAAATTAATAATAATAAAATTGGAGATTTTTTTACCGAAATTATTTTTACAATTTTAAACAATTTTTTTCGACGGATATAATACTAAACAACATACAAATAAATATTAAATACATTCACATGATTGAGTAATTTTTATTGAATTAATTAGTAGGAAAAATCAGAGAGTAAAATTTATTAAAATAAAGACTAAAAATTTTAATACTAAAAAAGTAAATAGTATTAATTAAATCAAAAGTAAAAATTTGAGGTTTAAAATATTTGAGGCTCAAGATGGCTACCTCAATTGCCTCCCCTTGGGTCGATTATGGTCTCTATGATACGAGGAATTTAGGAATATCACTTAGACTATATGTGGTAAAATTAGTCGATAGTTGTAAAACTAATTGAGTGTATAGTAAAATTAGTTGTTCAATTAGCTTAAAAATGTAAAATGCATAAAACTACACTCTTAATTAAAAACAGATGTTACCAATTAATGCTTACAATATTTTAACAGTAGTATTTTAAAATTTGTCAATTTGATTTTTTTTTTTATCTATTTTACATATTTAAAATAAATAAATAAATAATTTACTTTAAAATATTAATTATTTTTGAATAATTTAAAATCGTAATAATAAATTATTTATTAATCAAATATTTTATTTATTTATTTAGTTAGATTATTTATTTCAATTATGATAATTGAATTATTTTAAATTATTTACTTTAAATTATATAAATTATTTATAAATAAATTATAAAGGATAAAAAAGAATTTTAGTTACAATAATAAAGGTAAAATTAGAAGAAAAAAATGATAAGCTATAAACTACTTAAATTAGCTTATAAAAATGCTATATAATATAAGCTTATAAGTGGTTGTTACTAAACATAGCTTATAGCTTATAATTTATAAACTCATTTTTTCACATTGACAAACAGAGCTTAGCTTTGCTTGAGAGTTTAGAGGAGAGAGAAGAGTTTTAGGGGGAGGAAAAGAGAGAGAAAAAGAAATCTTTTACCCTATCTATGAAAGTGACCTTACAAAGAATAATAAGAGAATCTTTATGATTACTATATTTTTAATTTTTAGATTATTATTAAAACATCATAGAAAGAAATTGAACAATTTATCTAATCCGTCCAAAATTATCCTCTAATACATTTTTTGAATTTTTCAAGTCAAAAGAAAAATAAAATATCCATTCAATCTCCTCTTTCCTTTTTTCTTTTCCGAATAAACTATCGATTTGGTCCCTAAACTATCATCTTCTCTCTAATTTAGTTGTTAAACTATATAAATATAAAAATTAGTTAATGAACTATTATTAATCTAACAATTTAATCCTGAAAACTTACATTCTCTCTCATTCTTTTAAAGTAATTGAAGGACTAAATAATAGTTTAAAGATTACTTGTTATATTTTATAGTTCATAAATCAAATTGGAGAGAGAGTGATAATTTATGAATCAAATCGATAGTTTACTCTTTTTGTTTAAAGCCTCGTCCCCTTAAAACTTTCAAACATATTGTTAGGGTTTGGGTCTGTTTTGAGGAAGAATTTTGGAGGAGAGAGGATGACTTGTTTTTCTTATTGAAATTAAACAAACTATACAATATTTCTAAGAATGAAAGGAGTGTGATTGAAATGTTATATCATTATATATCAAATTGAAATGTTATATGATCTTATACCACATTGTGGTTTTTTTTTTTAACTTTCAATTATAAATTTGATTAAAATAGACTATTAATGTAAATAGTTTTGCACTATCAATCAATCACAACCGTTACATTATTATAGATGTTTGGCTTTTATCATAACTACTTTTAAAGTGATGTCCATAAATGACTATGATGTATTGATTTTGTAAATCTTTTTACACTGATAAGACATAACAATTAAACTCTTCATCTATATATTAAAATATAGATTTATCCCTGCAAAATCTAGGTTCCAAAATCCTCCTCCCAAAGAAACCTTAATTAGATTCCATTTGGGAGTTTAAAAAGGAGGAGAAGAGGGAGCTTTGAGGAAGGAAAAAAGAGATAAATGTTCCACCTGAATTTATTTGAATGAGTAATTTTATAAAACATAATAAAAGAATATTTATGATTAATATATTTTTAATCTTTAGAGTATTATAACAATGTAGAAAGAATTTGAAGAAATTCTCTATGTCCAAAATTTTCTCCATCAATACATTTTTGAGTTCCCCTAATTCTCTCTCCAATCCTCCTAAATTCTCAAACATGAGAGGGGGAAGGAATAATGAGGGAAATCCAAGTTATTAGTGTCCTTAAAAGATGGAGTGGAAAACAAAAACCAATAAAATAGCGGGGCTAATTACCATTGTTTTTGAAAATAAGATTGTGCATGATAGTAGCCACCTAAAGAAATAAAAAAAAAAAAAAAAAAAAGAATGACTGTTTTCTATTTCCACCTACTTGCATTTATTTTCACCTTTGCATTGAAGAACGAAGTCGGTCAACTAGGGAACAAAGATGTAGTTACAAGAAAGAGATACAACTACACTTTTCCTATTGTCAGTATCATTAACTAATGGGGAAATTATCCTTCTTCGTATCCCAGATCATATTATTAATTAAATTTATGTTCCTAAATTCTTAAATATAAGGATCTATTACATATTTCATTCTTATTAAAATATGCATTTAATGTGTTCATTTTATGTATTAACAATATACCTAAAATATCATTTGTATTTGAATATATTTCAAGATACTTAGTGATATTAATTAGGGGTTTATTTGGAAAAGAAATAATACATATATCTATTAATTTAAAAATCAGGCTTATATATAAAGATAATTTTTTCATCAAATGGATGTTTATATTTAGAGAAAGAGGGGGTAGATTATAGTTTAAATTGTTGAATATTTGCATAATTCTTTTAAAGATTAAGATGATAATACAATAAATAAAAAACAAGGATAAGCTAATAAAAATAAGATAATTCAACTTGACTACTATTTAAAACTCACACACACAGAGTTTCGTGTTCGACTTTGCAAGACGATGTTCATTCTAACAATATCAACATTTGTCAATAAGTCTTACAAATGGTGAACACATATTGTTTGAAGCTTTTCTTATTATTACAATAAAGCTTAATGCATTTCAAATTAATATCTATTTGAGATAGAGAAACATTGGAGTTAAGGAATTGATCTAGTTGTGTTTTTTCAAGCCCAACATGTGTAGTATTAGTCCAAAATAGTTATCTCTGTATGCCAATCTGATAAATTCTAGCTTGAACATATTCCAAGGAGGATACCTTGGCTCAATTTCAAGGCAAAGGTGTCTATGCATTACAGCTTTTTCATGGCTGAATGTGTCAAAGGAATATTTCCCATGGTACCTCCCAAAACCACTCTGCCCAACACCTCCAAATGGTAGTGTATCACATAAAAACTGCACATACAAGAAAATAAAAATAATAGTTATACTATGAGTTTAAATTTTAGTTTTAATAGACCTGTCAATGCAAAATGTTTTTGTCAAACAATCACAATCAACCGCATATGCGGTTTTTAAAATAATTACACTGATCATATTATTATAATTGATTGACATTGTAAAAAACATTTAGACTAATAGTACGTAGTAATTGAATTCTCATACGATATACACATTTTTTACACTAATATATGCAAGTTAGGATCCGTTGACACCAAATGTTAAATTTAGTATACTTACACCTTCAATAAATCTTTGTAGAAGGTGAATTAAATCAATTCAATCGTTGAATCATCTTATATTATATAGAAGATCATGTATATAAAACTTCAAATAATTTAGAAATTTGTTGGTATATGTTTTAATAATAAATATTTACATATGTTTTGAAGAGTGTATTATCATACGTTAAAATAAGATGATATGATGGAGTGTCATATAATTTTAAAATTTGTAGAAGTTAATGAAAACTTTCAAATCAACGGTTAAATTGATTTAATTTGTCTTCTACAAAGAGTTATTGAAGATGTAAATATTTTAAATTTGACATCTGGTGTCAACAGATCCTGACTCATTGTTTGCATGATAAAATGAAAATTAAGTGAGGGAAGAGAAGCAGTACTTGAACCAGTGTGTCATTAAATGTGACACTTCCTGAGGAAGTTTCTGATACAATCTTTCTCTTCAAAGTTTCATCCTTGGTGAAAGCATAAATTGCAAGAGGTTTTGGCTTTGAGTTTATAAATTCAATACTTTCCTGAATTTTGTTCACCTGTAACAGATGGAAAGTTAAAAATTCAAAGAGATAATAACTACAATATATGTGAGAATTGAGAACATTGAAGAGGGTTGCTGATTCTCACTGTGATCACTGGAAGTAGAGGTCCAAAGATTTCTTCTGTCATGATTTTAGCATCTAGTGGTGGATCTAACAAGATTGTTGGCTCAATAAACCTGAAAAAGTTTGTAAGAAATTGATGAATTAAAGTAACTGTAAAATTATTTTACAGCGACATTCAATTTTTTTTTTTTGATGTCTTGATAAGTTGTGATTGATTGTTATTATAAAATAACTTTACACCGACAATTTTATCTCTTTCTCTTAACTATAGTAAAAGAACAATACAGTTAAAAATGAAAACAGAAAACGTTTACTCGATATGAATTAAGGGTAGTGGTTATAGGAAGAGAGTACTATTACAGGTTTTTTTCATCAACTGAACCACCATGAACTATTGAATCTGCAACAAGAGGATCTTTAAGAAGATTGCACACTCTTTCAAAGTGTTGCTTGTTTATTATTCTTGACAGTACCTTTGACTCTACAGGGTTGTCACCATAAAATTTTCTGATGAACGTCTTTAATAGTTCTATCTATAATAAAACCAAAAACTTAGTATTAGAAAATTAAAACTTTAGAATAAATAACAACTTATAATGTCTAATGAATATACCAATTCAGATGAGAACTTCTCCTCAACAATCACATAATCAATTCCTATACATGCTTGTCCACTACAGATTCCCCATTTTGCTCCTGTTATTCTTTTCACTGCCATCTTTGTAAGAAAAAATAAATTAGTCCTTGAACTTTTAATAATGTGACATGCCTATATAATAACCATGACTAAATAATAACTAAGGTTTTAAACCACGGTCGTGAACGCGTACTGATTTTAATAATGCAAAATGGTTACGGTCAAATATAGTCCAATGTGACCATAATTGTCGTTGCAGTGACAACAAAAATCTTGACGCTGTGGCCATAACCACGGTCGCGAAAAGTTTTTTTACAAAATGTGGTGGTAAACACTTATGTGAAGTACCTTAAAATCTGAAGGATTGGAAAGGTGATCAAGTATAGCAGGGCATTTTCCACCTAGCTCAAGAGTAACAGGAGTTAAATTCCTTGCAGCAGCAGACATCACTATGCTCGCGACACGTGGACTTCCTGAAAAATAATCAAATTGAGATTTATGCACATAGCACATTTATGCATATATATATTCCCTAAGTTTAGTGAAATGAATTTGGTTGTTAATGAAAATAATAATACCAGTGAAGAAAATTTTGTCCCATTTCTGTAGTAGTAGTTGTTCACATACATTTCCTCCACCTTCAATCACTTTTATGGCATTAGAATCCAAGTATTGAGGAATATTATTGGCAAGAAAAGAAGAACATGCTGGAGCTTGTTCTGATGGTTTTATAACTACAACATTTCCAGCAGATATTGCTCCAATTATTGGATCCAATGCCAACACTGCATAATGTAAATGTATTAGCATTAGTCAAATAGTACCACTTTGAAATATTTTTTTTCCCTTTAGAATATATTAGTATCTATGAAATTATTTATCACTTTAGAATATCGAAAGAGTATCAATCACTACTTTTTTCCCGATAATACATTTATTAATTTGTATCTCGATCGCCCTATATAAATTAGTCCTTATGACACTTATTGTGAAACAGATACATTGATATGTGTAAGAAGAGGTAGGGTAGGAAATTTTTTGACTTACTGATTGGAAAGTTCCAAGAAGAAAAAATGAGAACCACACCAAGTGGTTCAGACAATACTTCTCCTTTTGCTGGGAAGAAAAGTAAAGGGACATTACTCTGCAATAATAGCTCCAACAGGAAAAAGAAGTTAATGTAGTTCACATTGCAAAGTCCAAACAAGAACAAACTAACAGTTTATTAGTCATTTTGCAACATAGAAAACAAAATGAAATTATATATATTCATTAAGTAATGGAATAGAATCAACCATTCCAAAAGTAGATGATAAGGTCCAAATGATCTTAAGACTTGTGAGAGCTTATGAAATTATTTTATCTTTTTTTTTTTTATAAAAATAGTTTATACATGTTTATATAATATATGTTTTTTTAGATAGGGCTTATATGTACTTTCAAAATTAAGCTAAAAAAAGTAGATAAGGGTTGGAGTATGCACTAGTCCTTTGTCTTTTGTCCTATATCTTGAGTTGTGTATCATGATCTAATTTGATCATGTAATAAGGTTGGAGTATGCACTTCCTTTAATTTAATTTTGATTATCAAAAAAAAAAAGATAAAACAAAAGAAGGAAATTAATTTTAGAAAGGAAGTAGAGGAACCTACTTTTTTAGGAGCCATCCATTTTTCAACACTGCTCAAAGAGTTGTCTGCTGATCTTTCTACACTTCCAATCTACAAAAGTAATCAATCTGTCAAGAACTCTCAATAAAGCAATTTTAAGAAAAAACATAATAAAAAGAAAGAGGATTAATAGAAATTTCAAACAAGTTATTATTATTTGATGGAAGTGTATGTGACATATACCTCTTTGGATATACAACATATTTACCTATTTTGATTAACTTAATTAAGCTTATCTGCATAAACAAACACTTGTGAAACTATTTAGTAGAGCTTATAGAAACAACTTATGGCATGTCTAAAACTATTTTCAATTAATTTTCATAAGTTATTCTAGATAGCTTATGAAAATAACTTATACATTATAATAAAAAAAATTTGACTTTATTTTATCTTGTGTTATAAAAATAGTTTATACATAAGAACTTATGCTATAAGTTGTTTATCCAAACAGACCGTTAATAGTTTATAGCATAAGCATGTATATATAAACTATTTTTAACATAAGGTATAACAAAGTCAAGCTGTTTTTATATAAGTTATAAGTTGTTTTGATAAATTATAAATTATTTTCATAAAGTATCATGGATAACTTGTATAAATTAGTTGAAAACAGATTATGGATATGTCTAAAACTACTTTCATAAACTATATAATACAGAGTCATAAATATTTATACAACTAAGCAGATATGTTTAAATAAGTCAATCTAAACGGCTAATTGTATTTCAGATAAAACAAAAACAAGTGCAGTTTGATGACAAACAAGTGCAGTTTGATGACAACCTCATCACGGTAAGCTTCAACAGGGTGCTTCCCAAGATCTTGAAAAAGAGCCTTAGATACAGCATCTTCATTTTCATGAACAAGGTCAAGTATAGCTTTAAGCTGTTTTTTCCTCCATGTAACACTTCTTGTTTTTCCTGTTTTAAAATATTGTCTCAACTCTCTTACGGTCTCTTCAATTTCCACACCAATGTTCATTTTTTTTTTTTTTTTTTTTGTAAGATTTGTTATTTTCTTCAATATCTTACACCCTATGTCTGTGCAACACGAATATTTATGGTTCGGTGCTGGTGTCATAAATGCCAAGTTGGTTGGATTCACCTAACGATAGTAATTTGACACAACAATTTAGTTTGTTTTTTTCGTGTATCTATCGCTAAGGCGGTCTAACACTTATTAAGATTTAAAGTAGATTTTAAGTAAAATTTTGATAAAATAAATAGAAATTTTTAATATTAATAATAATATTTTAATATAATTTTATTTAAATTTTACATTTTTTATTTTAATAATTATGTCAATAATCGTATCTTTTTATAATTTTGAGTTTTTATTTATTGTACTACTTAAATATTTTTTTTGTCTAAATCTACGTAAAAAACTAATTATTTTTTGGAGTCTTAAAGTTCTTGTTTTATTAGCTTTGGTCTTGGACGGACTCTGATGTTTGATAAGGCAAAAAACTGACATTTAAGCTTTTAACTTATAAGTTATAAACTTTGTTTGGTATATC
>JBBPBP010000004.1:15286629-15301003 GCA_037974735.1 Cicer chorassanicum
TATATATATATATATGTAGTTTCTTATGGATCGCGGGTTGTCCAAATCTTAGATAATTTGTAACAGATTATACGAAATATTAAAAAATTAATGAACAGTTAATTAAGTAAGAAATTAATTAAGTAAGAAATTAATTAAGAGGTCTTTATCTAAGGCAAACCTATATCATCATAAAAGGGGGGGAGGGCTTCACATTGTTTTCAAGCCTATGGTGAATATTTCTTCATTGGTTTAACTTGAGTGTACGTTAGGAGAGGGTTGGTTATTTAGTTAAATATATGGATTTGGTAGCTTTAGTCATAGTAGGTGATCTTTCAAATTTTGAAATTCAATGCAATGAACAGTTCACTTATTATAATGAACAAATAAAAATTGTAATTAATTCCCACCATAAATTTTTATTTTAGCCATTCAGGCCAGCCTTCATTAAAAAGATGCTATACCAAGGACCAGCATAGTGATCTTGGTGACTCAATATATAACTTTAAAATGTTTGTATAACATACTTCTCTCTAGTCTTTTTATAAACAAAGATTCAATACATTTCATTCAAATATAAAATGGTAAGAGAATACCGTTTACGTACTTTAGAATTAGATGTAACAATTGAGTTACACTATAACAAAACTAACACTTTAGTTTTGTAAAAGAACAGGGAAGAAGCTTGCAAAAATTCAAAATAGCACCCAGTTCATCAAGAAGTTCATGAAGACAATTAACAATATCCCCTTTTTATCTAACTCAAAAACATATTCCGGAGGCCCAATTTCCTCACCCATTGGAAAACTTTAAGAAGATATGTATCTTCACCTTCAAGAGTAGATACCAAAAGATCACTTCTCTAATGGTTGAAAAATTGTATATTAACACATAAATACCCGTATTTAAATTCAAAAGATGTATTAACTCACTGGTAGATTTGAAAATTTATAAAATTATTATGAAGACCGATGATACAAGTGAATTCGTGAATTTATAATAAATTTAGTGTATACCAATTTTGTCTAATTTTAAAAAAGACTCAATTTTTTGAGTCCAGTTCAAAAACTCTTCTTTTTTCTATTTTCTCCAATACGTTTTAGATTAACATTTATTATTTTCAAATTCAAACAAACCACTCCATTTTTCTTGCTTTGAACTCTTGTACGACTTTATCTTCACCATCACCGTAAATGGTTGACGAGTCACAAACAGCCGACGACCGATACCAATGATCAATGATGGTTCGCAAACATTCCAACGGTGGGTCCATGACGGTGATGTTGTGTTGCTCTTATGTAAACATTTTTGTTTTCGATTTTTCATTTGGGGAATAGCTTGATGAAGAAGAAGACATCGGTGGAGATTATGTTATTGAAGTATTGGACTTTTGAAGGAATTAACTCTTATTTTTTAGATAGTCTTAAATTTTTGAAGAACTTATATCTTTTTGATTTGATAGGATAATTTACTTAATTTGATTTGATATTAATTTAGGAGTACAAAATTTTATAGTTATTTTATATACTTTTGTTCTATAATTAAGTTACAAGTTTAAATTATTGATCAATTTATAATATTATTATAAAAGTATATATATATATATATATATATATATATATCCTTTATATATTAATTTTAATATTATTGTAATATGAAGTGAATTCAACAAATTTTCATATTCAGTATACGTATGGAATTCACCTAAGAAAAAAAATATTTATTTAAAAACTCGAATTTAACCTTGATCAAAATAATAATTATGAACTCTAATATCTATAACATTAACTTATTGCTTCACCATGATCTAACCTCAAATAATTATGACCTCTAATTTCTATAACGTCTTCACCCTAATTTTGCACTACTCTTTCCACAATTTGTTAAGATAAAACATTATTTTTTCTAATATTTTATTTATTTATTTCGAAATAAAGCCGATTTTAATTGAAAAGTTATCTAAAGTTGTTGTTTTCTAAATTCTACGATCATTTCACATAGAGGGTTAGAGATGATTTTTGAAAATATATATATAATACTTCACATTCGATTTTAACAAAATTCCCTGTCTCTCATGATTGAGACAAGAAATAAAAGTGTCATCGCATAACTATGCTTCAGCCCATATTGAAATATGAGGTTTATTATACCAATATTTCATCCATCACATTCCTTCAACAGAGTTTGCGGGAACCACAAATCTCTCTCCAAGAATAAAATTGATATTATGGCCAAATAGTGAAACATTAAATTACACATTTACTAATACCGAGAAATAATTATTTTAAATAAAAATATATTTTAGAAATAAATACATTTTAAAATTGAAACTTTTCATATAAATTTGACAAAAAAGTATTTAAAAAATTCTTATAATTAATTAAGGCCAAATCGAAGAAGCATTACTATGCAGCACTTGATAATTTATGTTTGAGGACAATTTCTTGTATAAAGAAGGGTTGCTTAACAATTTTTTTTTTAATAAAAAACTACAAAAGTGAAGTGAAATAATTTGTGGAATCTATTTTGGCTTCTTATTGATTGTACTATTAATGTAAAAAATAGGTGAAAATAGATACGATTAAGAATTTGGACATATTATTAAATACTTTTAAACTCAATTTATCCAGCTCAAAATTCAAAATATTTGATCTTGATTTAATATGCTAATTGTGTAAATGCAAGATGTGACATACTGAATTAAATTAACATGATACGGCATGTAGCACCCAAAAAAAGCTAGCACAAACAGAAAAATGTGACATATTAGAGTCCATCTAACATTAATAAACATGCTATAATAAACATGCTATTCGTTTAATTTAATTGTAAAATGTTATTCTCTACTGCCACTGACATTAGCCACTTAGGTAGATTGCTATAAGAATTTAGACCAAACTCTTATATATGTCTTGATTATGACAATAGGACTCTCATTTCTTAAGAAAATTAAATAAATGAATGCATTTAATAGTGCACATGTAAAATACTATAATATCTTGGACTAATCATCATACTCTTTTCAGAATTTTAACCATATGCAAAGTCTTGTTTAAGGTAATGAGATGTAATTGGAGGTAGTTATTAGCCAATTAAGTAAAACCTATTTCTTTATCAGCGCATTATGTTTGTGTAACATAAAATAAGGTCCACCCATACACCATCTACCATATACATAAAGTGAAAATACATTATGTTCATTTAGATTTTACAAATTAAAACTCATCATAACAATTAAAGCTTAAGTTCGACATCTTTTCTATCGTAGATTTATTTTTAGATTTAAATATGATTTGTTTAAAAATTTGATGTGATATTTTAGTTTAGTTATAAACATATTTTATATTAACTTTGTTGATTAAATAATTGAATATAATTTTAGATAAATTAATGAAGTAATCGTCGATGAGATTAGGAAATATTTTTAGATCTAACATGCATTTTAGTTTTTAGAAAATTTGACTTTATATAACATCTATTTATATTCTATTTCATTATAATATCCTTAAACACTTATAAAATTGATGAAACTAGCTAGTATGCATAAATTACAAATAAATATTAGCAAATTAATGATTTAAAACAAAATACACAATTTTATTATAATAATAATTTTTTATTTATATTTATTTAAGTAGATCGAGTTAAAAGATATAGAGTTGAAAATCTCACAACCTTTTTATGTACCGTGGGTGGGGCAAAGAGTTGGCAGGTTGATCGATTGCCAATTATTTAGAAACAAACTATAATTTAGAAAGTTCACAAAAACAATTTAAAAAGTGTAAAAATAAAAACAAAATTAAAAACAATTCATAGAAATCAAAGTATGTAACTTATGAGTCTACATAAATATCAAAATTATTATTCAAACATCCATGATTTATTATTCAAAAATCTATAATATATATAAGCTAACAAGACAGCAAAAATATTTTTTTACTGATAAAATAAAATATTTGTGAGTTCACAATTTGACAAACTATTAGAAATATGAGACTAAAATCATGAAGTAAAAAAGATAACATCAAATTAGTTTCTTTTCTCTAATCCATGGACCAAATATATGAGAAAAATGAAAAATAAGTTGTGAGTAACAAATAATAAAAGGCTTACTACATATGGAGGTTAGTCTAGCAGAAAATTCTTGATTCTCACAACATGGTGAATTTGAGTTTAAATTTCTGCTAAAAGAGATATCCACATTTAGTGTCCCACGTGCCTTGAATATGATTAGTTTCGCTGGAGGAAACCTATAAAAAAACTAAAACAATTAAAAATAAAAGGCCTACTTGCATTTTGGTCCCCTATTAAATCAAACTCACAAAAAAGTTTTTCTATTTTAAAATCAAATTTTTTTAGTCCATCAATTACCACATTTGTTACCATTTTTGATTCCAACCCATAATTTTTAATCTTAAAAATGAAAGAAGTTCTATGGTACATGCGTCAATTTTACATATAATGGTATATTATTTACCAAAAGTGTCACCGAAATACAATTTATTTATTTTTTCTGAATTTTTGTCACTCATAATAGTGAATTTCAAATATATTTTATCATACAATGTAAAAAATTAGTATAAATTTATAAACAATGAAATGATGTTCATAAAGAATAAATGTACCAAAATCTTTTAATTTGTCAATGCATAATTGAAACTCCCTTTAAAATGGTGATTTTTGGTCTTAAAAGTGGTGTTTGCTATTTAAATTTACAATTGGGGGCAGGGAATAACCATTTTTGTGAAAAAATTAACCATTTAAGGAGTCAAAAACCTACATAAAAATTCGATTTTAAAATATGGAACTATTTTTTTAGTGATAAATTAGAGTGCAATTAAGTGCAACTATTTTGACCCAATGAAATAATCTAGGTACTTGACTTGACGGTCCGAGTCGTTTTGCATATTGAGAACCACATATTAAGAAGAAAAAATATTAAACGTAATATGTGCATATCCAGATGAGAGTTTGAATTCTCGATGACTTGAATGCAAAGACAAAACAAAGGAATATTATAATATCATAGAGACCGCATGAGAGGATGATTAGGGTGTGAGAGTGAGCCCTCTAACTTTAAATTGATATTTGACGTAAATTCCAATCTACGCCTCCAACTAAAAGAAAAGGCTTTCCAAGGAAAAAAGCCATCTAAACCAAACAAGTTACTACTTTATTACACAATAAGTTAATCAACCAGTCTCTATGACTGGATTAGTTTGTTATATATAATTTGAAATTTATATTTCTTATGTCAAATAAAATTTAAATGATAATAGAGTGATCATAATATCTATGCAAAAGTTATAAATACTTTTGGTATAAAAAAAAACTTGAAAGTATCTTATAGATGGTGGATTTTAATTAAGAATGGGATCGGATAATAAAATATAAAACACATTTTGACCTCTCTTAAAAACACATAAGTATTATGTCTTTAGTTTATATCATACACTTTTCTTCGAAGTAAAAATTAGTTCATACTTCAATTTTATCATGTAATTTAGACCCATAATTAGATATAAGTACTACACACCAATACGAAACCAAATATATTAATTAAAGGTAAAATACTTAAAGTGGAGAATTTTGTAAAATCTTATTTAACTAAAATAGTTAGACTTTAGATCATCCAAAAAAATGAGTTAGATCTAATATTATGAAAATGTTAATAAATACTCTTAAAATTAAGGGTGATCGACAATATGATCTATTTATTCATCATTCATTCAATTTATTAAACTAGAAATTCATTCAATTTGTCCACTGCTCAACAATTTTTATTAATGGATTAGATTGAATCCATCCATTTAAAAAATTAAATGCATCGAATCCATCCAACTTTATTTTAAAGTCCAATAGAATACATATATTTATTTTAAAATATATACACTTAAGTAACTATTATTATATAATTATATTTATTATTTCAAAAAACATATTTTTAAATATTTTTTTTCTTTTTACACATATATATTGTTTGATTACTATTTTAAAAAATAGGTTTTGTTATATTATTTTAAAAACTGTTTTTATTATATTCTAAAATAATTAATTCTTAAATTAATTTTATTTATTAAGAACTGTTATATTTTTAATATTTAAAAAATCATTTTTTTTGGTAAAATAAAAACTCTAATTAAAAATATCTTAACTTTATAAAAAAATTTTATTTTTTTACAAAAAATTGAACTCTGTTTATTATTTTAAAATAAAAATAATAATTTATTAATTAATTATCAATAATAGGAGTTGGTGGGTGGTGGCCACCACCCAACCACAGCGAGGACCACTCACCACTGGAACTCTGACGTCCGCATGCACTCCGCCTTCAGCCACCTTCAACCACGACCCTATTTTTAAATTAATAATGTTAAATTATTTATCTTTAAAATAATATAAAAACTGTTTTTTTAATTAAATAAAAACAGTAGATAACTTTGGTCCAAAAAAATAACAGTAGTTAAAAACTGTTTTTTTTTTTTAATTTTTTTTATTTTGTAAAAAAAACATTATAATCTTTTTGAAACAATTTCTTTTTAAAATAATACAAAAAATATTTATTTCAAAAAATATTTTCATAAATAATTTTTTTCTTGCAAATTTTTTTAAAAAAATAATAAATAAAATTATTTTTAAAAATATAATATTTTATTATTGTAGATACCAATTTGTTAGAATATTAAAAAAAAATTAAATAGATTGGATGGATATCTATCTATTAAAATAGGACAATGACTGGATTGAATGATTATTATTTTTAGTAGATGAATTGATTTTTTTATAAATAATTAGTGCAATGTAAGTGAAACAATAAATAGTTTTGATCGACCTATTATCATCTAAATCAAAATTTATCTTATACGTCCATTTTGCCATCCCTAAATATTATTTAAGGAAGCAAAATAAATAGTTTTTATACGAAAAAATGATGCATTTATTACTTTTAGAAGTACTTGACTTATATTTTTATAATGATTTTTTTGTTGTTGAAATTTTTAACAAATGACAATTCTTTTTAGGGGTGTCGCAACCAACCCTAAAGATTCTTTTATTGAAATTAAAAAATAACAAACATATGTAAAATAATTAAAATACTTTTATTGAAATTAAAAAATAACAAACATATCAAAACACTAAAATCTATATTTTCTCAAATCTCTCTCATTGTCCTACGACAACTTATGAGTCATCATCTCCTCCCTCTCTCTTCCTTTGCAGAATTGCCGACGCTCTCAGCCACTGGCCATGCCGTCGTCCGCCTCCACCTCCACCTCCACCTCCATCTCCTTCGTAAAGTTTGAGCAACCACATGCCACAGCGCATCCACGTCATTCTCTCGTGTATGTTCCTCACTTTGTCTTCGTTAGTACTTTACTCAATCGTCTCTCTCCTCGTGCGCGCCTCAGTCCCTAATGCGAGTCAATCATCAACTCACTAAGTTTGATTTGATTGCATGTCTCAATCTCATATCAGCCTGCGCATCTCTATGATCAATTTGATACTCCGTTTGAGTTTGATAACTTATTTCAATTGATAATAAATTGAGTTTGAATCTGATTCTGTTTTTGCATATGCGATTCTAATTTGTGATTGTAAGAGAGTGGATTTGAATGAGTTTACAAAGATAAAGTGATGAGTTTTGCATCTTTGAATGATTGAATTAAATTATTTTTTTAATGAGTTTTGCTTCTTTTGAAATTGAGTGGTGACTTGTGATTTTGACCACGACCAAGTGCTCTATGACTATGAGTGAGTTTAAGAAATAACAATAAATGGGAGTTAGTTAAGTTGTATATATATATATATATATATATATATATATATATATATATATATATATATATATATATATATATATATATATATATATATATATATATATATATATCTTGATGGGACCAAATTTGAGAACTCAAAAATGTACAATTAGAAATAGTAACACTAACACATGTTTAAGAATCCTCCCTCCACTTATCTTTTATTGAGTCTCGGACGCTTATTTTGCTTTAGGGACCCAAAAAAGTTGAATTAAAAACATTAACAAATGTTTAGGATTCATATACTAATATCCACTTATCTTTTATTGACTTTGTTGTGCATATTATTTTGATTTATGGTTGTTGAGTTATTTAAAAAATTTATTTGTATTAGAAAAGTTTGTGAGAATGAAGAAGAGTAAAAAAATTGATTCTTTTTTCAAGAGTAAAATTTGTGCGAGTGAAAGAGATGAAGAAATTATAACTTTTACATCTGAAACTATCCATGAGAATCCAAGAATTGCAGAAAATGAGAATCATCTTTCTAAGGCTCATAGAGTTTTAGAAGATGACTTTGAGAATTCTTTATAACATGATTCCAGAAAGCGCCTTCAAATTTGGCAATATCCACCGAGTCAATTGGATGCAATACGACGAGCTTATCAAAAATGGGGTCCATATAAACTAAATTTAGAGCAATATCCTTTGTCTGACAACGAGGTTCATCCTAGATGGCTTCAACACATTTGGTTTAACATATTTCCTTCATGGCTAGAATATTCACCTTGTAAAGATGTTGCATATTGCTTATTATTTTATCTATTTAGCATAAGACCAAGTGGACATCCCAAATTAGATGTCTATTGTTTCATGTTGTAGAGGTTGGAAGAAAGTTAAAAATGGAAAGTATTGCACATTTCTCAAAGGGAAGGATCCTTGGTCACCATACAATAATGCAATAAAAGCTTGTCTAGACTTGTTGAATCAAGATGGATATATTAGGAATGTTATTCAAGTGCAAACCTCAGAACAAATTTGAAGAATCATCTACGTCTGAAGACATCAATTGACATTGTTCGTTGGTTAACATTTCAAGCTTGTTCTTTTAGGGGACTTGATGAAACTAGCAGGTCAAGAAATCAAGACAATTTTCTTCAGCTGATAAAACTCTTGGCATCTTACAATGATGAAGGTGCAAAAGTTGTGTTGGAAAATGCATCATATAATTCCAAGTATACTTCACTTGAAATTCAAAAAGTGTTCTTGCATATTCTTTCTAATAGGTTGAGAAAACATATACGTGAAGAAATTAGTGAGCCCAAATTTTGCATAGTTGTAGATGAAGCTCGTGACGAGTCAAAAAGGAACAAATAGCTCTTGCGTTAAGATTTGTTGATAAAGTTGGTTTAATAAAAAGTGATTTTTTAATGGGACACTTGTTAAAAACACTATAGCTTTAACTCTGAAAGAAGAAGTATGTGATATACTTTCTCGACATAACCTTCATGTTTTTAACATCTGTGGTCAAAGGTATGATGATGCTAGTAATATGAGAGGTGATTGAAACGGTTTACAAGCACTATTTATGAAGGATTGTCCTTATGCATACTATGTACATTGTTTTTCTCATCGATTGCAACTTGTCTTGGTTGCTGCATCAAGAAAAGTTATTCCAATTCATAAATTCTTTGAGAAATTGACTTTTGTTGTCCATGTTGTTTGTTCTTCTACTATGCGTCATGACGAGTTACAAGCTGCTCAATTAGAGGAAATTGCACATTTGCTAAAAATTGATGAGATTGTAACTGATAAAGGCGCAAATCAAATTGGTACTTTGAAATAAGATGGAGATACTCGTTTGGGATTACATTTCTCTTCTATTTGTAGCTTGATAAATATGTATGAGGCAACTTATGTAATTTTTTTTAAAAAATAAAAATAAATAAATAGCAAGTCATTCTACATGTGGGGATATTGATGGTGCTTATAATTATTTGAAGGCATTTGATTTTATATTTATCTATTTGATGAAAGACATTATGGGGATAACTAATATGTTTTGTCATGCCTTACAACACCAATCTCGAGATGTAGTTAATGCCATGTGATAGTGTTTCAGAAAATGTACCGAATCATTGCAAGATTGTGTTATAGTATCGAATCATGTTTAGTTACTAAAATTGAACAAAAAGTTTCCGAATTGATTGAAATTGTATTTGAAACTAACAAGAGTAATAAAATTGAACTTTTCTTATAAGAAAAATGTTGATTTTGAGTTTCGAAAAACTGTTTAAAAATCACAATTTATGTCACCGATGATATTACTGGGTTGAGTCGCAGACTAGGTCAATCTCTTTAAGACGTTTCGCGGCACTGCCCAAATTGTGCAAAGTAGACTATCAACCACGAAGTTCCCAAGATAAAATAACCCAGATTCACTGTATCGGAGTTCTAGTGCACCGTAGAAAACCGTTCTAGAATTACACCCTCAATATGGCGATTACAATCACTCTCAATATGACGATTAAAGTCACTCGCAATATGGTACTATGACCACTCATAAATCAAATGGAGTACGACACAAAAAAAAAAACCGCTCTAAAAGACTACGACACAAAAACCGCTCTAAAAGACTACGGCACAAACACAGTTCATGGTGATATTAAGACCACTAAAAAATCGACGGAACTATGACATAACAACCGCTCTAAAAACGAAGGAACTACGACACAACAACCGCTCTAAAAAACAAAGGGACGACGACATAACAACCACTCTAAAAAACGAAGGGACTACGACATAACAACCGCTCTAAAAAACAAAGGGACTACGTCATAACAACCGCTCTAAAAATCGAAGGGACTACGACATAACAACCACTCTAAAAATCAAAGGGACAAAAAGAAAAGGGAGAAGTGGCTCGGAAATCAGTCAAGCAAAATAGAAAAGAGAGAAAAGAGAAAATTGGGAAATGCATCAAACTTTGATGTACTTTTCACAATAGTTTGAAACTCATTATATAGTAATGGAAGCAAACTCACATATGATTTCTAACCCATATGGGACTTTAGCATATTAAGAGTTAAAAACTACTCACAATAGGAGAGTTTTCCAATGTAGGACTTCAAAAAAAAAATTATTTCCAATCTGGGACTTGAATTTTAAAAAAACATGTTTCTTTCCACTAGAATTTACAAAAACAAATTCTTTCCAATGTGGGACTTCAACAAAAAATTTAAATTCACACAATAACATACTCTATGTTCCAACAAAAAACATCACGAATGAGCTTCACTTAGAACTATTACTAGCTTCCTATATTGAACTATTACTGAATTCTCTTTATTATTCTTGCTATAATTCCTTAGCAACAAAACCTTTAGTTTCAAAGTAATCCATAATTCCTTAGTGGATTAAAGATTAGAATTAAGTTTTACAATGCAAGAATTTTATTATTAAACTATTGCCTCTGCAAGTAATTCGATTAATTCTGTTTCAAAATACAAATCGTAAAGTAGTTTAATGTTGATCAAGCAATAAAAAACATTAAGCACAGAGATGAGAAAAATAATTTAATAAACTCATTCATATATATAACTAGAAATCAAATCAGACAAATAAGAGTTTCATGTTGTTTCATTCATCCCTAACAAATAAAGTTTAGTTACTCATAACAAAGATACAAAAGATAGAGATTAAAGAAGAATTACAAGAAAGATTCATTAGTGATTCTTGATAAAACCACTTCAATGATGTTAGAACCAGTCTTCTCTAAGTATCTTTGCTAATGCACAAGTATTCAAACTTCAAAATAGAAAAAAAGATCTATAGAAAGTTTGAAAAATGCACTTTTATGCATTTTTCAGCTCGTCATACGCCTTTGGAGTGCTCCTAGGCAGAAGCAGAATGTCAAAATAATGTAAAACTGCGCCCATGACACAAGCATTTGCGCTCAAGCACACAACATATGTCGTCTAACTTTATTGCATTTTTCTCATATTTTGAGTCTGAATTTAAATCCGATGTCTTCATGAAAGTTGTAGATATGGCTCTTAGCTTGCATTTGCACTTGATTTAACTCCAATTGGATATGTACAACTCTATATATGGTTGAAATACTCCACATATGTCATGTTGATTTCTCACCAAAAATCGAGCACTACACTAAAACAACAAAACAATGCAAAACTACGAAAAATCTGTACTTAATCAAGGAAATAAGAACATAAACATTTCATTAATTTCAAGAACTAAAATCAACAAACTATATCAAATAACTCCATAAATTAACTAATGATTAAAGATAAATAACATTAAAAACAATGAAAAATATGCATATGATAAAAAGTTATCACCATGTATTTGGTTGGAACAACAAAGTCTCTTATTCAAGATTTGAGAGAAGATGATTGAGATGTATTATTTACTAAAGTGAATACTTTTTGTGAAAAATATGATATTGAGATTTCTGATCTCGACATTGTTCATTCAACAATAAGATTTGGACGCCCTTATAATAAACAAGGTTATATCACAATAGATAATTATTTTATAGTTGAAATATTTTTTACTGCCATTGACCAACAATTACATGAGTTGAATAACATATTTAGTGAGAAAACAATGGATTTGTTAACTCTAAGTTGTGCTTTGACTCCTAAGGATAATTATAAAGCTTTTAAGATTGAAAAATAGTTGAAAAATATTACCCTATAGATTTTAATATGCAAGAGAAGATTAATTTGAAATTTCAACTCTGCCATTTCTTGGTTGATGCTTGTCAAGATTCAAATTTGAAGAATTTATCAACTATCAAATAATTGTTCTCATGTTTGGATGCAACTGAAAATGCGGGATATTTCTACTTGATTGATAGACTACTCCGCCTTATCATGACTTTTCTGGTTTCTACAACCACAACTGAAAGATCTTTTTCAACAATAACAATTATCAAGACTAGGTTAAGAAACAACATGGAAGCTAACTTTTTGGCAGATGGCATGGCAATTTATATGAAAGGGAAATTGCTGCAAATATTAGTTCTGAGTCTATTATTGATGATTTCAAGTTACTTAAAGAGTGTGAGCATTACTTTAAGGTATTTTTAAGTCATACAGTTTAACTATTTGATACTTCACTTTGTACTTATTACAACTTAAGTTTTTGCTATACAATATGATTTACATATTTGATTTATAGTTTATTATTTTATATTGGTCACCCCAAACCTTTTAGTGAAGCTCCGCCGCTGCATATTGGTTTGTCTCCTAGTTGGTGATGACCTCAAATTTTGTAGCATACTCTCTTATGGACTTCATTCCATCCTCCATCAACTTTGGATCGATCTCAAAGATAACATTATCCATGTCAACCCCTCTCATCCAATTAATGGTCATCACTAAGCCGCAAACCTTGCCAATTCGAACATCAATGCAGGATTGATTCATAGTGTTTTGGTTCTCTTATTTGGTGATTGTGCATCTACATCATCCCTACCTCTCCCCCCAATTTTTGCCCATAATACCTAAACTAAGATACCAGAAGCACACTTCTAGTAGTATATTTCACTTAAATTAACATTCTCGGTAGAATACCGAAATTTGAGGGGACTGGTTGAACAACTATCCTCTTATTTACAGATATGACATAATTAAACTAACAAAACTTGTTTAACTGACCTATTCTTTCCTTTTGGACTGAAGAAACTCTTTTTCTTTTTTTTACTAAATAAATCAAAGCTTTAATGTTAGCCGATCGTTGTTGTTGAACTATAAAAGTGAAGCAAGAGGCCTAAGTTCAATTTTTTCATTGTATTGTATCATCAAGTAAAGATGAGTTTTGGGAGGCCCAATATGATGTATGCAGAAAATAAAATGACCACATTATAGTTTTTAGCTTGTAGCAAAAAGGCTTTAGGTGCAAAATATTAAGAGCTTGGCCCGAGATAGTAGGAGAGACAATCAAACTCTAGGAAACATGATTAAAAAATTAACTATTTTAAAAGGTGCCCGCCTATTATTAATTATAAGTAATACCCAACATATTATTAACCAAACTGCATTTTATGTATATTTTTTGGGATTATGTAACTTAATTCTATTTATTTTACTAGTTAGTTTAGGCCAATTATTAATTAGTTAGCTTTTCATCAATGATACTAATTTATTCACATTAGTCTATTGTATCTCGATACAATTATATCAATGAAATTAAGATAAAGGTAATTTAGAATAAACCAAAACTGTATCAACAATAATGCATATATCACTCCTTTTGTATTTTGACCATAACAAAATGTAACTGAAATATTTTAAAATTTTCTCCAATAATGTAGTAAAAAGTACAAATATTTGATTATAGAAAAACAAAATTATTTGCCTCAAGAAAGCAGGAACTATGTCCAAATGAGGTCATGAAAACACAAATGTAAAGTAAAGCTGAGAAAACAAAAGCAAAGCCACAAGGAGTTGGAAGAATACATAGTCATTTATCCCTTGGAGTTGGAAGACTCAATGTGATTTCTTTCCTCTGATTTCCTTTCCCTACCACATCCCCAAACCAAACATTTAAAATTTCCTTTGCCATTTCCACTGCTTCCACCCCAACCCCAACCTTCACCACCTCCTCCTCCTCCT
>JBBPBP010000004.1:15309165-15319821 GCA_037974735.1 Cicer chorassanicum
TTTAAAATACTAAAATAGAGTTTTTGGGATTTGAATCAAACAAACTCTAAGTCATTCTTCAATTGTGATAGATAGAGAAATCACAATTTTTTCAAGTATATAAAATTACTTCATAAATTATTTACATTTTTATGATAGTGAGTCATTCTTCAATTGTAATAGATAGATAAATCACAATTTTTATGATAGTGAGTCATTCTTCAATTGTGATGGATAGAGAAATCACAATTGTTTTCAAGTATATAAAGTTACTTCATAAATTATTTACATTTTTTTAGCATTTTTGTTTATTTATAAAAAATTATATGATTGTTATTTTAAAAGAAAAAAAATTAAATAGATTATAAGGACAAATTTGTCATTTTATCAAAATATAAATCATATCATCTTATTATCTGATGTGTATCAAATACTGAATAGGATAAATTAATTTTATCAAGTTTGTTATCATGTGCACATCAAACACAGGACATGATAACTCTTTATCCTATTCATATCCTATCCTGTCTCTATCCTGCTCCTTATCCTATCCGTGCCTATCCTATCCGGTCCATCAAACGGGCCCTATAAGTACTAGTAAGTTTTTAGAATTAAATCAAGTAATTATACTTAAATCAAGCTCATTGAGATTGCACTGTTTTAATTGAGGAACAAAGTTGAATTGTTACATGTGTATTTAGAGAAACATAATATCCTAAATTAGATATAAAAGTTTTTATTTTCTTGAGCAAATTTTCTTTATCCGCTGCGAGTGTTGTTCAAATAATTTAGTATAAATTATTATAAATGTTATTTTGGGGTTTAGGGTGTCACAGAATTAACAGATAGAATTCATGATGCATGCATTAGTTATAGTATAACTATGAATAAATGGTTTCTTTAATATAAATGAAAGGAATGCTTATTTGTTAAGGAGTAGATGACTTACATGTTTGGACTCACCTTATGATATTTGATTATGAGAAATTTTTATGATCATGTTTTGTTAGCTTGTGGCAATATATATTTAATGCATTCAATGTATTATATCTTGAAGTTGGATATATTGAAAAGAGAGTTAGAATTTTAAATTGAGATGCTTATTAAATATAGTAAAAGGTAGAATAACATAAAAGTTTGTTTATGTGATAATTGAGATGCTTATCAATTGTAAGTGATACAATGTGAAGATATTAAATGACAAAAGTGTCATGGTTTGGTGATAGTTGGTCAACACTATCAAGAATATAAAAGGTAATTAGATGTTTGATGTAAGTCACGACACCAGACCTGATATAGATATGTTATTGGAAGATTAAGTCGGTATACAAGCAATTCAAGTAAAGAACATTGACATGCTATTAATAAAGTATTAAAATATTTGAAAGGAACAATTAACTATAGTTTAATCTATAGTGGATATCCTTCAATTTTTGAAGGATATACATATGTCAGTTTGGTAAATTATGTTGAGGATCATGCTTCCACAAGTGGATTGATCTTCAACCTTGGTGGATGTGAAGTTTCTTGGAGTTCAAAGAAACAAACTTGCATTGCCGACACCACCATGACTGCAGAATTTATTGTTCTAGTTGCAGGTAGTAAAGAGGCTGAATGACTAAGAAGTTTGTTGTATGAGATACCAATTTGGCCAAAGCCAATGGCACCGGTGTCCATACATTGTGATAGTTAATCCACACTATCAAAAGCATAGAGCCAAAGTCCACGCTATCAAAATATATTTGGAATTCTCTAATAGCTATATTAATGTAGCAAAATTAAATAACTTAATATATCACTTGGTCAAGTGGTTGCAATGTTTTGGTTTAATTCAAACCAATGCATCTGTTAAGTTACCAAAAGTTACAATCTTTCTCAAGAGTTGTTTTCTTTCACCAATTGGTATGAGTTTAAGGGTTGTTTTCTTTCACTAATTGGTATGAGTTTCTCTATAAATAGAGATACTTTAAAGGCATAAAGAAGAACACAATTTTCATGTTACGTGAACTAAATTTCTGTCAAAAATATTTATGAGTCATTTCTTCTTTTTTCTAGTGCACGAGAGTAAATGAAGGAACTTTATTCTGTAAACTATCATTGATATATTGGCTTGATGTGAATGTGCAATTCACTTCAAGGATTCCAAAGTATCCTGAAGGAGATTCGCTGGTTAACCCGTTTGCATCCAATATATATAGATTGGTGGGGGCGAATCGAACCTAAAGCTTAGTGTGATACACACGCTTTGGAATTTATTTGTGCAACCTTCATCATCATCAATTTCATAATCTTCTTGTTCAAGATTTGCAGCATACCCCCAACAAAAGATCCAACATGCAACCCAAACAAAAGGATTATGGTTTGAATGCATTTTCTTCATAACTCCATTTTAAAGATAAGTAGAACAATCCAAAATACCTTATTTCTCAATCTAACAAAAACAAATCAATCATGGTCGTCAAAGAAACAAGTTCATCCTAGTCATTCCTGCTTTATCCTCGAGAGAAGAATCCAATTCTCACCAAATTACCGATTTTTTGATAGAGAAGCTTAAATAGTGGTAGTTGGATGGAGATGAAAATATCGACATTCAAATATGAAAATAGGTGATAAAGTTAATGCAACTATACTCACCAACACTATGATGACAAAACTCCGTTTCAGTGGATGAAATAGAAGTCAAACAAAAAAACATTTTTGGGAGGAAGGTGAAGTGAAAACAATATTGATTATTAATAAAAAAAAAAGTGTTGTTGGTTAGATGAAGTCACGTGAGTGACATAACATATAATTTAATCTCACTTGTCCATTTTAATCATAAGGTTGTAAAGAGATTTTCCCACTCTCGTATAAGTAAAACTTTCTTAGTAGATATGGTTTATCTCTTCTTTAAGAAACACATGTAAGTGTAAGTTTAAAAATATTTAGAAATTTAAATAGATCTCACGTGTAATTATATTATCATTTATTTTATAATATAATCATTCAATCTTTCTAAGCCAACAACTAAAAAAAAAATTACAAAATAAATCTCATTAATAACTTTATATTTTAATACAATTTATTACAATGTAAAACTTAAAAAAAATGAAAAAAGATAAGATACATTCAATAGTTGCCATTCTTCTTAAACATTCAAAATTTCATCTCCAGAGTGGGTGACTATTTATGTTCTGCTAAATCTATCAAAACCGTCTACCCGACCCATATAGGGTCGGCCCTAATGGATTGCGGGTTTCTTTAGATCGGGTCAAAAAACTTTGTTTTAATATGGACTGATAAAATGCTACTCGAGTCCGGCCCTAGACAGGTTGCGGGCTGAGTGGGTAACCCGCACGTTTTTTATAATATTTTTTTGACTCATTATATTTTTGATTTCTTTACGGCTCTTTTAATTGAAAATTTTCTTTGATGCCCATTTAAAAAAATTATGGTATACTACTTATGTATTAAGTATGAATCAATTTGAATGTTCATTTCTTTCATGCCCATTTAAAAAAAATTATGGTTTATTTTTTATAGACAAACTTAATTCAAATTTTTTAAAACAATACATTATCTAAACAACACACAAATTAAAATAAGTTCAAATTATCCAAAACTTAGAGATATTATCGAACATAACACAAATAAATTTAGATTTGTCTAACATAACTCAAACCAAATTCAAATAGAGTGTTAAATAATTTTAATGTGACTCTAAAATAAGTGTTCTTAGATTCCTTGAGCAATATTAACATTTTTCAAAAATAAATGTCCATTTAAGAAAATAAAGAAATTAATTATTAAAAATATATAACCAACAAAAAATAACATTGTATCAAAAAAAAATAATATATATAACCAATTAAGTAATTTTTTTATGTGAATCAATTTTACTATTTTAGTTTAAAAAAATTGATCACGTGGATTGCAAGTTATCAATGTCCATACAAACTAACCTGAATGGGTAACAACCATGAAAAAGTTGGGACCGAAAGCTCTATGCTAAATAGATAAAACATTACCGTATATCTCTGTTAAAAAATATTCGGCATCATAGATGACCTAAGCATGCACTCAGCAAGTATGACAGACACGGAATGAAAGACTTAATTGGTATAAATCTTCTTCTCTACAACACTGGAATGTGACGTCATAATTAGATTTAATGGTAGAGATTTTCATCAGAGAGAAATGCAGTTTGAAATCCCAATTAAAAGACTTAATGGAAGATTAGTAGAGTCATTGTCTTAGACTCCACTTTCAGAACTAATCCTAATCCATCAGACATGATCATTTGCATTTTGTTGAATTTATCGAGAAATTACTCCAGATATTTCAACCTTCGTTGGCTATGACATAACCTTATCAATAACTTAATTATTATTGTCTAAACTCTCACTCTTATCCTTCCTTGTATACAAAACCTGAAGAAAGAATAAATAAAAACCTCTCTTATCATGATTAATTATCTGCCAGCTCATTTAATGGGGGTGACGATATCATGAGAAGAAAAACTATCCGTTAATCTTTCTGCATAGTCAACACTCAGCAGTAGTATTGATGGATGGATTCAAGCGGTATCATGTTTAGATGTCCGATTGCAAGTTACTTCAAATTTTCAAATACACTCAAAATATATTTTTGTAGTATAAGAAATTTATATAATAAAAAAGTTAAAATTTTGGTGATTCAATGTTTTTTTATTTATTTAAATTCTAAGTCTTAAATTTTAAATTTGTAAATTATTGAATCTTTATAGTTGAATTAATTGTATTAAAATTGATAGATATTTTTATTTTATACTAAAATTAGAATCCTAAATAGTAAAATGGTTTTATTTATCAATTTTCATATTCTTATTATTATTTTTTGACCCATAAATTTTGTGAAGAAAAACAAAAAATTTAGATTATTTTCTATAAAAATCTCTTTTACAAACAATTGTTTGTCTATATCTTATTTCAAAAAAATTCTCTCACGTCGAGATAATTGATTAATAAGATTTTGTCATACAGAAATATATTGATCGCATCAAATATACTAAAATTTATTATGATTATTTTAGTTATAAGAGTAAGATTAATTGATTAATATTATAAAAAACATAAAGAACGGTTATTATTGTAACAAATATAATAAATTTTATTAATCATTATAAAAAAAACCTTACAAAAAAAATTAGACACCAATTTTTTTAAGACCGCCCTGAATTCAAGTAGATTATACTCACGTACTCTTTAGACAAATTCAATCGTAAATATGGATCTATTATTTGTGAATGTAGGATTTTCTTGGGATTGTGTAACAACTTTAAAGCTGCATGTTTTTGATATAAGATCAATTAATTATCTGTCCATTCTTTTGCACGAGAATCTATATATTACTCAATTTTAAAATATAAGTAAGTATATAAAAAATTAATATATTTAATTTAAATTTTGAATTATATATATTAATTATTTTTATTAATTTTTATTCATATTTTGAAAATAAAAAACGAGTACAATGCTAATTGTAGTATATATGGATGTCCTAGACCCATATTTATACTTATCCAATGTAGTGACATCAGACTGACCAATGCATGAAGCAAGAAGCTAGTGCTAGAAATTTATACTTAAAACACGATTCGATCGGATTTAATCGCAATTTTATCATATTTTCTTTTCGTAGGTGATCATTATTTACTTACTCGTGGGGTCTTTAATTATAAAACTCTTTTATGTCTTGTAATATAATTTTCTTCCCAACATTCAACATATTAATGATTTAATATTTTACAAAATTAATCATAATTAATTTATCATTATATAACAATTTCTTTTTCCTATTACGGTATCAATAATTATAATGATAAATAAAAGTAACATACTATTTTTGATAAATCTATTACTACCACTTTTTTTAATGTCGGTGAAATATATTTGAGGATTTTAAAATAATAGATTGTAGGAGTGGATTTTACGTATGCGGGTTTAGATAATGGTCAGTTACTTAGACTATCAAAAAATATTTCGTTTATATATGTGAGTGGGTAGATATATTGATATTCATAAATGATAGCAAAATTTTAGTCGGACTGCACTTGTGCTAAAATATTATTTGAAATTTTAATGATAATTAATGTTAAAATAGACAAATTTATTTATTTTTATTAAATTGGCTTCAATTAACTCATTGTTTTATCAAAAGGATCATTATGATTTGTGTTGTTGGCATTCATTAAAGTTGTAATAACTTTTAAACACCTTCACCTTAATGATAACATAAATATGAAATATTTTATTTTATTTTATTTTTGAAATAGTTAATATTAATTGTTAATTGTTAGATTTTTATTAGAAAAAGAAATAGAACTCATGACCTCTTTATCACTCTAATCCATATGTTTCTCTCCTAAAATACTTTATGACTCTCTATAAATGCAATATGTTAGAGACACCATTACGATTCCTCAATATACTGAATGGCAAAATTATTACAATATTTAGACATATATAGGTTTTTATTAATAAAATTGACTCTATGGCTGAAGTGAAAGAGTGAAGTGATATAAAGATATCACGAGTTTCATCAAGAGTGAAGTGATATAAAGAGATTACCAGTTTTATTTTCACTCACGGCAAAAGTTAACAATATTAAAATTACTAGTTACTAACATTGACCATTGCAAAAAAATTATTATTATTATTATTAATCATATATTAATTAACAAATGAAAAGATAATTAATATTGTGTTACATCATAATAAATTACCATAATGAGTAACACATTTACAATATAATATTAATTGTTTCTACAAATATAACTCTCTAATTAATACTAAGTGGATCGCTTTATTTTATTTTATTTTCTATAAATAAGTGTATTACTCCTAAGGCGACAATTTCCACTTAAAATTTTCAAAATCAATATCATCCATTTTTTATTTATGATAATTGAAAATACAATCAATACTTAATAAAATTAATTTCGTAAAATTAATATTTTCTTTCTTTTTGTTTTTTCATTTACATATGTGTGAAACACACAAATATGTTTATATATATAATAATATTAATGTGCATATTATATATATATATATATATATATATATATATATATATATATATATATATATATATATAATGTGTGTGTACGTGATATATTAATGTATTTATAATATGCTAATATATATAACATAATATATGTATATAGATCCAAACATATATAAAATATATATGTTTAAGAGAGGGGGCCAAAGCGACTCATGCTCCTTATTGAATCCCTGCGCCCGTTGAATCTGTCACTGCTTTTGGAAGCTTATAACGTTTGTTTTGTTCTATATTCTACAAAAATTGTTTATCTTAATCAAAAGTTTCTTCCATTTTTCTTCACACCACCTTCTCTTCTCTAAGGTCCATTTAATCTGTGAAAATATGCAAAGAAATTAGGTTCTACTAGAGGATTTTGCAACTACGTTGCACATTCTCCATTATTCCAATGCCATCTTCGAATACAAGGAGGCTCCATTTATTCTAGTGAGAGTATTGGAGGATCCAAAATTATGGTTCAGGGCTGTAAAATATGAGAAAACATTCATATTTGAAGTGTGTTGGATTTAAGGAGAAATTAATTTAGGGTTATCTGAATGGGAAAAACAAATAGGGACACTAGTGCAATTTTTCATAGTTTAGGGTGTGAAGGTGCACACCTTCACCATCAACTAGATCCGTTCCTGAGTGAGAGAATCATAATCAATACACCTCGATCGGAACCAGCATTCATAATAAGAAGAAATGTTTAACATGTCATAACGATAATAGTAACAATGTCCAAAATGAGAACTCGCGAATTTGAAAGAATAAGAACTTACCGATCATTAGAAATCGCACAAAAAAGATTTCCTATGGTAGCAAATGCTTACTATATGCTTGGTAGTGATAATAGAGATGGTGGATCAAAGGAAAGATGGAGTCTTAGAAAGTTTGAGGAAGATGACTCTTGGTGGCTACGGTTTATATTAGATTTTTTGTATTAGGGTTTGTGAAAAATGAATAAATATCTAATTAGAAAGATTAAATAGTGTCAGAAATTCACATCATTACACGAAGAACATATTGTGCCATGTGATAAGGGATTTTCTAGACATAACGATTTTATTTACTAAAACACTAATGAAAAAGAATTACAATAATTGGAGTGTTATAAGGAGGTAATTTTGCAGAAAGAACCTATGTTGTACAATTTCTATCAAATGGTTAGAAAATCCGTATGATTTGAGAAAATAAATTTAACACTTTTTCCCTAGGCAAGGTCTATGTATGTTCCCCTAGTTTTGTTTTTGCTTTTCTCTTCAATAAATCTTTAGCTTAAAAAATTCGTTATTGAAATGTTTAATTGAAAAATAAGTGGGCAATGTTTGCATTGAAAATGTGATGAATGGGTAACTTGCAATTAAGCAAAACAAGAGGGAATCTTTTTTATGCGACCAAAATAAAAACTTTAAGATAAAAGGAAATTATGCATTTTAAAAGGATACATGTGATTGAGATTTAGTCTCAAGATTAAAGACTATCAATTTTGGTCATCTACCATTTCTATTCACGTATAAAGCCCAATAGTGTTGGGCATAAAAGGTGTATTGGAAAATATCTAAGTTCCATAGACAATAAAGATAAAATATGAAATAAGTTTATAAAGAGTGACACCCTTTACCATACAAGTCCGTTTTATAAAGATAAGTTAGACCTAATATAAATAATTAGATATGTTATTAAAGTCTATCAATTCGGAGCCTTCACCATTTATATTCACGCGCAAATCTCAATAGTATTGGATGTAAGGTAGTGTATTAGGACAAACCCAAGTGCCATATATAATAAAAGATAAGGTCTAAAATGAGTTTACAAAGATTGAAGTCTTTCACCGTATATAGCAGTTTCATGGCTGTTGAATTTGGAGACGGCAATTGAAACCATATCCAATGGGCATCCTTAAAAAAATATTTGCAATGGATATGATAAAAACTCGAACGATGGATACAGGGTTAATTACTTGCAAAACTAAGAGAGTATGAATGTATGTATGAACACTTTTCATACTGCTCCGCATCCATATATATATATATATATATATATATATATATATATATATATGAGACATATGTAGTGAGAATGATATTCTTATGTGAGAGAGAAGATATTTTATTGACCTTTTGAAAATGTATGATGAAGATTAAATTGTGTGAGAAGTGAGTCAAGTGACTACTATTTTTCACTCCCAAATCTTATTTTGCCTTGTCTTTCGCTACAACATCTTTGCATTTCCCTAATACCCAAATTCATCACCACTAAACCCATGACTCCTCCTCTTCCCTCTCCATTCTTTATATGTTTGATTTAGCGATGGCTACCCTGCCCAACTTGTGTAAGATAAAATGAATTATCTTTGCTGCACTATACAACTTATCTAGACATTTTGAATTTCACTGCTTGGTCACTGAAGAAATTTTGATTGGCCAAATTGATTGGTTTTAATTCTTTTTGACTAATTTCTTTACTTATCCAACCATTTTTGTTGGGTACGATTTTCATCCATATTATTTAAATTTTAATTGGAGGTGCCAAATATTAAACTTTATTGATTAGTTTGTTTTTTTTAATTGCAAACTATTAAATTTAATTCTTTTTGTTAATTTCATTATCTATTAATTTAGTTGCTAAATGGTAAATTTTCTGGAATTTTTGTGTGATTCATATGCTGCGATTTGTATTTTATTTAGTTCTATATATGTTAATTTCTAGAATTTTTGTGTGATTCAAAAGTGCCTCCACATAAGATTTAAACATCTTTAGTGTCTAACGAACATAACTTACCCCCTTTTCAATTTTCCCACGTATATCTTGAATGCCTTACTTGGATTAAGCAAATAAATCAATGTCACTATTATATTTAATTTTCACATATGTATTTCTACGAAACATCCTTGAAGAAAGAAACATGTTTCTTTTGAAATTAATTACCCAGAAGAAATGGTGAAATTAATTATCAAAACAACATATATTCAACTGCATATTGTGATCTACAAAATTGGGAAATTAACAAACAACATAAAAAAATTGGAAAAAAAACACAACAACAGCTCCTCCTATTATCTCTCGTTACAATTTTAATAAGGTTTAAATATGTTTTTGGTCCCTGTAAATATAGTCTTTTTTGATTTTGGTCCTCGTAATTTTTTGTTTTTTTGGTTTACATCCCTGTAATATCAAAAACAATTTACTTTTGGTCCTTAACGTTAAGTGGACGTTACAAAAACGTTAACTGACAAAAGGAAACAGTTTTTGGTCTCTGTAATTGTAACACTTTTCAGTTTTAGTCCCTGAAAAATAATTTTTGAATTTCATCCGTGCAATATTCAAAAATCTTCTTAAATATAAAATAACATACAAATTGATATTTATTAATAATAAATTTATGTCAAGTAATGTTTAAAATATTTTCACTTCAATATTTTAAAATTTATTAATCTTCTGTTTTATTTATTTATTATTATTAAATTAATTTTCATTTTCTGTTTAAAAAAAAATTACTTCAATCTTTTGTTTTATTTAATTATTATTATTAAATTAATTATATTAGTATAAAATAATGATTAAAATAACTTTAGGTTTAAACTTTATAATTTTAATTAAAATCTCCTTTTATTC
>JBBPBP010000004.1:15343626-15367085 GCA_037974735.1 Cicer chorassanicum
GTTTTCGTAAGTTTTGGCTTGTGACTATTTGCTTCTTGTATCCAACAAAAGAGAACGAAACAATATCCAAAGAATAGAGAAGAAAAAAAAAAGAATAACCCAATAAAAAATAGATGGAAATTAGAGCATAAGATGTTTAGGGTTAATTCTAAGACATTTATAAAATTCATAAATTTGTGAGGATAAAAGTGTTATTCATAATTCTTATTTAAAAATATTTCAGCTAATAAAATTAAATGAAAACTGTTTGATTAATTCATTTGTAAATCTTCTTTACTAATTTTATTTTTAAAACTATTAAACCAAATAAAATAAAATTCTTAATGATATACATTGTCAGTATAAAATTATTTTACATTATTATCTAATGAAAATCTAATATTTTTACCACATCATTCCACTTTTGTAAAGATATTTCAAAATTAATCGTATATCATGACAAAATTGTAGTCTACCGTTAGATGGCATGGCATTGTAAAACTGTTTTACAGTCACTATATTGCCATTAAATTCAAAGTACTACTTATTCTAAAAACAGTAACAACAAGCTTATATCTTAGGCATAAAATTCAAAAGGAAGCAACTAAATTTTGAGCGTGTACAGCAGCATCTAGATTCATTTGTTGAAATCAATTATAGTCTTTGCCTCCATGGTGCGTGTATTTATATTTATATTATTATTTCATAATATCATACGATCCTATTTATAATAATTCACTTTAAGGATCGTTTTAGGTTGAAAACTTACATATTGGAACAAAAAATTGCGTATTGCTGGAGAACGCGATAAACAAAGCTACGAAACTCAGAATCGGCCTATTCCAAAACGAGGTGAAAGATGACGTTCTGAAACACAGATTAGGCTGTTGAATCACCGAAAACAAGTTTGTAGAACTGGAAATATGATTGCAGGTTGCCGAACACGAAAATCGGTAGAAATTGTGTATTATAGTTTGATGTAAAGGAAACTGAAAATTATAAAGAAACAAAAGATGGATTAGGTTGAGAAGATGAAGAAGGCGCCACAATCAAGGATGATTGATAAGCCAATGAAGAATCGCCACAATGGTAAGGAAGTCATTGATAAAACTCAAACAAGTTCTAATCCAAAAACTTAAAGAGGAGACCTAACTCACTCACAATTCTCATTAGAGAAATTTTAATTCATTCCAAAATAAAAAATAATCCCCTTCAATGAGGTTACAAATTTATAGTTAGTAAAATTATCTCTAAAACTAAATGGGTCATAAGTGACACCATTCTCTAGGCTCAAATTGGGCTTACATCATTTTTTTTTTTAAATAAACTAAATATAAGGAAGTAAAGTATCTTCACTTACATATAACATCAACTAAATCTATATTAAAACTACTACAATTCCAAATTAAAGCAAACTAAGAATTATTGCAAATCAAATGAAAATAAATAAAGTTCATCCTAATTTATTAAAAATATGGATCATCTTCATGCTCTTAAGATCTTTATCATAATACTATCATCACGTGCAAATATACCAAAAGCATGGCCAATGAATAATCTAAAGAATATTTGTAGAATGAATAGGGCTTAAAAAAGGGCCCAATTGTTGCCTAATGGGGAGCTAGTTCCTTCAGCTACACTAGCACTGCACTGTAATTTTGCAATTGTTCCTAATAGCTTACTCTTGATTCCATTCCACCTGGTTTTTATAGATCTTAACTGAGACATCACATAACCTATTCACATCAAGATGCGGAGAACAGCAAGGCCAACAGCAGAGATTGAAACAAGTGTTCCTATGCAGTATTTTATGACCTCATATTTAGCTGCTTCCAGTTGTGCTCTTAAAGAATGAATCTCCTGAATATCATGACACAAATTAACAACAAAAAACACAACATTGGTAATTTTCGGCATGAGCTAAAAATAAGAGAAAATTGTCTGTATGTGTTTCTTTGGATGAACATTTGATAAGTGCAATTTTGATTATAATTATTTTGTAAAACTGATTTTGTTAAATTTGAGTTTGAAATGAAATGGTTTACGTTTGGATGTTTTTGCTGTAATCTAAGCAAATTTGATGCAAGACTTGGTGTAAATTTTCAACTCAAAGCAAAAGCTACTTTTTATTACTTAGTCAAATAGAGATTTGTACACAACAATCTTATCTGATAGTAACCAAACATTCGTACTTTACTAAAATAGACAATCAATTCTAATGGATTCTACCGTGAAATCAAGAGTAAACCTTCAATGTAGTCTCTAAACTATAAGTCTCTCTAATATGTGGTTCCTAAACTTTAGAAATATAATAAATAGTCTCTAAACTATTCTAGATGTATCAAGTTGGTTCCTGAATTACTTCAAATTGGACAGTGATAGTTCAGAACTAACTTGATACGTCGAGAATACTTTAGAGACTTTTATTACATTTCTATGGTTTATGGACCAAATTGGAGATTTACTCTAAAGTCAAACGCACACTTACCCTGTCAAGTTTGTTGGTCAGGTTGTTAGTTTCAGCACTCTGATTTGACAGTTCCTCCCTAGTTCTCCTGCAAATGCAATGAATCGTCAACCGTAGCAGTGAAAACAAGAATTTCAATAAGTTCTGTACTCTTTGACAAACAGCACATTTATTCTTTGCTTACCCCCTTTCGAGGTTCAAATCCAATCGCTGCCCAGCAGTGACTTTGTCCATTTCATACCTGCATCACAAACCATATGATTGCACCATAAAACTCTAAGAAATCCAAATAGGCACAACTATGGGGGTTGATCAAGGCCAATTGCTAAAACTGATAAAATAAAAATATACCTCAATTCACTGCGCATTTTCTCTATATCATTCCTAAGCTTCTCAGTCTCATGTTGCAACAGAGAAAAATGGTGCCCCTGAATTATAAGTTTTTCAGCATATTACATCCCCACACAAACAAAACCAATCTCACCAATAAAAACAAACAAATTAAAGAAAACAACAATATAAATTTAAGGCCAAGAAGAAAAAAAAAAGAAACATAATAGTTCTCATAATAATGCAATGTTACCAACCAAACTTAGAAAGTGTATACACATTCTCCAACCATTACATTTACTCTCTTAAAGAATTGATTTAACAGATAAGCAACAGAAGTACGTTATCCACATATCTATGAACTGAAGTGCTTATTTTGACAAGTATCATCATTAATTTAACATGGAGCATAGTTGAATCTTTCAATTTGGAAAAAGTGAATTATTAATTCATATCATATTTCCCCGTGATTAAATGAGATAAACCTTCCGGAGGACCACGATCAATGACCCAAAAATCCTATCATAGCAACAAACACGCATGAATAGTTTCAAATAGCATAAAGTCACAAACAGCCCATTTGGCTGGACGATCTTCAAATATATAGGGTAACCAAACTAGGAGATTTAATGAATTTTTCTGTCTCGTGGGTAAAATTTGTGTTTGCTTTCTATACTATCTGGTTTTACAAATATCGGATTGCAGCAAGCTTCATCTAAATCCCAAAATTGAACATATGGGTCGGCATGGGGCATAAAATTATTCCCGTAGACTGAGCCTAACTCTAATTGTTTTGTTGAAAAGCAAACAAAGAGATTCATAGGATGGTTTGTCCTATTCAAATATTCACGACCAGTAAGTACAGATTTTTCTTTCTTTTCAGATAGGTCCTAAAAAAGAGAAGGTTGGCATGCCAACATGCATCTATTACGGAATTCATCCGACCCAAGAGTACACTAGCCCTTTTTCTGGAATGTCCAGGGTCAACGTCATTGAATTGGTAAGTCGTCAATCCCCAAAATAGAATATGTAATTGTCAAAATCTGTTTTGGTTGTATAGGAGTACTAATAGGGATTTAGTTCTTTGAGTACTAATAGGGATTTCATTATATAGTAACCTTGTATATATATCTGATGTATTGTCAACATATTTCAATTCAATAAAATATATTTTTACCCAAATTCTTGAGATGGTAGTTTTTTGGAGTCTCACTTCCGCATAAACCTGTCGTCTTCATTGCGGTTTCTTTTTTCTTGAAACCTTAGCCACCTTCATTGTGGCCCCTTTTGCTGCCTTCATTGCAGCAACTTGAGATTTCTTTTTGACTTGCTCGCTGCCATAGTGTGTTCACTATTCACGCCGTTACTGTTCACGTTCGTTTGAGCGCTTTCTAGACTTCCGTTCACCGCCGTTTTCAACCAGATTGTAGATCAATCGTTTTTGTTTGTGGGTCATTTGAAGTTCACACGGTTTATGCTCGGACTTTTCTGTTACAGACTTTGGCCACTATTGTTATTGCGCCATTATAGCACACTTACAGTTTGTGGATATTTTTTGGACGTTTGAAGTTTGTTTTGTTTGATAGATCAATCTTTCGTCTCTAATTCCATTGGTTTGGTGATTTTATGGATATGACAGCTAAAGAAAGCAAAAGTGGATTGGCCCAACTCAAGGAAGATGAGGTAGAGAAGATGAGATCATTTCTTAGTAAGTTGGAGAAACCAACAAGTACTAGTTCTTTGGTATATACAAGTACGCTCAATGAAGATGTGGGTCTTGAAGCATATACTGATATTGACTATGCAAGGTCAATTGTAGATAAAAGGTCAACCACATGATATTGCACTTTCCTATGCGGGAATCTTGTGATTGGAAGAGTAAGAAACAAAGTGTGGTATCCAGATCCAGTGCTAAAGTAGAATTTAGGGCAACGACGCAAGGGGTATGCGAGTTACTATGGTTGAAGATCATTTTGGAGGACCTGAAGATAAAGTGGGATGAACCAATGAAACTCTATTGTGATAATATTCTATTAGCATAGCACATATCCAGTGCAGCATGACAAAACCAAGCATATTGAAAGTTGACAAACATTTCATCAAAGAAAAACTCGATAGTGGCCTAATTTGCACTCCATATGTCTCCTCCCAAGGCAACCTTGCATATCTTCTAAATAAAGGGCTAAGCAACAACAACAACTTTGAAAGAATTGTATCCAAGATGGGAATGGAGAACACCTATTCACCAGCTTGAGGGGGAGTGTCAAAATATGTTGTTTTATTATTAAAAATATTCCTCAAGTATAGGGATTTGGTTGTATAGGAGTACTAATATGGATTTGGTTGTAGAGTAACCTTGTATATATATCTTAATTATCATCAACATATTTCAATTCAATAAAATATATTTTTACCCTAATTCTTGAGAGTAATGTATTTTATTCATTGGTTTAAGGGGGGTGGTTGCACTAATTTCAGAAGTGCCCAAAATACATTGTTATGAAAGTTTGCGGCAAGTTCATGTTCATTGCATGCAATACAAGAGAAGAAGTGAGTTGAATGAAAGGGAAGAAAAGAAAGAGAAGCCGTCATCAGAAAAGATGGGGATGAAGGAACTAAGCTAAAATTACTTTAGTTTCAGATAACCTAGCCAAACAGTTCCATTATCCATTAGGATGTTTTATTGATGTACAGGACAGAGAGAATGATGGGTATTTTGCTTTTAACTAATACTTGGGGAGCAGGATGTATTTAAGTAAATGCAAAAAATATTGTTCAACCTGAATTAGTGTAGCTAGTTCATGAAAAGTACTATGAAGCATGGCATCAGCAAAGTAGGATGCCTCCAGCCTGCAATAAATATATATACAGCACAAAAGTCTTTTACGCAGCCCTAGCATATTCACTACAACTACTAACTCCACGTCTTTGTGCACCATAATCATAAAACTTCAAATCCATACATAAAACTTCCTCATACGTCATAATAAATTAATACCTGTGAGCTCTGTACTTCTGATTTGAATTTGGACAGGTTGGACTCTTGAATCATTTCAGTCTTAAAAAAGGAAACAAAATAGCTCATATTAGTACACAAATTGCAATATACCGAATTCTAAAATAAAATCAACCACCACATTTGACAACAGAAAGGCAAATTATACACCCCACAGAATCACAACAACAAAAAACGAGTGCATCACCAATTTAATCCCTAAAAATCTAGGAGTTAAGTAATTTGATCTCTGAAATTAACAAACTTCCAACATGATTCCAAAAAATACAGTATTTAGCAGCAAAGGGTCTTACTTTCTGCATTTCTCCTTTTGATACCAATGCCTGAGACACATTTTCAAGACTATCATTCAAAACTTCAGTTATAGCAGCAGTTATAGCCTCAGCTTGTTTTGAAGGCACTCCTTGTCCTTCTAATCTCCTAACCTAGAAAAACCACACAATTCAAACAACAAAACCCATAAATTAAAACATGAATTAATTGAAATGAAAACCATTAATTTAAAGCAAAATATAAAACAAAACAAAAGGGCAAAAAGGAAATTACAAGAGCCAATGTATCAACGAGAAACAAGTGTTTTCCATTGGATTTCACCAATTGAGTTTGTGAAAAACATCTTGTGCTTGAAATTGAAGATGAAGAACATGGATCGAAAATTGCAGTTTGAAACGAATATGATGGTGCGATTCTGGAAGCTCCAAAACCTTTAACTCCGGTTAATTGCCGCACGCGCCTAGAAATCGCGGCCATGGATAAATCGCAGCTCCAATTTTAGGGTCTGAATTCGAATCCGCGTGCAGAAAATCTTCGCATTAATTGAACTACGACACGAAGGAAGAATAAAATTGAAAGAGGGAAATGAATATTAAAAGTGAAAATCAAAGCATAGAGTTTAGTTCTCTAACATGTCGCGTTTTATCCTTTTTTTTTTATTGATGTAAGAGAATGAAAATTGAAAATTAATTAAAGTAACTAATAAAAAATGATTTGTTTGACTTGGGAAATGAGAAATGGACGGTTATCTTTTTATCTTAACGAATGACCAAACCAAGTGAAGGGATGTGAGAACCTACGACACGTTGTTTTGGAGTTGTTGTACTAAATAAAGGATGTGGGAATCTCTGTAGTTTACGATCACTTTCTTATTTTACATAAACTGCACGGGTTAGGACAAAACGCAAAATCAGTGTCTTTCTTAATAAAAAATTTGTGGTTTGTTTTCTGTTTTTTTTTTTTTATCAATTACTCAAAAACATTTAATATAAATAAATAATGACATTTTTAATAAGCCAAAAAAATTACATTTCCTTCTTCTTTTATAATGAAAAGAAATTAATTTTAATATTTATAATTTTAATGAGAAAGAGGGAGAGGAAGAATATTAACGAGATATCATGTTTAGTGAAGTTAACGGTGGAGAGGAATTTCAATAAAGACGAAACGTCAGTTTAAAAAAGATAATTTGCTTATTTAGGTGTTTGATATTTCTAGAAATATTATTATTAATTTCTACTCTGCATTTGGTAAGTATTTATTTTTTTATAGAAATATTTATAAAATTTATTTAATTTTAAAATATTAAAATTTAGAAATACAAATATATGTGAGTGATAATAAATAACATTCCTGAGAATAAAAAATAATTTTGAAATTTGAAACAAACATAGGAATGTTCTTAATAAAAAAAAACATAGGAATGTTCAATTCCCAATCCAATATTCTCAAAAATAACATCGTCAACCTTGAAACAAATTCACCCTCAATGCTTTTAAAATTTATTAAAGTAATCTTTTTTTTCTATAAGTAGATAATATAGTGATTATATTAATTAATTTTGCATGTTGATTTTTAATCTTATTGTGTAAAACAATTTTCTCTAGTTACCAGTTATTAAAAAAACAGGCATGCGATGAATTAAAATGAAAGTTGTTTTTTGACGAAATAACTTTCATTTCAATATCAATAAAACTTGCAATACGAACATCAGTAAAGACTTGAGAAGTAGCATTGTATATGGACACCGGTGCCAAACACATGAACACAAGGGAAATATGTTGAAAAAAATAAAGATTCTATATTAATCTATAATCCACAACATGATAGCACCAAACACTGAAAATTCAGTTCACGTATTAATAGAGTTATGAATGATGAATATTTGAAATTGTGTGGCCTCCCCTACCACTTAGCTTTCATATTAGAAAATGAGGAAAATAAGTCATGTTTTATATATTATTTCAATCTATAATCTATTCCTTTAACTTTTTTACTGATAAGAAAATATGAATATACATTTTCTTTGCGTATGTAATACATGTAAAAAGTTTAATTGTTTACTATAAGTTTTGGTCATGCCCTCCCTTCATCCAAATTTCTGGCTCTGCTCCTGGCTGTATGGAAGAAACGCCGTTATAAACAGGAAAATATGTATCCAACTGAAGTTGGTCTAAGATTTGTTGTGTAGCCCACAGATAAGATGAATGGCCTTCAATGTAATCTGTGACATCAACCTGCAAATCAAAATAACACCCATTTTATTAAATATGATGAATATTTAAATTTCATGATATATGTCAATGCTTCATATTGTTGATAAGAGTGCAGCTTGCAAGAATATTTATACGTTAACAAAGAGTAGGAAGAAGAATCTTACATTTTGGATCCCAGGAATATCAACTGGTTCAATTCCAGCTAATCCTTTTGTAAGTAGACTGTTCAAAGTAAAAATAATAATTATAATTATAATCATAATTTCAACTTTCTGTCCATTAAAACTGAAACATGTAACAATTAACTCAAAATAACTCTGCACAAATTGATCAAAATAATTAATAATTTTATAGAAATTAAATTACATAGTAATTATGCACAAATTGCTTAGAAATACATTTAATCAGGGGAAAATTAACTGTCATTCTAAGAATATAAATCTCTAATAAACCCTAGCTCCCTCGTCTATAAACTGTGGCAGACACCATAACAATAAAGAAGTGTTAATGTCCACATACGAACAGCCATGAGACAGATTCAGGGTCCAGATCAAATAGCTGAAGTGGAGTTGATGAATATAAGGAAATATGTTCTCATCCAATACTTACAACTTCATGCATACAAAAGCACACATCATGCTATGAATTTTTAAAACTTTCTCACATAGGAGTAGGAGTGTATGTGAGCTAATGAAGTGGTAAGTATTCGTGTTTATTCAAGCTCGAGTAATTATAAGCTCAAGCAAGTTCTATTGTTTAGTTAAATAACAAGTATAGACACCCATGACTAAGCACATGTTTTCATTCACTGGTTGGGTTGAAAACATTGACACGTGGCATCTCATGTCCTTTTTAACTGGAATAGAACAAAACTCAATTATAACATTAGCTGAGCTCTTTGTAGGGTTGACATTAATAACTTCAGGCTTGAAATCAAACTGTTATTTAAATTAAGTTCTAACTTTGTAGGGCTGACATTAATAACTCACCAATAGCTTGTGTAGGTCGATGTGTGTATTTTATTGACATTTTCCTGAAGAAATGCCATTTTATTTATTATTACTATTTTACATCTACTACTAAACTCCAATCTCCTAGAGTCATATTTAAAATGAGTGACCATCACCAATATCATCCTTACATAAGTTATACCATTTGCATAGTTACAAATTTTATCTTCCGGTCTTGAGTCATGTTTATGGATTCAGTATTATAAAATAATTTTACAACATGTTCAAGCATGAAGATGTCATTTAAATACTAAATTTAACATACTCAAAAAACAATTCAAGAACAAATTTAATAATGAAAAAGATATTATCAAGCTATAAAGGTGTTAAAATCAAGCTTCATATTTTTCAAATAAGCTAAAATCAAGCTTCAGACTTGACATAAGCCAAACTTGAGCAAGTTTTTACACATACAAGCCTAGCTTGAACCTCATATTTTTTTACCACTATGTTTTTATGTACCTGGCACGGAAGGCAACTCCAAGCATCCAATCTTTCCTTGAATAAGCATTTACAAACCTTCCTGCTACCATCTACATAATACCAGGATATTTAGAAAAACAAATCATCGTCGTAAAACAGGTGAGGAAGTTCTATCAAGAGAAGAATTATATCTCCCATATAAACCTTTCTAGCAGCTTCCCAGTTCTCATCCTTGATTGGGATGGGTGCTCCAAGAAGTACAACTCTTTCTACTAGTTCAGCTGCCAATAAAAGGGTAAACCATAAAATTAATAAGAACATCATATTCAATGGATACACGCATGAAAAGAGTGCCCAAGGACATGAAACCGTATGCACCATCGCAAGAGTTAAAAAGATAAAGTAAGAAAAAATAAAGCTATCAATTTAATATAGAATGTCAAATAATCTAACACAATAAAGACAAACAAAGAGAGGAAGCTAGAGATACCTACCTCCATTTTCTGTTTGAGCCAAACACTGTAGGCACTTGAAAATAACTCTTGCTCCAAGTGAATAACCTACAAGTGTCACGGGCCTGAAACTCATAGATCAATACTACTGCATCATCTACAATTTCTAAGAATTAAAGTAAAAGAAATAGTAAAATACCTATTTCCCTGCAATCCTTTTAATAATACTTCGGCAAGCAACTTTCCAGCTTTGTTTGATCTGAAAAACAAATTAGGCAAGTTAAGCATATCTGACTCTGAGTGTAAACTAGGAACAGATATTGTTCATGAAGTTTTCTGAAGCCATCACATTCACAAACACCTTTGTATCAACAAAGACAAACATAAAGAGATCTGTACATATTGTAGATCATCCAGTAAATTGTTTTTAAATAAATAAATAAAAACTATGGGCGTTTAACCCACCCAGGTGTACAGTTCATTTTGGCAAAAGGTGAAGTTATGTGTAGATTTCACCTTAAAGATGCAAAAGGTGAGCAGCAGAATTCCAAATTCCAAGGAAGTAGAAAACAAAAATAATAATACAATCAATATGGATCAATTGGTGCTGGTTGGATTTGGATATCCATCCAATCCATGAATCCTGAACAGGTTAAATTTCCTTAATAATATTTTAACAATCTAAAATACAGTATTAGTTTATTTTTACCCATCGAATATGACCCAATACAAAATATGTGCCACCCTTAGGTTAGATGAAGTCTTACAAAAGCTACATCTAAGAATAGCGTATATCATATATGGCAACAATGTTCCCTCAAAAACAGATTAATTAAAATTAGTTCCTTGCAGTTGCCAACTTCCATGACTCAGTTAAATTTGATAGTAACTCACTAATTATCCAACAAAATCAACTGAAACCCTCGTGAAAATTTGAAATGTAATAGTAGTGCGTAGAAATTTGATGAGGTGCAAAACATAAATCTTATACTATTTATACTAATTTTCTAGGTCAAGCACTATGTAGTGTAACAGTGTGCAACTATTAAAAGCTTAGCCCAATAACATTGCAAACATAATGACAATCCTAATTCCTAATACTCAAAGTGTCTAGCATCTTGAATTGCATACATGATATCAAATGACAAAGCATGCAAAAGTTTTCCAACAGCCAAGCACTTTCTAGTCTCCTCAGAATCAAGAAACAAACTAAGTAAACCTGTTAATAGCTATTGTCCATTTACTGTCAATGAAATCAGTTGCTGCAAGTAATACAGCTGGCCATGCCAGTGCAGTTACAAGTGTGCTCAAAACTGTCATCATTGCTCCTTGCTTCATCAGCTGCATTGCAAGTCCTGATGCAAGTCATGGAAATATTTGCATTATATATATATAGGTAACATAAAAGTGACAGAAACCTAAATTCCAAACCAATTACTTGAAGTAAGCCAATCCTGAATTGCAGTGCTCACAGCAATCAGATTCTTAGACTCCCATTGAAGTGAATACCTAACTTTTGGCAAGGCCATAAAAGGTCATTTTTAGTGGGACCATCAATCATAAGAGAGACCACAATACAATTTCTAGAATCAAGACAAATTGAAGTAAAATATATATAAGGTAATATCAATAATAAGGTATTTTTTAATCAACATGTGCATCCAACCCAAGCACTCCAAGCTGAAAAGACCTTCCTTGACTGGCAACAATTGTAATGAAGTAAAATATTAACTATTTTACCTTTCCAAATTGTCATTCAATCCTTCCCATGGCCTTATAAAATCTTCCTTCTCAAAGACAAATCCGGAGATCAAGATCTCGACCCCAAGCCTCTACAATCAAAAGCTTGAGAACAATCTCATTTGAAACAATAAACCAAGTGCCAAAGTATTATGATAAATTGATAATACAAGAAAGGTGAGACAATGTTCATAGTTCATACATGAGAATGCAGAAACACTGATCATAATTCAATTGAGGAACATCTTGTCGCAAGAAAATAGTAATATGAAAGGTATAAAAACTTACGCCTTGGTTATGGTTTTCTCCGATAGGTTTGAAATCAAACTCATCAACACCCCCTACTCTCCTAGCCATTTTGCTTCCTGTAAGTCCAGCCCCAGCAGCTGATAGAAGTAGAACAAATTGATACATTAAAAATTAAACTGTGAATGCACTCAAAGAAAGGGAAGATATATTAACATAGCATGAGAAAGTTCTGGCAATTCTAGTCACATCCGTACCACCAAATGATGCAGCAACAGCAACAGAACCAGCAACAGTTCCTGCAGCACCAGCAGCTGCAGCAAATCCACTGGCTCCAATTACTGGGATCAGAGTACCCAAAGTCGGGGCTAGAGCTCCAAATCCTGCAGCAATTGCTGGTGCAGCTAACCCTGTTGAATGGTTTAAAAAATCATATCCGTTTGGAAAATGATTTATTTATTAATACTATATATTCCATAGTACATTCGGAAAGATATTAAGGTTTCCGCACCACCAGTAATAGCCAACAAGGCTCCCCCAGTAATTGCAGCTGCACCAATAATTCCACCACGCTTAAATTTCGCCCACTTGCTTCCCTTTGCTTGAGTTTCTTCTTTCCTAGATTCTTGCTCTTTAATGAAAGCCATTGCAGAACAAGCAACCATGGTCTCAATGGCCTCCTACAAAGTGAACATTCATCGTCATGTTTAGAAGAAATGAAACCAGTAAACATACAAGAATTTGATAACCGATAATATAAAAGATAGGCTCAACTCGGATGTCAGTAACATAGAAACCAAGGTGAATTTATAGGCAACGTTCACCACAACAAAGTTTACTTCCTGACATGTCTTGTTAATCCAGTATAGACAGACAGAAACCACGTCACTCATATTAAACTTATAACAATTTGTTTCCTCATCAATAAACTTGTATATTAAAAATATTCATCATGCAAAGTTTCAAACCATTTTCGTCCACTTGACATCAAGCCATGTTGCCAGCAACCTCAGAGCTACACGATGACGAGCATCATAACCCTTTCTCCTCCGTTTACATTCTTTGTCATCTTCACCCAAATTTGACAGACAAGCAGAGAGAAGTTCATAGAGAACCGTCACTTTCCTCTGATCACTAAGCATCATCACCTCTTCAATTGGTCTCTCATCAACTTTACTATTATCAGATCCCTGGTGTGGATCTTCAAAATTGATTAAAGGGGCGGCATCAGTCTCATTCTGAGTTTCCAAGTTTACATCAACCTTTTCAGAATTAGATTGAACATCAGCAGTTGAATATTTTTCACGGCACCGATGCTCGTATTCATGAATCCTCTCTCTTTTAGAGTTAGAAGTCTGCAAATTCTTTTCAATGTCAAGTAATAAAGCATCAACCGCTTTTGACAAAGCAAGTTCTTGGTCTAGCCTTTGAGCAGATTCAGCAGAACCATCATCATCAAAATCTTGAGAAAGCAATCTCATGAACTGAAACATTCACATGCATTATAATCATATGGGAAACAAGATCATTAAAGTGAATATGTAATTACTAATTGGTAATTGATCCCTCCATTCTAAAATAAGTGCCGTTTTAGCATATATAAAAATTTCCCTAAGAGCTGTTTTGTTTTTTCAATGTGACATTAATTTTTTTTTTCAATTCTACCCTAAATTAATAGAGTGCTAGGGGTGGGAATATGTCAGACCATGTTAGGCTTTGCAAGGCCTAAGTCTGACTTGTCAAAAAATTTAAAGCCTGTGGTTTGTCATAGACATTTTTTTAGGTCCAGACTTTTATAAAAGTCTGGTACGACCTGTTAGCCTACTTAAAATTATATTTCATATAAGTAATCAGACATACTTTTTAATAGAATAACAAGTTAATAGGTAAATAAAATTAAGTATTTTTTTAGATTTAACATAATATTTTAAAGAATTTGACTTTACATAACATCCTATTTCAATTCTATTTTATTATTATAATATATTTAAATTTAAATATGTCAAAAACTAAAGTAGAATATGTATGACTAAATTACTAAAAGATTCGCAAATTTATAATTTAACATAAAGTTCAAAATCTAATATATAGTAATAATAGTAATAAAAAAATATTATTCATATTTACTTAAGTATGCAGATAAACCTAAAACTTTTTTTTATGGCATGTAGTCTAGCCCCCTATTGAGTGCACTACTTTCAATTTCAAGTCATAAGTCATTAATTATATTAAACTATGCTTTTATGACAATGATTAATAACCAATAGTAATAAGAATAACATGAAAAAACCAAAGACGACACTTATTTTGGAACAGTAATGAATAAGAAAGGAAGAATTGCCTGTCAACATAAGAAGAAAAGAAGTGAAGAGACATACTGGTCCAACATGATGTGTAGAAGAAGAAGAACCAGCAGTTTCCTCTATTCCGTACCATGCAGATGAATCAATATCTAGAAACCTATTCAAATTCAAATTCAGATTTAAATTCAAAATCAAATTTAGAATAACCTAACTAACTAGAAGGGGAAAAGAGTGGAAGTAATACGAACTTGAAAACGGAGCGGAGCAAACCGGAATGGTGGTGGACCCAAAGATCAGGGTCATCGGAAACTGAATCACTGCTAGAACTACTAGTACTGGTTCGTTCGTTGTTGGAGAGGGAGTCATCCGAAGGGGGTAAGATTAGCGATCGGGTTTGACTAACCTGTGATTCGTGAAGGGACAGTCCGAACAATGCTGCGGCAGCGTATCTCTGTGTCGGTGATAGAAACGACGTCGTCGTTGTAGTGGACGCCGTCGCCATTTGGGAAGTGATTATTTATTTATTACGGAGCTGAAACGGCGTCGTATTGTTGTTTGGTAGTAGCGTTATTGAAGTGAAAAATGTAGAGATGATGATAATGAAGTGAAATTTTGAAGGTGAAAGTGAAAGGGGTTTTAAACATTACGGTGGATGGGTGGACAGTGACGTGGCGCACCGGGGAGTTTCATTTGAAGGAATCCTGACAATTCTGTAATTAATTCGAAACACAATTGCATCCAACTTTAGACAAGATTAAGAGAAGTAATAATAAATATTAATTAAAATTATTTTTATTTTTATAAGAATTTATTAAAAAAATAGTATAAACTATTTTATATTCATTTTTTGTTTTTTTTTTATGGAGATATTCATTTATTATAGGTTAAATTATTATAAAAATGATTTAGACATCCAATAAGTATTTTTTTAATTACTTATTGTAAGATATTTTAACATAATATATAAAGTTTATAAATCATATTTTATTTAAATATATCACTTTCAAAAATTATTTTTATGAAATGCATTGTAAGTGTAAAATAACTTTACATTAATCATATACATCGTTTAATTTCAACTAATTTATTTGATTAAAAATATTTAAGACTAAATTTAACTTTTAAAATTATATAGACAAAACTATACATCGTTAAAATACCATTGTTAAACCTAAACAAATTAAATGGTGTGAACCAAATGATAAACTATTAAATTAAGTGATTGAATTCAAATAAATATTGAACTCTACGTAAACACAAATCAATCACGGGTAATTTGAGTTTAAATCTGGATTGAAACAATCTTTAATCAACTTTGTATTTGTTTAATTTAGATTTTGCTTTAAATTTTTGCATTACAATGCTCTTTGTTTTATCTTAAAAGATATGGTAAATTTCATTCTAATAAACTCGCAGCACTAAACATGCAAGATATTAAATTATTAGGGTTCATTTTCTAGTAAAAAGAAATGACAAAATATTAAATTTGATGAAATATATATTTATTTATGAGATTAATTTGTATGCACTTAGTGGCCAATGATGGTGTATTTATGGGGTAGTTTTGGCTACTCTATTTCTTTGGTCATGGAAGACATAGGACTTAAGGTAATTTTTCGAATGTTAAAATTCTAAAGTTCGTATTAGACATGAGTTTGGTAGGTTTTCTCCCCAACATTAAACATGCAAGATATTAAATTATTATGGTTCATTTTCTAGTAAAACAAATGACAAAATATTAAATTTGATAAAATATATATTTATTTATGAGATTAATTTTTATGCACTTAGTGGCAAATGGTGTATTTATGGTGTAATTTTGGCTACTCCATTGTTTTAATAAATTGATATATTTTTATATTTAACTATCATATATAAATCTATTTGTCTAAAATTAATATAAATGAGGCAGCTAAAAAATTATTATTTTATTGATAATTTTCTTTATCTTATTTGGTTGAAAGTTTGAAAAAACAAAGTTTTTTCTAAGGAGGAAGATCGAGAAAATGCTAGGTTATTGCAATCTTTCCAAATATCATACACAGCCACACCAAAGAAAGAACTCCAATAAGATTGAACTAAACCAATGTCATTGATAGACAAATTCCAATCTAACCAATTATACAAACCAAGGCTAAGAAACATACTCAAGTGATTTGGTCAGATCATTCCAAAAATCCTTAACTTCATCATAGTCTCTTAACATATGTATAATGATTTTCTGGGTATTCACAACAACAGGGGCAATCTTATAAGGAGTCTAACATGAGTCAACTTAAAAAAGAAAAGCTCTGTAACGATTAAGGCAGTTCCAACTCCAAAAATTCTCAAATATAGGATCATGACCATGAGTGATATTTGTCGAGAAGAGAGAAGTTCGTAAGCATTTTTTAAAGTAAAATGATCATATGTAGTAAGATTTCAACAAGGAAAATCACATCTTATTGGAGCAAGGGGTTTGATAGAAGCAATTTTGTCACAAATATCCCTTGGCACATACCTCTCAATCTTGTCCTAGTTCCATCTACCTTTTGAAGCATAATTAAATACTAAAAAACTAAAATTCCCCAATAGGAATTACACAAGATAAATGTGACTGAAGGTTATTAAATCTTCTAATTCAATGGTCCTTCAAAAATCTTGTTTCATGACCATCTTGAATTACATGTAATATTTTCCTTGACATCTTCTCAAACATTTACAATAGTCTTCTAAGTAGAGGAGAAGACATAGCGGAAATTTACAGAAGAGATATTGAAAAACCGCAAACATATTTGACTCTCATAAACTTAACCTACAATTTATCTAGATAGACCATAAGATGTCAAACTAATTTTCATCATGTAGGCTTTATTTAGCATCATCTATACATCTTTTCTATTTCATCACATATAGCCATAGGAATTTAGTGTAATTGAATATTAAAGAAGTATGAGTTAAGATTATCTTACCTACAAAAGAAAAGAGTTCTCTTTCAACCCGTAAACTTCTTTCAAATTAATCATATAAAATTAATTAGGCTTAATTGCACTTTGGGTCCCCCTATTTTAGGTGAAAAGCGAAACCAGTCCCTCCATTTTGTTTGTCCCCAGTTTTAGTCCCCAAAACAGATTTTGAGTCCAAATCATGATGAGTTGTCATTTTTTTTTACGACGTGTCAAAAAAACGCTGACGTGACACATGTATATGTGGATAAAAAATGATTATTATATTAATTCAAATTAAAAAATTCATTTCATTTATTATTATAATTATTGTTATAATTTTAAAAGAAAAGAAAAAAATAAAAAGTAAAATTAATTAAGTAAACCATAAAATCAGAATCACCCCCAATCAAACCATTTTCTCCTTCACCACTCATTTCTAGTTATGTAATTGCAAATGATTTAAGGCTACACCATTGTACCTTTCGGAAACCGCTCCTCCAAAATGGCGTGGAGCATTAAGCACAAGCTTTCAATTCTTCGTACAAGTTGGCGTTGTGGTTGCAGGGTGCATAAACTATGTCACTGCAAAACATCCTTCGGGTTGGCGAATCTCTCTTGGCCTAGCGGTGGTTCCAGCAGCATTGATCACAGTTGGTGCCTTCATTATAAGCGACACGCCAAACAGTTTGGTGGAACGTGGAAAGATAGATCAAGTTAGAAAAGCTTTGCACAAAATAAGAGGGTCAAACAATGTTGAACCCGAGTTAGAAGAACTTCTTAGACGGTCACAATATGCCAAAACTATGAAGCAATATCAATTTTCAACCATATTTTAGAGACAATATCGACCTCACTTGGTCATTGCAATTGCTATTCCACTTTTTCAACAACTTAGTGGGATTAACATGGCTGCATTCTACGCACCTAACCTCTTTCAATCTATGGGTTTTGGTAACAATGAGTGGTGAAGGAGAAAAGGGATTGATTGGGGGTGATTCTGATTTTAGGGTTTACTTAATTAATTTTACTTTTTATTTTTTTTTCTTTTCTTTTAAAATTATAACAATAATTATAATAATAGATGAAATGAATTTTTTAATTTGAATTAATATAATAATCATTTTTTATCTACATATACATATGCCACGTCAGCGTTTTTTTGACACGTCATAAAAAAATGACAACTCATCATGATTTGGACTCAAAATCTGTTTTGGGACTAAAACTGAGGACAAACAAAATGGAAGGACTACTTTCGCTTTTCACCTAAAATAGGGGATCAAAAGTGCAATTAAGCCAATTAATTATAAGGTGCATTTTTTCAAAATTAGTTTCTAAAATATTGCAACAAGAAAAAATAAATAAAATAAATATTGGATGGGGCAGGGTTTTGCGGTGTCATCTCGAAAGCCCTTTTCTGGCTCTGCAACTGCAATTGTGCTATCCGTTGTAATTCATTCACTCACACCTCTCCCTCTTTCTCCATTCTCAAATCATGATTCAACTCTGAACAGTCAACACTTTCCCCCTTTTCCCTAACGCCAAACCTAAGGTAACACTTTTCACTCTTAATTAATTTAATAATTTCACACATATTGCTTTCACTTCCATTCAAATTCACACGGTGTATTTTCTCTCTGATAATAATTTCATTTCGTCTCTTCCACTTTCATTCACCTTACTCTAGAATCATTCTATTTTTATTTTTTTATTTTTACGATTTACACGAGGTTTTATTTTCTTCAACCCTGCACGCCGCACTTACTTCACTGATACTGTCGTTTATCTACTTATCCATCAATAAAAGGAAGACAAATTTTTGGAATTCCAAAACATAGCGATTTAGTGTTCTGATTATAACAATTTATCAATTGCATGATGGTAGCAATTAGTTTGTAGTGTTTTCAATTGTGGATTGCGGAAAATAACCATTTGTTCAAATTCCGCAATGCTATATAGTGTCACAACATCTGCTATTTGACAAAACTTTTATTGGTTTGTATTGCATTGCATAATTACCGAATGTATCTATCTTTGTTTAAGTGATATTACTCTCTTTGTCCTGTGTTGTTCATTGGTTTTTCTTTTGTGTGTTTGAAATTTATAGCATCAAGTTGTGATCTCTATTCTCCCAAGGCAAAAGCAGATAGGGTTTTATTTTCTGAAGTTATTTTTTTTATAACAATGATTGTATCTGGGTTAAGTGGAACTCTCTCAAGATGCCCCCAATTACCTCCTGGTTGCCTAGAATCACGCCGTGTTCGGGTCATGGCCTTTTCTGTGGCCGGTAAATGTATACAAAGGACAGCGTTTCCCAGAGTGGAAAGGTATGCCCAATTATCATTACCTATTCAACTTGGAACTCAATGTATGGTTCGTGCTTTGTGGAATGGTAAACAATTCATTATTTTCCTCACCCTGTCAATTTACAGAACAAGTTTTTCATCTCCTGGATTAAAATGCAATAGAAGACAAGTTCTATTGGTCAGAAGTGCCATGGATGCTTCATACGGTGATATGTCAAATGATTCTGCTGGTAAATTTTCTATCTTGATGTTGAAGCTCAATTCTTATATTTCACAATACAGAAATTCTCTTTGCTAGGTTAGGATCTTGTGAAACCGGTATGTAAGTTAAATGGTATTTTTTTCTGAAATAATAGGTATTGTAAAGAAAAACTAAACTTGAAAATGAGTCTGTGTTTATTATGGATTTTTTTCCTGTGGTCTTTCCCATTGGTTTGTAAAGTTGAAGCCATCTCTTCCTTTGATAATTACTTGAGCACAATCATTCATAATTGTTGGGTGTATGAGAAGCTGAACTAAAATATGATAAAAATAAAGCGATACGTTACAAGCCCAAGAGGTAGGGTGGCTAGATCAGAAGGAGTTCAAGGAGGAAATTGTTTTTCAGTTTAGTTTAGTGATTTTTTCTTGGCATGTGAGGTGGGGAGGAGTGTTTTTTCAGTTAAACAACTGCTTTATGGGAGACAGACAAATAATGCCTACTGTTTGGCCAGAATGACTGTTTCTCTTCCTTCCCACCCTTGGGAATGGACCCTGTCATGTTAAGTCTCTCTCTCTCTCTCTCTCTCCCTCTCCCTCTCCCTCTCCCTCTCCCTCTCCTCTCCTCTCCTCTCCTCTCCTCTCCTCACGAGTCATGACTCGAAGTCCGAACACTTTGTTTTTGTTGAAAGTATATTTACTTGCATGTCGCAGGAGGTCCTTGCTTCATAGACTCTCTCTCTCTACATGAGTCATGTCCCGAAGTCCGAAACCTTTGTTTTGTTGAAAATAAGTGTCTGTGTTTCATAGATTCACTGTAATCAATACCTTATGCATATGATACTTTGAATCACTGTAATCAACACCTTATGCATATGATAGATACTTTGAATCACCTTATGTAAAACCAACAATATATTATAGCTTAACTAATCATTTTGCTGCTCCTTTGCTACAAATGCAGCTGTTTTCCCAAGAATTAGTGTGAGCGATCCATATAAGCGACTGGGAATAAGCAAGGAAGCTTCTGAAGAAGAAATTCAAGCAGCTAGAAATTTCCTGATTCAAAAATATGCAGGGCACAAGCCAAGTGTAGATTCAATTGAGTCAGCGCATGACAAAATAATCATGCAGAAGTTCTATGAGCGGAGGAACCCAAAAATTGACATCAATAAAAAAATGAGGGAAGTCAATCAATCTCGATTTGTTCAGGCTGTCAGAGGCAGATTTCGCACTCCATCCACGACATTCATTATAAAAACTTCGCTAGCATTTTTGCTACTTGGTGTTCTGACTGTTCTCTTTCCAACTGAGGAAGGGCCAACACTTCAGGTAGCATTATCCCTGATTGCCACAACGTATTTCGTATATGATCGGCTGAAGAGCAAGATAAGAGCTTTGTTTTATGGGTATGTAAACAGTGATTTGTCTCATTCTTCTAAATATGTTAAACATATAGTACTTCACTTGACAATATTGTGTACCAGACCATGATTGAGCATCACTGTTTCATTTTGATAGCATCACTTATTCCCATTGCATGACATTCAGATATTAATATCAATCACTGTTGTCAATCGCGGATCGCAGAAAATAACTGTTTGTTCAAATTCCGCTATGCTACAATATAACACTGCTATAGTCGCTATTTGGCAACCTTGATATCAATGTGCCCCTCTCCCTTTTAAAATTTGATGCATTTATGGTATCTCTCTCATCTCATTATGTTCTCCTTATATACATTTGTGATTTGATGCAGGGTTGGAGCATTTATATTTTCGTGGCTGTTGGGAACCTTCTTGATGGTATCAGTAATTCCTCCCATTCCTATAATTAAGGGACTAAGAGCATTTGAAGTGATCACATCATTGATAACATATGTTTTATTATGGGTTTCGTCTACCTATCTTAGATGAAGGCTAAAGCTCTGTATCTTAGTTTGACTGCTGGGTTTTATTGCAGAAGACTAGTTTTTTTGTAGTGGAAGTTTACATAATGTTATGGCTTACCTTATTTAGATGTCACATTATAGTCTTTTTTGTTGAATTGGCTTTTATATTATTTGTTGTTTAAATATTTGAATGAGCATACATACTGGAATTTTGGAGGCATTACTATGAACATGACCAAAGCTTTTCTTGTTGTCTATACTATCAAATTATAGTTATTGACCAGTTTGTTTATTTATACAAATTAAAATGCAGAGTTCTATTGCATATTGTGAGTGATTTTTCTCGTGAAATTGGAAAATATTCAAAAGTTTTGGTATAACCCTTCGCCTATTTGATATATTGAAAGAGAAAATACTAAAACAATTTTCTTATGAGAAAAATAATAAAAACATAAAGGGATTATTAAAAAAGATGTTTTTTTTAGAGTTGTTAAAATAGATGTTTGTTGAGGTTTTGTTGACTAAGAAAATTTCAACAGACAATTCAACCCATTTCTTATGTTTAATAGGGTGCAATTTTTCCAATCCCTCACATTTCTAAAAACTTACACAATTTTTAATGTATATTTATAAACGACATAATTTATTTTAGACGACACAAAAATTGTGTTTTATTTAAATGTATACAATCGAAGTGATTGAAAAATTGCTCCCTTTATTTTAAGGCTTTTAGACTTATCTCAGTGTATAAACCCTAAGTAAGCTTGCCTTGATTTTTTTAACTTCAATGCCCATTGACGTTTTGATGGTAATCTATATAGTTGTTATTTGATTAAGATGACAATACATGATTTTGATTTGTCATTAGAAAAACAGTCTGTTAGAAAACTTTTCTGTTTATATCGTTATTAAGATAACTCTTTGAAGATATAATAACATAAAATCACCCAATCTAAGCAGTGCCACAAGACACAGAGTATCCTCTCAGTCACAACCTTCAAAGAATAAGCTTTGTGCAGCCCCTTTCAAGTAATTATCCAAATGAAATTTGACGCATACCAAAATTAGTCTTGTAAAAATTTCCACTGAAATTGACAATTGACTTTAATGTGCATTATTATTGAGTACTACTTCAAGAGTTCAACCAAACATTTCAACAACAAAAAATATTAACTCATTACCCTCTGATGCTTTCAATATGAGAGTCACACTGGAGGATACTAATCAAACATAGAAGTCTCAATGGATGCTGAATTCTCCAAATCCACCTCCTCTATGGAAAAAGCTAATTAGTCCAGTAAAGAAATAATAAGCTCTTTTTTTCATCCAAAAAGAGAACTTGCCATGAATATACTGTTTCTTTCTTTGGAAGTTTATTTCCGATACTTAGCTTGTTCAGAAATTATGATGCTTTCAAGTTTAAAGATAAATTAAAAACAGTGTTTTTCAAACCAAACATTTCCCTAATAGCTCAAGTAGTGTAATTGTGTATGATATTTGTTATGTGGAAAAGAATTCTTCTACAAACTGGTTCTCAATTATCAAAACACATTAGGAAACACTTGGATGGCTAAAGCAAGTCAACAAACACCCGTATTGTCGACACTCTTGTTGCAGTATATGAATATGCATCCAAAACATAGAAGAAAGAATTGGACAAGCACTGTTGGGGGGGGGGGGGG
>JBBPBP010000004.1:15373345-15384993 GCA_037974735.1 Cicer chorassanicum
GATACATGTAGTTTAAATTCATTTTTTAAAAAATAGAAGTTTTTGTGTATGTTTATCATATTGTTTGTTAAAAAATCAACTATAAAAAACAGCTTCAAATTTGGAGAAGTTTTTAATTTTGTTAGCTTTTCAGTTTTATAATTTATAAAAGACAAATAAAAACTCATAGAAATAATTTTTAAAGTGTTTTCTTTCTAAAAAAAGTATAACAAACAACTCATAATTGTGGACTACTTGAGTAACTTCTACCATAATAAAACATTTGAATGTTACGATTCTTATTTTTAACTTTTTAAGATTCACTTTTAGGATTTATTACTTTTTTATAATATAATCTATTCAATTAAAAATTGAAGATGTTTTAATAATATATTGATAATAGTAGTGAACTTTTGATGAGACATTATAGAATCATGTTATTTTTGAATATTGAAAAATAATTTATGTCACTGAAAATACGGACTAGGTCGCTCTCTTTAAAACGTTTTGAAGCACTGTCCAAAAGGTGCAAGGCAGACTATCAAACACAAAGTCCCTAGGATAAAACAGCCCAGATCACTGTATCGGAGTTCTACTGCACTGTAGAAAACCGTTCTAGAATTACACTCTCAATATGGCAGTCTTACGACTACCACTCGTAATATGGCACTAAGGCCACTCAAGAAAAAGAAGAAGAAGAAGAAGAAGTAAGAACGAGGGGAGAAGAGAGAAAAGCCTCAGATGCGGAGTGTTTTTGGTGTGTTTTTCCAACTGAGGAGAGCCCTCTATTTATAGAGGAATTCCACAACTGGATCAGAGAAAATAGTACGATCCATCAGCTCTGATACGTGCGCTCCAATTGACTACGAAACCTGCGCTCCAATCCTTGACCTCAGAGAACGTGCACTCCGAAACTGCTGCCCACCCAAAACGTGCGTTAGGGTTTTGACTTTGAATATTGACCGGGCAATAGCAGTTACGTGGCACCAAGGGTTAGGGTTTTGACCGGGCAAAAGGGGAGGGAAGACTGGATCAGATATATTCAAGTAGACTCGGTGGAGGGCAGTCACATAATTAACGCAACAATCAGAGATAAAACGCAAGCATTCAATTTTAAAATTAATTAAATAATTTATTAATTTTCATTTACTAAAAAAATAATAATACACCACAAGACCAAGACCAAAGCCAATGCCAATGCCAAGGCCTAGGCCCAGCCCGAGCCCGAGCCCGGCCGAGCCGGACGGACGGCGGCGGCAGCGCGCGTGTGTGGTGGTCAACTTTGCATGCGTTCTTCCTCCTTCACAAAATTGGGGTACCCCTTGGGGCACACCCCAAGGTACATACCTCCTCCTTATATACCCTACTAGTATGTGATATCCCTCCTATATGGGACTTCTCATTTTTTCAATTCACAACCACACTAACTCATTAATGTCACCATTATTTCCAACAATCTTCCATTATTTCCAACACTAGCTCATTAATGTCACCATCTATCTGGTGTATCACCAGGTTATGAATAGCCGCAAGTGATATGAGCACCCTGATGGAAGTTATTCTAGTGACAAGTGAAAAAGTGTCGAAGAAATCTATATTTTCTCTTTGTCTAAAACCTTTGGCTACAATAGATCCATCGGGTTTTAGTTTCTTTTTCAAAATCCATTTACAACCTATAGGTTTGCAACCATGAGGCAAGTCCACTAAATATCAGGTCTTGTTAGACTCTAGAGAATCCATTTCATCGTTTATAGCTTCTTGCCATAAATCTGCATCCAAATAAGACAAGGCTTCCTTGATATTTGCAGGATCCTCTTCTAAATTATATGTCATATATTCAGGTCCATAATCTTTAGCGTCTCTTACTCTCTTGCTCCTTCGAGTTTCGATTTCACCTTGTGTGTTGCTTTCAGTGCTTCTTGTCACAAGAGCTTGACTATGTTCGCTGCCCCCACTATTTCTCGATTTGAAAGGGAATTTATTTTCATAGAAGTCAACATCATTTGATTCTATAATAACTTTCAGATTTAGGTCGTAAAACTTATACGCTTTACTGTTTACTGCATACACAATGAATACACATTCATATGCTCTACAACCCCAAGTTCGAAGATAAGACAATTTGGGTTGTCTTTTCTTCATTATCTCATAAGGATATGTTTTGTTCTTAGATTTAGGAACTCTATTCAAAACATAGCAAACAGTCAAAATAATTTCCCCCCACTAGTGAGAGGCAGCACCAGAGTTAAGCATTATAGCAACAACAAGTTCAGTAAGAGTTCTATTCTTTCTTTCAGCTTTACCATTCATTTCATTTAAATATGGTGCAGTGGTTTCATGTATAATTCCTTGGGTTTTATAAAACTCATTAAATAACTAGAGTCATACTCTGTTCCTCTATCACTACGAAATCTCTTAATCTTCTTACTAAATTGATTTTCAATTTCAGTTACAAAAATCTTAAACATGTCAAGCGCTTCACTTTTATTTTTCATGAGATATACAAAAGTATAGTCGGAACAATCGTCAATAAAAGTAATAAAATAACGCTTTCCATTTCTGGTTAAAGTCCCATCAAGTTCACATATATCAGAGTGTATTAACTCTAAGGGTTCAGATTCTCTAACTACTGATTTATGTGAACTCTTAGTTATTTTAGCTTGACTGCAAAAATCACATTTTTCAAAATCTTTTATAGATAATTTTGGAATTAAGCCTAAGTTACTTAAGTTTGAAATCACACGTTTGTTCATATGACAGAGTTTAGCATACCAAATATTAAAATCCCAAAACATGTAAGCAGAAGGAAACATTTTATTGATTTCAACATTCAATTTAAACATGCCATCAGTGGCGTATCCGTTCCCAACAAAAATACTATTTTTAGAAATAGTGTACAAATCTGCCCCTTATTGGGTATTGGGCTCCTTTCCTATGTGGAGAAAAGCCCAAATACTGTAGTCCATGTGTCTCACTTATTTAAGTGGAGAGTGGTCTAATTGGGGTTGGAAGAGAGAGACTATTTTGAGAGAAAAGGCAGCCACCAAAAGAGAAAAGAGAAGAGTAAACCATATTCCCGATTTTGTTACATCAGTCTCAGAAAAACAACAATTGTGCATTCGTTAACCGTTGGATCGGACTGAAATTTGGACAGTAGGGTCGCAACATTCAGGGCTTCGTTTTCAACAATCGGATCGGCGAAACGACTTCTGAAGTAGGAGGAATCGAGCTCGCACAGTAGCAGGTTTTTTAGATGTTTTACTTCTTCTTGCTTTTCATTTGTAAGCTTTAGTGCTTTGTTATTTTGGCTGGTTGTAGACACACTTGGTGCATCTTTTTGAGACTCTCTTGTACCCTTATTTGATTATAGTGGAGCTATTTCTTTGGTCTGGACGACCCGTGGTTTTTACCCTTGCATTGAGGGGTTTTCCACATTAAAATATCGGTGTTCTTTACGCTCTTTTATTTTGATTAATTTGCTGCCATATATTTGTTGTTGCTCCTCACGGGTTCTTTCAAGTTGGGAGAATTTTATATCCGCTGCGTATTACTTGTTATTGTGTTTCTGTGTTTATCCCCCATCAGAGTGGCATCAGAGCTCTTGGTTAAAGGGTTATTTGACTTGCTTGAAGGATGGAGGCAAATATGAATATAAAGATGGTATGCCTGAATGGTACTAATTACCATTTGTGGAAGGGCAAGATGAAAGATTTGTTATTTGTGAAGAATATGCATCTTCCTATTTTTGGTTCTAAAAAGCCGGATACTAAATCTAAGGAAGACTGGGAATTTGAACATCAACAGGTATGTGGTTTTGTTAGGCAATATGTAGAAGATAATGTTTATAATCATATTGCTAATGAGACAAATGCAAAAACTATGTGGGATAAGATACAGACTTTGTTCGCCTCTAAATCAGGGAATAATAAATTATTCTTACTGAACAGTTTCATAAGTTTGAAGTATAAGGAGGGAACGTCTATTTTGGACCACTTGAGTGAATTTCAGGGGCTCCTTGATCAAATGTCTGGAATGAGTATCAAGTTTGATGATGAGCTATTGGGACTATTTTTACTGTTATCTTTACCAGAGTCTTGGGAGACATTTCGGGTTTCTATAACGAGTTCAGCTCCTAATGGTGTTGTTTCTTTGGAAACGGCTAAGGGTGGTGTTTTGAATGAGGAGATGAGAAGGAAGGCACATGGTTTTTCATCTCAATCTGAAGTTCTTGTCACTGAAAATAGGGGGAGAAGTCAGAAAAAAAGAACCGAAAGGTGGTAGAGAAAACAGCAGAATCAAGTCCAAGTCTAGATACAAAAATGTGGAGTATCATTATTGTCATAGAACAGGACACATACAGAAGAATTGTTTTCTGTGGAAAAAGGAGAACAAAGGCAAGAAGGGTAAACAGAAACAAATGGGTCGTGATGATGATAGTGATGATGACCGTGTTACTACGGCTACTAGTGATGATCTTGTTATTCTCCGTGACTATGAGTCAATTAATCTTGTATCTGATGAGAGCATGTGGATAATTAATAGTGGTGCTACACTACATGTTACACCGAGGAAGGAGTTCTTCACATCTTATACTTCATGTGATTTTGGAGTTTTGAAGATGGGTAATGATGGTGTATCTAAGGTAATTGGTGTTGGTGATGTATGCTTGCAAACCAACATGGGAATGCAATTGTTGCTCAAAGGAGTCAAACATGCTCCAGATGTTCGCTTCAATTTGATCTCTGTGCATATGCTTGATGAAAGTGGTTTTGATAATTATTTTGCTTCTGGAAAGTGGAAACTCAGTAAAGGTAACTTGGTTGTGGCTAGAGGGGAGAAAATTAGTAAACTGTATTGGACAAAAGCGTTAGTTGCAAAAGACAGTGTGAATGTCGTGGATATGGAATCATCTTTGTGGCACCGAAGGCTTAGCCATATCAGTGAAAAGGGGTTAAATTGCTTAGCTAGAAAGGATGTGCTTCCAGGATTGAAGAATGTAGATTTGGAGAAATGTTCTCACTGCATAATTGGTAAACAAACTAGAGTATCCTTCAAAAGGCATCCTCCCTCTAGAAAGTCAGAGTTGCTTCAGTTGGTGCATTCTGACGTTTGTGGCCCTTTAAAGGTAAAATCTTTTAGTGGTGCACTTTATTTTGTTACTTTTATTGATGACTGTTCCAGGAAACTATGGGTTTATGTTCTGAAGACAAAAGACCAAGTGTTGGAGAAATTCAAACAATTTCATGCTTTGGTTGAGAGGTAGACAAACAAGAAGCTGAAACGTGTTCGTACTGACAACGGTGGTGAGTATTGCGGACCCTTTGATGTCTATTGCAAACAACAGGGTATAGCACATGAAAAGACTCCTCCTAAAACTCCTCAGCTGAATGGTTTAGCAGAGAGGATGAATCGGACACTTGTTGAGAGAGTGAGGTGTATGCTCTCTGAAGCTAAGTTGCCTAAACATTATTGGGGTGAGGCACTGTACACGGCGGTGCATGTTATTAATCTTACTCCTACTGTCGCTTTGAATAGTGAGGTACCAAACAAGGTATGGTTTGGGAAGAATGTCAAGTATGATCACTTGAGAGTCTTTGGTTGCAAGGCTTTTGTGCATGTTCCGAAGGATGAAAGATCCAAGTTGGATGCAAAGTCAAAGCAATGTATCTTCATTGGTTATGGTGAAGATGAATTTGGCTACAAGTTGTACGATCCTATAAACAGAAATGTTATTAGAAGTCGTGATGTAGTGTTCATGGAAGACCAAACTATTGAAGACATTGATAAGGTGGAGAAGACTACACCTGAGAGAGATAACCTCTTATCTGATGGTGATCCAGTTCAGTCACCTGTTCCTGATTTGGATACTACTGATGGTAATGATCAGAATGATGAGCCACATGATTGTGTTGATGATCATCGACTTAGAGATGAGGTAAATATTCCAACTAGTGAAGATCATGAGTTGTCACGCGATGAGAATCTTAATGATGCTTCTGAATCATCTCTAATCCAACTCAAGAGGTCTAAGAGGCAGAGACAACCATGTACAAGGTATGTTTCTGATGAGTATGTGAATTTGACTGATGAAGGGGAACCTGAGTGTTTTCAAGAGGCCATGGAGAGTGAAGAAAGTCAAAAGTGGTTGTATGCAATGCATGATGAGATGAAATCCTTGCATGATAATCACAGTTATGATTTGGTGAAGTTGCCAAAAGACAAAAGGGCTTTGGAAAACAGATGGATCTATAGAGTGAAACTTGAGAGTAACTCAAAGTCTCCGAGGTATAAAGCCAGATTAGTGGTGAAAGGTTTCCGTCAAAGAAAGGGTGTTGATTTTAATGAGATTTTCTCACCTGTGGTAAAGATGTCATCAATTAGAACCGTGTTGAGTTTGGTGTAAAAACGGCTTTCCTTCATGGTGATTTGGAGGAAGAGATTTACATGAAGCAACTTGATGGTTTTCTTGTTGAAGGCAAGGAAGACTATGTGTGTAGACTAAGAAAGAGTCTATACGGTTTGAAGCAAGCTCCCAGACAGTGGTACAAAAAGTTTGAGTATGTTATGTGTGACCAAGGATACATGAAGACTACTTCTGATCATTGTGTATTTGTTAGAAAATTTTCTAACGATGATTTCATTATCCTGTTATTATATGTTGATGACATACTTATTGTTGGAAAAAATATTTCCAAGATTGACAGGTTAAAGAAGCAGTTGGGCGAGTCATTTGCCATGAAAGACATGGGAGCAGCTAAACAGGTTCTTGGCATAAGAATCATGCGTGACAGAAAGGAGAAGAAACTTTGGATGTCACAAGAACACTATATTGAGAGAGTGTTGCAAATGTTTCAAATGGAAAACTCTAAGGCTGAGCTTGGGTTTATTCAGGATAAATATGTATTATTTGTCGATAGTCAAAGTGCTATTCATCTTGGTAAGAATTCGACGTTTCATAGCAGGTCCAAACACATTGATAATGTATCATTGGATACGTGATGTTTTGGAAGCTAAGTTGTTGGATTTGGCTAAAGTTCATACTGATTATAATGGTTCTGATATGATGACTAAAGCATTACCAAGAGGGAAGTTTGAAACTTGTTGTGATATCGCCGGTTTGACGATTATCTCCACATAGTTGTGAGGGGGAGATGTGTTGGGTATTGGGCTCCCTTCCTATGTGGAGAAAAGCCCAAATATTGTAGTCCATGTGTCTCACTTATTTAAGTGGAGAGTGGTCTAATTAGGGTTGGAAGAGATAGATTATTTTGAGAGAAAAGGCAACCACCAAAAGAGAAAAGAGAAGAGTAAACCCTATTCCCGATTTTGTTAAATCAGTCTCAGAAAAACATCGATTTCGCATTCGTTAACCGTTGGATCGGGCTGAAATTTGGACAGTAGGTTTGCAACATTCAGGGCGTCGTTTTCAACGGTCGGATCGGAAAAACGACTTCTGGAGTGGGAGGAATCGAGCTCGCACAGTAGCAGGTTTTTTAATGTTTTACTTCTTCTTGCTTTTCATTTGTAAGCTTTAGTGCTTTGTTATTTTGGCTGGTTGTAGGCACACTTGGTGCATCTTTTTGAGACTCTCTTGTACCCTTATTTGATTATAGTGGAGCTATTTCTTTGGTCTGGACGACCCGTGGTTTTTACCCTTGCATTGAGGGGTTTTCCACGTTAAAATATCGGTGTTCTTTACGCTCTTTTATTTTGATTAATTTGCTGCCATATATTTGTTGTTGCTCCTCACGGTTCTTGCAAGTTGGGGGGATTTTATATCCGCTGCGTATTACTTGTTATTGTGTTTCTGTGTTTATCCCCCATCACCCCTATAGTCTGGGTAAACCCTGCCTTATTGAGAAGAAACCCATAAACCATATTCTTCCTTATTTTTGGGGTGTGCATAACATCCTTCAGAATTAAGGTCTTTACAGAGATGAATGTTAGTTCCACATCTCCAATACCAGCAACATTAGTGGTGTGGGAATCTCCCAACATCATTTTCTTATCTTCAGCAGTAGCGTATGTTTTAAACACAACACGATCATAACATACATGGCGCGAGGCGCCGGTGTCTATCCACCATCCATTTGATCCACCAACAAGGTTGACCTCAGTTATCATAGCAATGAATTGCTCTTCTGTCAAGTTAGCCTGATTAGCAGGGCCTGGCTTGTTCCTACACTTGCGTGTTATATGACCCTCTTTCCCACAATGAAAACAGAGAAAAGGGAGAGGGCCATTTCTAGGAGGTGGTTGCTGCTTTGCAATTGGGGCCTTTGGAGGGTTCCCATTCTTATTGTTGTTCTTTGAGGAGCGATTCTGATTCTTTAGTTGTTTGCCGTTTGGCTTCAGAACTGCTCCAATGAATTTCTTTTTCTTGTTATTTGCCATAAGAAAAACTTCATCTTTCTGGTAATGCTTACGAGATTCTTCCTCAATTCTAAGGCGAGTTATCAGACTTTTTAGAGATAATTCTTTTGTTTTATGCCTGAGAGAATTTTTAAAATCTTTCCAAACAGGGGGCAGTTTGTCAATAATAACAACAATTTGAAATTGTTCATCGAGGGACATACCTTCAATGATGATTTCATGAGCAATTTTCTGGGTATCATGAGACTGAGCTTCCACGGATCTGTCATCTAATATTTGAGGTAGCGGCTAACAGTATACTTTTTGGCTCCAGCTTCCTCAGTATCATATTTCTTCTTCAGAGCATCCCAAACATGTCTAGCAGTATTGTTGTCGGAACTGTAGTAATCATACAGATCATCAGCAAGTCCATTCAGAATATAATTCTTACATAAGTAATCATTATGTTCCCATTGGGTTAATTCAGCAGCTATCTTATCTTTTTCTATTTGTTCAGCATTTTCTGGAACAACAGGAATGTCATCCTTCAGAACGTTGGCAACCTTTTTCGTGGTTAGAAAAAATAACATCTTTTTTTGCCATCGTTTGAAGTGACTTCCTTCAAATCGAAACGGTTTGTTGTAGTCAGAAGCAGAAGAACCTGTCCTAGTAATTTCGTCGGTAGACATGGCAGTTCGATAACGTCTTAAAATTGTTATTTTTGAATTTTGAAAAGGTTTGAAAAAACAATTTATGCCACTGAAAATATTACTGGGTTGAGTCGCGAACTAGGTCGCTCTCTTTAAGACGTTTCGAGGTACTGCCCAAAAGGTGTAAGGCAGACTATCAACCACGAAGTCCCCAGGATAAAACAGCCCAGACCACTGTATCAGAGTTCTACTGCACCGTAGAAAACCGTTCTAGAATTACATCCTCAATATGGCAGTCTTACGTCTACCACTCGTAATATGGCACTAAAACCACTCAAGAAAAAGAAGAAGAAGAAGAAGAATAAGAAGTAAGAACGGGGGGAGAAGAGAGAAAAGCCTCAGATGCGGAGTGCTTTTGGTGTGATTTCCAACTAATGAGTGTTGAGACAAAATCTCTCTCAATTGATTTTAATGATAACAAAATTACTTAAGAGATTATGATTGTGTTTAAGGACTAATATGTGCTCTTGAGTGGATTTATAGTAGAAAACATGTTATTAATCATAAAGACTGAAAGGATGAACATATGACTCAAAACCATCATATTTGCAAGCTAGAGGATGAGTTGAACCTATGTGAGGATGACCTCGCAAAAGCATAGTATACATCCAGCAACGTAACCATGATTCTTAATCAGGTTAAAATGACAAGATTGTAACCAAGAATGACCCAATAAAGCATATTTTCTAAAGAGGTCAGAAAGCACATTTGGACTAGTACGAGGATAGGTTGTTCTAGGTAGAGGACGACTAGTACTAGGTAAAAGGTTGAACAATTTGTCACATCATTCTTCAAAAGTTGAATTCAAACCTTGTACTCCACGAAATCAGCCTGCTGTAGCTCACATAGTCAGAGAAAGAGCCGTTTCATGTCTTGAAGAAAGAAAAAGAAAAAGGCTACAAAGGACCAAGTACCTAGGAGGTGTGAACCTCAAGGCTGAGGATGGACTAACACTGTTCAAGACAGCTGGATGGCAGTTTTGTAATTTCAGCACAAAGACCATTGGACTCTTTGATGTATCCTCCTCAACGGTCAAGAAGTGTTTAAACACATGGAAGAGCTGTACAAGAACTCTATAAAAGGCAGCAAGCTCTCCATAATCAAAAGCAATATTCATCAAAAGCAATATTGCAGAAAAAGATCAAGAATCTAAACTTTATCAAAAGCAATATTCATCATCTCTTCAAACTTTCTACATTCACACACTAGATCTTTGAAATATCTTTTTAGAAAGTGTTTAAGAAAAGAGAGAGCAATCATACTCAAATCATTATGTAATTTTCAAGTAAGTTGTACTTGAAAATATTTGAAAGTTGATTGTAAGCTTGGTGAAGCTTGAAAATACACAAAGTGTAATCATCCTCGGTTAGAGGTTGATCTGATTGATTGTTAGTAAAATCTCACAAGACTGTGAGGACTGGACGTAGCCATATTTGGGTGAACCAGTATAAAATTTGTGTGTCTATCTCATTTTACTATTCCTGCATTTATTCTGTTCTTGAGTAAAGAGTTTGAATTTCCGTCCTCCATCGCATCCTCTCAGAGAGGACATAAATTCTTAAGCTCGATAAAACAATTTTTAAAAGCCAAATACCCTATTCAACCCCCCTTCTAGTGATATTTAGCTCCATCAATGAGAACCCTCTATTTATAGAGGAATTCCGCAACTGGATCAGAGAAAATGGTGCGATCCATCAGCTCTGATACGTGCGCTCCAGTTGACCACGAAACCTGTGCTCCAATCCTTGACCTCAGAGAACGTGCGCTCCAAAACTGCTGCCCACCTAAAACGTGCGCTAGGATTTTGACTTTGAATATTGACCAGGCAACGACAGTAATTTGTTAATTTTCATTTACTAAAAGAATAATAATACACTACAGAGTCAGAGCCAAATCCCGGCCGGACAGACGGCGGCGCGCGCGCGTGTGATGTGTGTGGTGTCAACTTTGCATGCGTTCTTCCTCCTTCACAAAATTGGGATACCCCTTGGAGCACACCCCAAGGTACATACCTCCACCTTATATACCCTACTAGTGTGTGATATCCCTTTTATGTGGGACTTCTCATTTTTTCAATTCACAACCACACTAGCTCATTAACGTCACCATTATTTCCAACAATCTTACATTAATTTTTATCATCATTTCCAACAATCTTCCATTAATTTTTATCATCATTTTCAACAAATCCATAATAATAATATATTGATAATAGTAGTGAACTTTTGATGAGACATTATAGAATACATAATAATGTTGAATTGTTTTCTTACTATTTTTTTGTATTTTATATTTTTATTTTTTATATTTAGATAGTAGCGAACTTTTAGGATTGTTATATTTCTCTAAAAATTTAAAATATAATATCTCTGACTTTAAAAACAAGTGTTTATTACAAATATAACTTTTTTTAAGAAAGTTTGATAGTGTAATTAACGTACTATTCTGTATATTGATGTATTTAATAACGACTTTTCATATTCTAAGATAAATTAGTAGTATTAATTAGAGTTATGTTTGGAAAAAAATAATAAGTGTATATAATAGATTGAGAAGACGTTTATATGACAATTTTTAAATAATAAGTGTATAATATTCAATTTGAAG
>JBBPBP010000004.1:15385576-15399881 GCA_037974735.1 Cicer chorassanicum
TGAAAAAAGTTAAAAATATACATAACAATATCAATATTTCAGAAAATATATAAATTTTTCTCTAAGTCCATATCAGTAATGGTATAATAAGAAAAAATAGAAAAACAAATTGTTGGCCTAATTCTAAATTATATCTCTCTATTTGATTTCAAATATTAACTTTGGCTTAATTCGTAGATATTATAAATTTCATTAAAAATTTTTTTTTCTTCAGATACTATATTATATTCAATTAAAACCTAATCTCTCATAAATAATAAGAAAAAATAGAAAAACAAATTGGTGGCCTAATCTCTCATAAATAAAATTAAAACATAATTCTTCATATTAAAACCTAATTATTTATATTTCTTTATTTATTGATTATGTTTGTATTTTTTTGTATTGAATTTGTAAGATTGATTATGTACATATTTTGTTCAGATTGAGTTTGTAAATTCTTCAGATTGATTATGTTCGTATTCTGTTCAGATTGATTATGTTCGTATTTTGTTCAGATGAAGTTTGTAAATTCTTCGTATTGAGTTTGTAAATTCTTTAGATTGAGTTTGTTCATATTTTGTTGTAGATAAACTTTGATCAAATCTTTTTCAAATTTTGACTATATCTTCTTTTCAACTTGGTCAAAGATTTTCTTCAATCGTAAATCTGAAACAAATCTTATTTTAGATTTTCTTCAAAAACATTTCATCAATTCTTCTTTTTAACTTGGTTAAAGATTCTCTTCAATCATAAATCTGAATCAAATCTTATTTTAAATTATCTTCAAAAACATTTGATAATATATGTTTTTCAATTTGGTCAAAGATTTTCTTCAATCATAAATCTGAATCAAATCTTATTTTAGATTTTCTTCAAAAATATGAATCATCTTTCATATCAGTTTCAAAGTGAACAAATTTTGTAAAGAATAAAAAATATATCAAGATCAAAATAAATAAAAATAATTAATGTTATACGAAACAAATACTTTTAATTGAAGTTCGTCAATGAATTGATTGTTTTATTTAATTTAATGGAATAAAGGAGGTATACATAGAATCATGTAAAGCTGGGAGCATGTTTGAAGGGCTTCTTGGAGATGATGTCAGTATTTATGCAACCACAACTTCTAATGCAAATGAGAATAATTTTGCATTTTACTGTCCAAATAAGATATTTCCTCCATCGCCTGCATATACAGTTTGCTTGGGTGATTTGTACAGTATTTCATGGTTGGAAGACAGGTATGGTTCACTGATTCAATACTTTTTTTTTCTTTAATTTTTTTTTCTATAGACAGACACTACATAAAAACTGACAATTCTCACTCTCAATAGTTTTTTTTATTGCATTTTGAGATTTCCAACGCTCTTAGGTACAAAACTAAGAGTTTGAGTACATGTATAAATATATTATACTATCCAAATAATCGTCAACAATCCTCCATTTTCTATTGAACCCCTCTTTATAACATCACATATAAATAGATATTGTTATTTTTGAGTTTCGAAAAACTCTTTAAAATCACAATTTATGCCACCGAAGATATTACTGGGTTGAGTCGCGGACTAGGTCGCTCTCTTTAAGACGTTTCGCGGCACTGCCCAAATTGTGCAAGGCAGACTATCAACCACGAAGTCCCCAGGATAAAACAGCCCAGATTCACTGTATCGGAGTTCCACTGCACTGTAGAAAACCGTTCTAGAATTACACCCTCAATATGGCTGTTAAAGCCACTCTCAATATGACGATAAAGTCATTCGCAATATGGTACTATGACCACTCTAAATCAAAAGAACTACGGCACAAAAACCGCTCTAAAAATGAAGGGACTACGGCATAACAACCGCTCAAAAAAACCGAAGGGACTGCGGCATAACAACCGCTCTAAAAACCGAAGGGACTGCGGCATAATAACCGCTCTAAAAAACCGAAGGGACTGCGGCATAATAACCGCTCTAAAAAATCGAAGGGACTGCGGCATAATAACCGCTCAAAAAAAAAACCGAAGGGACAGAAAGAAAGGGGAGAAGTGGCTCGAAAATTGACAAGCAGAATAAAAGAGGGAGAAAAGAGAAAGTTGGGAAAAGCATCCAATTTTGGTGTGTTTTTCTCAATAGATTGATACTCATTATATAGTGATGGAAGCAAGCTCACATATGATTTCTAAGCAATGTGGGACTTTAGCATTCTCAAAATAGGAGAGTTTTCCAATGTGGGAGTTCAAAAAAAATTTCTTTCCAATGTGGGACTTGAATTTTAAAACATGTTTCATTCCACTTGAATTTACAAAAACCAATTCTTTCCAATGTGGGACTTCAACAAAATATTATTTATTTATTTATTTATTTATTTATTTATTTTTTTCAATTCACATAATAACATATTATGTTCCAACAATCCCCCACTTGAATTTAAAAAGGTGTTTTTGAAATAGCGTCAAACGCTTCTATAAGATCGTGCATAAACAAAGGTGTCTCTTGACTTGAACCTTTGCATAGTAAGTAAGATTCAGATTCAACAAGAGTGACTCGTAGTCTTGAACTCTATCTCTGACATCAAACCCACACACAACCTTTTCATAGGGTGTATTCTCAAAAGCCCGTGCATTAATGGCCCTGCACGTGTATCCCAGTATAGTGAACGCTCAAGGAATTATGCCTCAAAATTCCATAGGAAGCGGCCCCACTTCCACATTCACATAGGTGAGTCTATCAAGAGTACTCCTGTAGCTAGGTACTCCCTCCACATAGAGTATAGATCTCATTAAGAGTTTCTATTACCTCATCCTTTTATCGCTTCAGGAATCATGCTTCTCTGATTTATAATAGCATGTTCATCTCATATCATTTCACAACTTGTTATTACCCATTGAACCTAATTCTTGGGATCTCCAGTCTTTTAGGTCGGGTTACCATCATGAGTGACTCTATAGGCATTAGTCTCATCCTTTTGGATGTATTTATGACTTTCTCTATAGCTAATCCTTTCGTCAAAGGATCTGCTAAATTATCATCAGTGCGTTCATGATCCACTATAACAACTCCTTTAGAAAGTAACTCTCTAACAGTGTTGTGCTTACGACGAATTTGTCGTCTCTTATCGTTGTAATAACGATTCTCAATCTTCGCAATAGCCGCGGTACTATCGCAGTGGATCAACACATCTGTCATAGATTTTTCCCATAAAGGGATCTCAACTAGCAAACATCTCAACCAGCTCGCTTCTTCACTAGTAATAACTAGTGCTATCATTTCAGACTCGATAGTGGACTGAGCCGATATCGTCTGTTCTTCGATTTCCAAGATACAACACCACTAGCTATACTAAAATATAGCAATTGGTTGCTTTGGAGTCATCTGATAAGATGTTCCAATCAATAACACTGTATCCTTCAATGACGGCAGGAAATCTTCGATAATATAATCCGAGACTCATGGTCCTTTTTAAGGTATCTCATGACTCTTTCGATAGCGTGCCAATGCTCCATACCAGGTCTACTAGTAAACCTGCACAACAATCCCACGACATAGGCAATGTCGGGTCTAGTACAATCAGTGGCATACCTGAGGCTGCCAATGATGCTCGCATATTCAGTTTGTCTAACACTTTCACCAGTGTTCTTGAAAAGTTTCACACTTGGATCATATGGTGTGCAAGCAGGTTTACAGTCAAAGTAATTATATTTCTTTAGGATCTTTTCAACATAGTGAGATTGATCCAAAGAAATTCCCTCCTCTGACCTAGTAATCTTTATTCCAAGGATTACACTCGCTTCTCCGAGGTCTTTCATATCAAAGTTGTTACTCAACAGTGATTTCACATTGTTTACGGCATGAATGTTTGAACCAAATATGAGTAAGTCGTCTACATAGAAACACATGATAGTGCAAATGCCATTTTCAAACTTGTAATAAATACATTTGTCACTTTCATTCACTTAAACTCATTCGATATAATCAACTTATCAAACTTTTCATGTCATTTCTTAGGAGGTTGTTTAAGACCATACAGAGACTTATCTAACTTACAGACCTTGTCTTCTTGTCCATGTATTACAAAATCTTCATGTTGTTCCATATAGATTTCTTCTTCCAAGTCACCACTTAAAAAAATTGTTTTGACATCCATCTGGTGTATCACCAGGTTATGGATAGCCACAAGTGATATGAGCACCCTAATGGATGTTATTCTAGTGACTGGTGAAAAAGTGTCGATGAAATCTATATTTTCTCTTTGTCTAAAACCTTTGGCTACAAGGCGTGCCTTGTACTTATCAACAAATCCATCAGGTTTTAGTTTCTTTTTCAAAATCCATTTACAACCTGTTGATTTGCAACCATGAAGCAAGTCTACTAAATGTCAGGTTTTGTTAGACTCTAGAGAATCCATTTCATCGTTTATAGCTTCTTGCCATAAATCTGCATTCAAAGACGACAACGCTTCCTTGAGATTTGCAGGATCCTCTTATAAATTATAGGCCATATATTCAGGTCCATAATCTTTAACAACTCTTACTCTCTTACTCCTTCGAGTTTCTGTTTCGTCTTATTTGTTGCTTTCAGCGCTTCTTGTCACAGGAACTTGACTTGGTTCGCCGCCCCCACTATTTCTCCATTTGAAAGGGAATTTATTTTCATAGAAGTCAACATCATTTGACTTTATGATCGTTTTTGCATTTAGGTCATAAAACCTATAAACTTTACTGTTTATTGCATACCCAATGAATACACATTCATAGGCTCTGTTGGGGAGTTTAATTTGCTTGGGATCGGGGATTCTGACATAAGCCAGACAGCCCCAAGTTTGAATATAAGACAAGTTCAGTTGTCTTTTCTTCACTATCTCATAAGGAGATGTTTTGTTTTTAATTTTAGAAACTCTATTCAAAACATAGCAAATAAGCAATATATATTTCTCACACCAATGAGATACAACACTAGAGTTAAACATACTAGCAACAACTAGTTCAATAAGAGTTATATTCTTTCTTACAACATTACCATTCACTTCAAGCAATTATGGTGCAGTTGTTCCAATTATAATTCCAGACAATTTATAAATTCATTAAACAAACTAGAATCATATTTAGAACCTCTTAATCTTTCTACTAAATTGATTTTCAATTTCAGTTACAAAGATCCTTAACATGTCAAGCTTTTCACTTTTATTTTTCATTTGATATACAAAAGTATAGTCAGAACAATCATCAATAAAAGTAATGAAATAACATTTTTCATTTCTTGTTAACGTCCCATCAAGTTCACATATATCAAAGTGTAATAAATCTAAATACTCAGATTCTCTAACTACAAATTTATGTGAACTCCCCTTTTTATTTATTTTAGCTTAACTATAAAAATCACATTTTTCAAAATCATTCATAGATAACTTTGGAATTAAACATAGATTACTTAAGTTTGAAATCAAATGTGTTCACATCACATAGTCTAGCATGTCAAAAATTAAAATCATACAACATGTAAGCAGGAGACATTTATTGATTTCAACATTCAAACAAAAAGAGACATATTAAATTTCAACATTTAAATTAAATATGCCATAAATGACGTACCTTAATAGATGATCTCACGAGTTATCTTTAGCCTCCACGGATATGTCATCAGTCATATGATACTCTGAGTGGCAGCTTACAACATACATATTCAGAGAATCTCTAGAAGTATTGCTGGAACTGTAGTAGTTATACAGATCATCAGCAAGTCTATTAAGAATATGATTCTTATCATTATTCTCTGATGGGTTAATTCTTCAGCTTTATTATCCTTTTCTGTTTGCTTCAAACTGAAACAATTTATTGAAATTAGAGGCAACAGAACCAAATCCAGTAATCTCTTCGGTTGACATGGTAGAAATGAACGTCTTAAAATTGTTATTTTTGAGTTTCGAAAAACTCTTTAAAATCACAATTTATGCCACCGAAGATATTACTGGGTTGAGTCGCGAACTAGGTCGCTCTCTTTAAGACGTTTCGCGGCACTGCCCAAATTGTGCAAGGCAGACTATCAACCACGAAGTCCCCAGGATAAAACAGCCCAGATTCACTGTATCGGAGTTCCACTGCACTGTAGAAAACCGTTCTAGAATTACACCCTCAATATGGATGTTAAAGCCACTCTCAATATGACGATAAAATCATTCGCAATATGGTACTATGACCACTCTAAATCAAAAGAACTACGGCACAAAAACCGCTCTAAAAATGAAGGGACTACGGCATAACAACCGCTCAAAAAAACCGAAGGGACTGCGGCATAACAACCGCTCTAAAAACCGAAGGGACTGCGGCATAATAACCGCTCTAAAAAACCGAAGGGACTGTGGCATAAGAACCGCTCTAAAAACCGAAGGGACTGCGGCATAATAACCGCTCTAAAAAACCGAAGGGACTGCGGCAAAATAACCGCTCTAAAAAATCGAAGGGACTGCGGCATAATAACCGCTCAAAAAAAAACCGAAGGGACAGAAAGAAAGGGGAGAAGTGGCTCGAAAATTGGCGAGCAGAATAAAAGAGGGAGAAAAGAGAAAGTTGGGAAAAACATCCAACTTTGGTGTGTTTTTCTCAATAGATTGATACTCATTATATAGTGATGGAAGCAAGCTCACATATGATTTCTAAGCAATGTGGGACTTTAGCATTCTCAAAATAGGAGAGTTTTCCAATGTGGGAGTTCAAAAAAAATTTATTTCCAATGTGGGACTTGAATTTTAAAACATGTTTCATTCCACTTGAATTTACAAAAACCAATTCTTTCCAATGTGGGACTTCAACAAAATATTATTTATTTATTTATTTATTTATTTATTTATTTTTCAATTCACATAATAACATATTATGTTCCAACAGATATTACATATTTTGAGTGTCTATTTATGAAACAGTGACCAAAGTGATAGGACAACCAAAACTTTGCAACAACAATATGATGACGTAAGTCGTTCAATCAACTGTATACATACATATGTGAACATAATGTCAATTCAATATTAAATACTTGCAATTAATGTACATATTTGGTATAGAACACTTTTTACTGATGAAGCTATTAGCTCTCACGTGACGCCATATGGAAATATAGCTATGGACAAGGATTTACTTGATACATATTTTGGTGCTAAACCAACTGGAGCTAATGATAACTACCATTTCAATAGAACTACAACTCATGAACATTCCAATAAACGATTTAATACGACAACAAGATTGGTCAGCCAACAAGATGCTCATTTACATTATCTAAAGCTTAAGGTTATTCTCATTTCGATCTTTTATTTGGATATGTATCCTTTACCGTTAGCTTTACGATGTAACCTATTGTAGAACATTAGATTATCCTTCTTAATCCAAAGATGTACAACAAGATAACCGAATGGAATACAACAGGAAACACTGTAAAGCAGAATGTAGAGTATTCAAAATCATGTTATTGCGTGTATGTGTCATAATATAGGTTCAATTTTATCATGCAGAAAAAAACATATGAAGATCATTGTGGTGTCTTATCACATTATGGATTGAAATACATGCAAGCCTTTGCTAACATGTGCAATGATGGCATTTCCAAAAAACAAATGATTGCAGCGTCATCTCAAGTTTGTCCTGTGAAGAACAATGTTCCTTAAATTTTACGCATATTTTGCCAATGTTTTTCTTAATTCTTAGGAATGAAATAACCAATCACCTATTTTTCATATGAAAATTTATGTATTCATCAATTTAATCCGTTTCCTTGTATCCATTACTAGGTCAACCTAGTCCTTAAAAACCATTTTAGAAAAAATTAATTAATTTCTCAAACTAGTAACTCAGTTCAGTTATGATCCGATTCAAAATAGGTATAGAGTTTCAAATCAGATTAATTCATTTGAAATGGTTTTCCTATTAGAACCAGTTTTATTTTTGAAGTTGCTTTCAAACCAATTTTTTAGTGCTTTTTTAAAAATTGGTTTGTAGTGAATTTTTAAAAATTCAACAGTTGTGAAACTTAAAGTAATTTAGGTTTTAATATGCGAAATTAGGTTTTTAATTTTAGTCTATATTTCTTTAATAAATTTTTATTAGGTTTTGTAATATTTTTAAACTCTATCTGATTTCTAACTTGAACATTTGTGAAATTTCTGAAGTAGTTTAGGTTTTAATTTCATTTTATATTTCTTTAATCAAAACAATCTCGTTCCTTCTTTTTCTTCATCATCAGTCTAAAATAGTTCTACTATTAGAAGAAATCTAGAAAAACCTAAAAGTTGGAGAGGTAGAGAGAGACGATGTGAAGAGAGGAAGAGACAGAGCCACTGTCTAGCAGGGCAAGGAAAAGATAGTGAGATACAAGAAACTGAAAATTTGATACACAATGTGAGGAAGAGGGAGAAACACGAGTAAGCAAATGGAGGGACGATGAAGGTCGGATTGCAGTAGTGAACTTAGACAACAATGGGAGGGACGAGAGCGAGAAATAGTGAAAGAAAGTGAGGGAGCAAGAAACTAAATATTTTTTTCAAACCCTAAAATTTTGAGGGTATTTTAGTAATCTACTTTCATTATTTATTAAAAAAAAATCATTTTATTATTAGGGGGCATCGTAGCTCCTCTCCGCCCCTTAAATGTTCTGCCACTGAAGAAGAGTGAGATTGACAAAATCACTACGATGACACTATAATACTTTTATTGAGCAAAGTATAATTTTTTTTTTTATCAAAAATGAAGTAATTCAATGTGATTGAGCAAATTTCCATGTCAATTCAAACAATCACTCAATTTTTTTTCAAATTAACTTAGCAATTATATTAAGTTTTTTTTTTATTGGGGTACCCTTCTTGTGAAAAAAATAGAGTATCCCTTTTAGTATTTTATTTTTGACAAAAAAATTTCTATTTAATAATTGAATTTGTTACATTTATATTTTACAAAAAGATTACAAAGTGAAATTGAAATGTGTTCTTGGTTATCGTATTTTATATTTATTTATTTTTAAAAGTGAAATTTTTTATCAGAATTATATAGGATAAAATGCAACTCTAAATTTTTTTTACAGAATCTATTTATAACGTGATAAGACACCACAATGATCTTATTTTACAACCTTGAGTATCTATTTATAAATAAAATTATGGCTTCAATTTAGTCCTTTTCAAATTCGGAATTGTATCTTCATTCCTAGTTTGGTCAATGATGATCTTATTCAAAAATAACTCTAAACAAGATGTTTTTTGATAATATGTTCTTTAGCCAAATTTTTTTTTTTCTGAATCCAATTTGAGCAGTTCGTCTATATTGATTATGTTTGTATTTTTTTCGTATTGAATTTGTAAATTCTTCATATTGATTCTGTACATATTTTGTTCAGATTGAGTTTGTAAATTCTTCAGATTGATGATGTTCCTATTCTATTCAGATTGATTTTGTAAATCCTTCATATTGATTATGTTCGTATTTTGTTCAGATGGAGTTTGTAAATTATTCATATTGAGTTTGTAAATTCTTTAGATTGGGTTTGTTCATATTTTGTTGTAGATAAACTTTGATCAAATCTTCTTCAAATTTTGACCATATCTTCTTTTCAACTTGGTCAAAGATTTTCTTCATTCATAAATCTGAAACAAATCTTATTTTAGATTTTCTTCAAAGACATTTCATCATATCTTCTTTTCAACTTTGTCAAAGATTTTCTTCAATCATAAATCTGAATCAAATCTTATTTTAAATTTTCTTCAAAAACATTTGATAATATATTTTTTTCAATTTGGTCAAAGATTTTCTTCGATCATAAATCTGAATCAAATCTTATTTTAGTTTTTCTTCAAAAATATGAATCATCTTTCATACTCTATGATGTCAAATATACTGTTCTCATATAATACTTTTGTTAACATCAAAACTAAGTATAAAACCAACTTCGTTCCAACAATCTCCCCATTTTTAATGATGACAAAACTGTATTTTTTATAACAACTTTTCTTTTAAATAACTCCCTCTTACATAGCGCTCCCCTTAAGTCTAACTATTTATAAAACTTATGCTATATTGAGATTTACAAAACTTAATTAAGTACTTATTTTAAATGCATAATGAAGTTTTAAAATACAATTCGAAGCCTATTTGACATTAAGTTCTAAGTACTAATATGCAAAGTAAATAAACCGAATCCTATAAATAATTTGTGTATTCTTTGTTTTTAAAATCGGAAAATACAAAATGGAAAAAAAAAATTAATAAGAATTAAAATGATTTTCTACTTATTTGATTTTTATTTTGTTTTTAAATGATGATTTGATTTTGTTTTTAAATGATGATTTGATTTTGTTTTTGTTTTTAAATGATGATTTGATTTTGATTTTGTTTTTAAATGATGATTTGATTTTGATTTTGTTTTTAAATGATGATTTGATTTGATTTTAATAAAATACAATTATTATTTAACTTGATGGTTATATATATACTCATCATACTGTTATAGCGTATCAATTTCTAAAACGTGTACAATTTTGACAATTCTTATTAAAAATATGGAGCGAAGGATGAGGTTTTGGGTTGTTGCACTAATAGTGAAAGTATGCATGAGTGTAACAGTGACAAAGTCAAACGGTGTGCGTGTTTTGCACAAGCAACTTCAAGAAGAGACAGGGACAGGGGTAAAATGGGGTTTCTTAGTTGCTGGTTCTAAAGGTTATGTAAATTATAGGCACCAAGCTGATGTATGTCATGCCTATCAAGTATTAAAAAGTGGTGGTCTTAAAGATGAAAATATCATTGTTATGATGTATGATGATATCGCCGATCATATGGAAAATCCATTCCCTGGCTTTATAATAAATCGACCAGATGGACCAAATGTTTATCAGGGCGTTCCTACGGTACACATTTATTTGTATAAGTTTACTATAACGACACTATATCTATTATATATATTAAAATAGACTCCCACATAAACATCATCTAATATTGTGACATTTCATTCAAATATTTCCACCTCAACAAAATATCATATGTGGCATATCTAAAAGGTTTTTCCTCTTCAATTCTCCTTATTATTCAACTTCCAATTTGCTTTAACACACATATTATTATTATTATTATTATTATTATTATTATTATTATTATTATTATTATTATTATTATTATTATTATTATTAAGCAACTAATATTATGTATAACTATTAATGTGTCATGAGTTACAAAATTAAAGTACAATCAATACATAATTTTTTTTTTACATATAGTATTCTACTTGTTCAAACAATCTCTACGATTAGTGCATTGCAACCACGTTATTTTCAAAGAAGTAGATATAGTTGGAAAATTCTTTTTATTTTATTTTATTTTAAATAGACTCCCACATAAACGTCATCTAATATTGTGTCATTTCATTCAAATATTGTCACCTCAACAAAAAATTCCATGTGACACATCTAAAAGGTTTTTCCTATTCAATTCTCCTTATTATTCAACTTCCAATTTGCTTTAACACACATTTGACTATTATTATTATTATTATTATTATTATTATTATTATTATTATTATTATTATTATTATTATTATTATTATTATTATTATTATTATTATTATTATTATTATTATGTATAACTATTAATGTGTTACAAATATGCTATTCTACTTCTTCAAACAATTTTTAGGATTACTGCCTTGAACCCCAGTTATTTTCAAAGAAATAGATATAGTTGGAATTTTTTTTTTTTTGCACAAATAACTTTTGAGTAAGTGTTATTTTGTAACATATTATACCAATTTGCTCAGTTTTCTCAAAACCTTGATTGTTGTTAGTTAGAGTATTGTTTTTGCAGACATATTTGACCTTATCTACGACATGAAAACATATTGGCTCCTCAAAAGACAAAAAAGATTGTCCATATTCAGCTTTATATGAGTGTTATTATTGTGTCTTCGGGAGAAAACTATTTACCATTTATAGATAAAAGAATAATGTTTAATATTTAGATTAAAAAATTATTTGTTGTTTTTTTACGGAGATTTTTTTGTTGTCAAATTTTTTTAAAATACTATCAATTTGAAGTTTCTATATCTAGTTTACTTCTACTCAACCGTACATACGAGTTGTTTGTTAAAATTCTCAAGTCATGTTGTATAGAAGTATCATACTCAAAATATTGTAATTTAGATTTGTCATTTCTTTGACAGGATTAGAATGAAATGGATATCAAATGACAAAATCAATTTTAAATTTTTCTAACAATATTTTGACTATAAATTTAGATTTTACAACACAAAATAAGAGCATGACTAATCTGATTTTGCAGTAGGTAATTACATATATTAATATTTATTAAAATACTTTTAAGATTTTTAACACAAAATATAATTGATGATTTTTTTTTTGTAGGATGATCTTCACTATAGATTTTTAATACTAAATATATGAATTAGTTGCAATTACGTTCTGCAAAACATTTTACATATTCTCAAATGTGTGTTTGTCAACTCTTATATAATAATTACTCAAATAAACTTACTTGAAAAAATACTCTACACACAAAATGAATAAGTTATATTATTTTTGAAAATTTAAAATCTTATTCACAATATTACTAATATGTTAAAATCTATATATCTCGTGCAACGCGCGGGTTATATTCTACTTTTTATTTACTTTAAAAGTGAATTTTTTTTATCAGGATTATACAGGAATGGAGGTAAATAAAGGCAATTTTTACGCAGTGCTTACAGGCAACAAAAGTGCTCTTGTGGGAGGTACTGGTAAGGTACTCAGTACTAAGCCAGAAGATACCGTTTTCATATACATTTCTAGTCATGGTAACAAAGGGCTAATAGGTTAGTAACATCTATTCATTTTTCCTATAATATTTCATTCTTCTATAAGGAATTATTTTTATTGATGGGGAAAATATTATCATTTGATCAGCATTGCCAGATAACAAAAATATATATGCCGACAAGTTCGTAAATTCATTGAAAGTCATCAATTACAAAAAAATGGTACGTTTTCTTGAATATTTTATATATTGCAAATATCAGTTTCAAAGTGAACAAATTTTGTAAAGAATAAAAAATATATCAAGATCAAAATAAATAAAAATAATTAATGTTATACTAAACAAATACTTTTAATTGAAGTTCGTCAATAAATTGATTGTTTTATTTAATTTAATGGAATAAAGGTGGTATACATAGAATCATGTAAAGCTGGGAGCATGTTTGAAGGGCTTCTTGGAGATGATGTCAGTATTTATGCAACCACAGCTTCTAATGCAAATGAGAATAGTTTTGCATTTTACTGTCCAAATAAGATATTTCCTCCATCGCCTGCGTATACAGTTTGCTTGGGTGATTTGTACAGTATTTCTTGGTTGGAAGACAGGTATGGTTCACTGATTCAATACTTTTTTTTTTCTTTAATTTTTTTTTCTATAGACAGACACCACATAAAAACTCACAATTCTCACTCTCAATAGTTTTTTTTTTATTGCATTTTGAGATTTCCAACGCTCTTAGGTACAAAACTAAGAGTTTGAGTACATGTATAAATATATTATACTATCCAAATAATCGTCAACAATCCTCCATTTTCTATTGAACCCCTCTTTATAACATCACATATAAATAGATATTACATATTTTGAGTTTCTATTTATGAAACAGTGACCAAAGTGATAGGACAACCAAAACTTTGCAACAACAATATGATGATGTAAGTCGTTCAATCAACTGTATACATACATATGTGAACATAATGTCAATTCAATATTAAATACTTGCAATTAATGTACAGATTTGGTATAGAACACTTTTTACTGATGAAGCTATTAGCTCTCACGTGACGCCATATGGAAATATAGCTATGAACAAGGATTTACTTGATACATATTTTGGTGCTAAACCAACTGGAGCTAATGATAACTACCATTTCAATAGAACTACAACTCATGATCATTCCAATAAACGATTTAATACGACAACAAGATTGGTCAGCCAACAAGATGCTCATTTACATTATCTGAAGCTTAAGGTTATTCTCATTTCGATCTCTTATTTGGATATGGATCCTTTACCGTTAGCTTTACGATGTAACCTATTGTAGAACATTTGATTATCCTTCTTAATCTAAAGATCTACAACAGGATAACCTAATGGAATACAACAGGAAACACTGTAAAGCAGAATGTAGAGTATTCAAAATCATGTTATTGCGTGTATGTGTCATTATATAGGTTCAAGTACTACAAACATTCATAATATTTACCATTTTATCTATTTGTTTAATTGAAATTTGAACATAAAATTTATTCCAATATTGAGAAGACAAGTTT
>JBBPBP010000004.1:15400159-15417013 GCA_037974735.1 Cicer chorassanicum
TGTAAAGCAGAATGTAGAGTATTCAAAATCATGTTATTGCGTGTATGTGTCATTATATAGGTTCAAGTACTACAAACATTCATAATATTTACCATTTTATCTATTTGTTTAATTGAAATTTGAACATAAAATTTATTCCAATATTGAGAAGACAAGTTTTTATGAATAATTTTAGTTGGAAAAGGCACCAGATGGCTCCATGGATAAGTTAAAAGCTCAAATTGAGTTAGATGATGAAATTTCCCATAGAAAACATGATGACCACAGTGTATATCTCATATGGAAACTTTTGTTTGGAGAAGACACAATATCTACTATGATGGCAGATCTTCGTTCAGCCGGTCAACCTCTTGTCGATGATTGGGATTGTCTTAGAATGCTTGTAAGAAAAATATTAGTTGACACACACACACACACACACACACACACACACACACACACACATATATATATATATATATTTATATATGTGCTTGTATAACTGCTAGCTAACACAATTTTATCATGCAGAAAAAAACATATGAAGATCATTGTGGTGTCTTATCACATTATGGATTGAAATACATGCAAGCCTTTGCTAACATGTGCAATGATGGCATTTCCAAGAAACAAATGATTGCAGCGTCATCTCAAGCTTGTCCTGTGAAGAACAACGTTCCTTAAATTTTACGCATATTTTGCTAATGTTTTTCTTAATTCATAGGATTGAAATAACCAATGACCTATTTTTCATATGAAAATTTATGTATTCATCAATTTAATCCGTTTCCTTGTATCCATTACTAGGTCAACCTAGTCCTTAAAAACAATTTTAGTAAAAATTAGTTAATTTCTCAAACTAGTAACTCAGTTCAATTATGATCCGATTCAAAATAGGTATAGAGTTTCAAATCAGATTAATTCATTTAAAATGGTTTTCCTATTAGAACCAGTTTTATTTTTGAACTTGTTTTCAAACCAATTTTTTAAAGCTTTTTTAAAAATTGGTTTGTAGTGAATTTTTATAAATTCAACAGTTGTGAAATTTAAAGTAATTTAGGTTTTAATATGCGAAATTAGGTTTTTAATTTTAGTCTATATTTCTTTAATAAATTTTTATTAGGTTTTGTAATATTTTTAAACTCTATCTGATTTCTAACTTGAACATTTGTGAAATTTCTGAAGTAGTTTAGGTTTTAATTTCATTTTATATTTCTTTAATCAAAACAATCTCGTTCCTTCTTTTTCTTCATCATCAGTCTAAAATAGTTCTACTATTAGAAGAAATCTAGAAAAACCTAAAAGTTGGAGAGGTAGAGAGAGACGATGTGAAGAGAGGAAGAGACAGAGCCACTGTCTAGCAGGGCAAGGAAAAGATAGTGAGATACAAGAAACTGAAAATTTGATACACAATGTGAGGAAGAGGGAGAAACACGAGTAAGCAAATGGAGGGACGATGAAGGTCGGATTGCAGTAGTGAACTTAGACAACAATGGGAGGGACGAGAGCGAGAAATAGTGAAAGAAAGTGAGGGAGCAAGAAACTAAATATTTTTTTCAAACCCTAAAATTTTGAGGGTATTTTAGTAATCTACTTTCATTATTTATTAAAAAAAAATCATTTTATTATTAGGGGGCATCGTAGCTCCTCTCCGCCCCTTAAATGTTCTGCCACTGAAGAAGAGTGAGATTGACAAAATCACTACGATGACACTATAATACTTTTATTGAGCAAAGTATAATTTTTTTTTTTATCAAAAATGAAGTAATTCAATGTGATTGAGCAAATTTCCATGTCAATTCAAACAATCACTCAATTTTTTTTCAAATTAACTTAGCAATTATATTAAGTTTTTTTTTTATTGGGGTACCCTTCTTGTGAAAAAAATAGAGTATCCCTTTTAGTATTTTATTTTTGACAAAAAAATTTCTATTTAATAATTGAATTTGTTACATTTATATTTTACAAAAAGATTACAAAGTGAAATTGAAATGTGTTCTTGGTTATCGTATTTTATATTTATTTATTTTTAAAAGTGAAATTTTTTATCAGAATTATATAGGATAAAATGCAACTCTAAATTTTTTTTACAGAATCTATTTATAACGTGATAAGACACCACAATGATCTTATTTTACAACCTTGAGTATCTATTTATAAATAAAATTATGGCTTCAATTTAGTCCTTTTCAAATTCGGAATTGTATCTTCATTCCTAGTTTGGTCAATGATGATCTTATTCAAAAATAACTCTAAACAAGATGTTTTTTGATAATATGTTCTTTAACCAAATTTTTTTTTTTTCTGAATCCAATCTGAGCAGTTCGTCTATATTGATTATGTTTGTATTTTTTTCGTATTGAATTTGTAAATTCTTCATATTGATTCTGTACATATTTTGTTCATATTGAGTTTGTAAATTCTTCAGATTGATGATGTTCGTATTCTGTTCAGATTGATTTTGTAAATCCTTCAAATTGATTATGTTCGTATTTTGTTCAGATGGAGTTTGTAAATTCTTCATATTGAGTTTGTAAATTCTTTAGATTGAGTTTGTTCATATTTTGTTGTAGATAAACTTTGATCAAATTTTCTTCAAATTTTGACCATATCTTCTTTTCAACTTGGTCAAAGATTTTCTTCATTCATAAATCTGAAACAAATCTTATTTTAGATTTTCTTCAAAAACTTTTTATCATATCTTCTTTTCAACTTTGTCAAATATTTTCTTCAATCACAAATCTGAATCAAATCTTATTTTAAATTTTCTTCAAAAACATTTGATAATATATTTTTTTCAATTTGGTCAAAGATTTTCTTCAATCATAAATCTGAATCAAATCTTATTTTAGATTTTCTTCAAAAATATGAATCATCTTTCATACTCTGTGATGTCAAATATACTGTTCTCATATAATACTTTTGTTAACATAAAAACTAAGTATAAAACCAACTTCGTTCCAACAATCTCCCCATATTTAATGATGACAAAACTTTATTTTTTACAACAACTTTTCTTTTTAATAACTCCCCCTTACATAGCGCTCCCCTTAAGTCTAAGTATTTACAAAACTTATGCTATATTGAGATTTACAAAACTTAATTAAGTACTTATTTTAAATGCATAATGAAGTTTTAAAATACAATTCGAAGCCTATTTGACATTAAGTTCTAAGTACTAATATGCAAAGTAAATAAACCGAATCTTATAAATAATTTGTGTATTCTTTGTTTTTAAAATCGGAAAATACAAAATGGAAAAACAAATTAATAAGAATTAAAATGATTTTCTACTTATTTGATTTTGATTTTGTTTTTAAATGATGATTTGATTTTGATTTTGTTTTTAAATGATGATTTGATTTTGTTTTTGTTTTTAAATGATGATTTGATTTTGATTTTGTTTTTAAATGATGATTTGATTTTGATTTTGTTTTTAAATGATGATTTGATTTGATTTTAATAAAATACAATTATTATTTAACTTGATGGTTATATATATACTCATCATACTGTTATAGCGTATCAATTTCTAAAACTTGTACAATTTTGACAATTCTTATTAAAAATATGGAGCGAAGGGTGAGGTTTTGGGTTGTTGCACTAATAGTGAAAGTATGCATGAGTGTAATAGTGACAAAGTCAAACGGTGTGCGTGTTTTGCACAAGCAACTTCAAGAAGAGACAGGGACAGGGGTAAAATGGGGTTTCTTAGTTGCTGGTTCTAAAGGTTATGTAAATTATAGGCACCAAGCTGATGTATGTCATGCCTATCAAGTATTAAAAAGTGGTGGTCTTAAAGATGAAAATATCATTGTTATGATGTATGATGATATCGCCGATCATATGGAAAATCCATTCCCTGGCTTTATAATAAATCGACCAGATGGGCCAAATGTTTATCAGGGCGTTCCTACGGTACACATTTATTTGTATAAGTTTACTATAATGACACTATATCTATTATATATATTAAAATAGACTCTCACATAAACATCATCTAATATTGTGACCTTTCATTCAAATATTTTCATCTCAACAAAATATCATATGTGGCATATCTAAAAGGTTTTTCCTCTTTAATTCTCCTTATTATTCAACTTCCAATTTGCTTTAACACACATATTATTATTATTATTATTATTATTATTATTATTATTATTATTATTATTATTATTATTATTATTATTATTATTATTATTATTACTAATATTATGTATAACTATTAATGTGTCATGAGTTACAAAATTAAAGTACAATCAATATATAATTTTTTTTTTACATATAGTATTCTACTTGTTCAAACAATCCCTACGATTAGTGCATTGTAACCCAATTATTTTCAAAGAAGTAGATATAGTTGGAAAATTCTTTTTATTTTATTTTATTTTAAATAGACTCCCACATAAACATCATCTAATATTGTGTCATTTCATTCAAATATTGTCACCTCAACAAAAAATTCCATGTGACACATCTAAAAGGGTTTTCCTCTTCAATTCTCCTTATTATTCAACTTCCAATTTGCTTTAACACACATTTGACTATTATTATTATTATTATTATTATTATTATTATTATTATTATTATTATTATTATTATTATTATTATTATTATTATTATTATTTAGCATCTAATATTATGTATAACTATTAATGTGTTACAAATATGCTATTCTACTTCTTCAAATAATCTTTACGATTACTGCCTTGAACCCCAATTATTTTCAAAGAAGTAGATATAGTTGGAATTTTTTTTTTTTTTTTACACAAATAGCTTTTGAGTAAGTGTTATTTTGTAACATATTATACATATTTGCTCAGTTTTCTCAAAACCTTGATTGTTGTTAGTTAGAGTATTGTTTTTGCTGACATATTTGACCTTATCTACGACATGAAAATATATTGGCTCCTCAAAAGATAAAGAAGATTGTCCATATTCAGCTTTATATGAGTGTTATTATTGTGTCTTCGGGAGAAAACTATTTACCATTTATAGATAAAAGAATAATGTTTAATATTTAGATTAAAAAATTATTTGTTGTTTTTTAAGTAGATTTTTTTGTTGTTAAATTTTTTTTAAAATACTATCAATTTGAAGTTTCTATATCTATTTTACTTCTACTCAACCGTACATACGAATTAAAATGATTTTCTACTTATTTGACATTAAGTTCTAAGTACTAATATGCAAAGTAAATAAACCGAATCCTATAAATAATTTGTGTATTCTTTGTTTTTAAAATCGGAAAATACAAAATGGAAAAAAAAATTAATAAGAATTAAAATGATTTTCTACTTATTTGATTTTGATTTTGTTTTTAAATGATGATTTGATTTTGATTTTGTTTTTAAATGATGATTTGATTTTGATTTTGTTTTTAAATGATGATTTGATTTTGATTTTGTTTTTAAATGATGATTTGATTTGATTTTAATAAAATACAATTATTATTTAACTTGATGGTTATATATATACTCATCATACTGTTATAGCGTATCAATTTCTAAAACTTGTACAATTTTTACAATTCTTATTAAAAATATGGAGCGAAGGATGAGGTTTTGGGTTGTTGCACTAATAGTGAAAGTATGCATGAGTGTAACAGTGACAAAGTCAAACGGTGTGCGTGTTTTGCACAAGCAACTTCAAGAAGAGACAGGGACAGGGGTAAAATGGGGTTTCTTAGTTGCTGATTCTAAAGGTTATGTAAATTATAGGCACCAAGCTGATGTATGTCATGCCTATCAAGTATTAAAAAGTGGTGGTCTTAAAGATGAAAATATCATTGTTATGATGTATGATGATATCGCTGATCATATGAAAAATCCATTCCCTGGCTTTATAATAAATCGACCAGATGGGCCAAATGTTTATCAGGGCGTTCCTACGGTACACATTTATTTGTATAAGTTTACTATAATGACACTATATCTATTATATATATATATTAAAATAGACTCCCACATAAACATCATCTAATATTGTGACATTTCATTCAAATATTGTCACCTCAACAAAATATCATATTAATTTTTTTTTCTACAGACAGACACCACAGAAAAACTCACAATTCTCACTCTCAATAGTTTTTTTTATTGCATTTTGAGATTTCCAACGCTCTTAGGTACAAAACTAAGAGTTTGAGTACATGTATAAATATATTATACTATCCAAATAATCGTCAACAATTCTCCATTTTCTATTGAACCCCTCTTTATAACATCACATATAAATAGATATTACATATTTTGAGTTTCTATTTATGAAACAGTGACCAAAGTGATAGGACAACCAAAACTTTGCAACAACAATATGATGAAGTAAGTCGTTCAATCAACTGTATACATACATATGTGAACATAATGTCAATTCAATATTAAATACTTGCAATTAATGTACAGATTTGGTATAGAACACTTTTTACTGATGAAGCTATTAGCTCTCACGTGACGCCTTATGGAAATATAGCTATGGACAAGGATTTACTTGATACATATTTTGGTGCTAAACCAACTGGAGCTAATGATAACTACCATTTCAATAGAACTGCAACTCATGAGCATTCCAATAAACGATTTAATACGACAACAAGATTGGTCAGCCAACAAGATGCTCATTTACATTATCTGAAGCTTAAGGTTATTCTCATTTCGATCTGTTATTTGTATATGGATCATTTACCGTTAGCTTTACGATGTAACCTATTGTAGAACATTAGATTATCCTTCTTAATCTAAAGATCTACAACAGGGTAACATAATGGAATACAACAGGAAACAGTGTAAAGCAGAATGTAGAGTATTCAAAATCATGTTATTGCGTGTATGTGTCATTATATAGGTTCAAGTACTACAAACATTCATAATATTTACCATTTTATCTATTTGTTTAATTGAAATTTGAACATAAAATTTATTCCAATATTGAGAAGACAAGTTTCATGATTAATTTTAGTTGGAAAAGGCACCAGATGGCTCCATGGATAAGTTAAAAGCTCAAATTGAGGTTGATGATGAAATTTCCCATAGAAAACATGATGATCACAGTATATATCTCATATGGAAACTTTTGTTTGGAGAAGACACAATATCTACTATGATGGCAGATCTTCGTTCAGCCGGTCAACCTCTTGTCGATGATTGGGATTGTCTTAGAATGCTTGTAAGAAAAATATTAGTTGACACACACACACACACACACACACACACACACACATATATATATATATATATATATATATATATATATATATATATATATATATATATATATATATATATATGTTTGTATAACTGCTTGCTAACACAATTTTATCATGCAGAAAAAAACATATGAAGATCATTGTGGTGTCTTATCCCATTATGGATTGAAATAAATGCAAGCTTTTGCTAACATGTGCAATGATGGCATTTCCAAGAAACAAATGATTGCAGCGTCATCTCAAGCTTATCCTGTGAAGAACAATGTTCCTTAAATTTTACGCATATTTTGTCAATGTTTTTCTTAATTCTTAGGAATGAAATAACCAATCACCTATTTTTCATATGAAAATTTATGTATTCATCAATTTAATCGTTTTCCTTCTATCAATTACTAGGTCAACCTAGTCCTTAAAAACCATTTTAGTAAAAATTAATTAATTTCTCAAACTAGTAACTCAGTTCAGTTATGATCCGATTCAAAATAGGTATAGAGTTTCAAATCAGATTAATTCATTTGAAATGGTTTTTCTATTATAATCAGTTTTATTTTTGAACTTGTTTTCAAACCAATTTTTTAGTGCTTTTTTAAAAATTGGTTTGTAGTGAATTTTTATAAATTCAACCGTTGTGAAATTTAAAGTAATTTAGATTTTAATATGAGAAATTAGGTTTTTAATTTTAGTCTATATTTCTTTATATAGACTAAGTTGTATTTTTAGATAAATGTAGTATTAATTGTAATAATTGTTGAATCTCCCATAACTCTACAAAATAATTCTTTTACATAAAATAATTTTTTTGTCTATTTCTCTCCTCTCCCTTCTCTTTCTTCCTCTCCTAACTTTTAAAAATCACGATTATTTAATGTGTTTCCGTGATATAGGTTAACGCATTGGATATTATATTTTCATAAACATTATTTGATAATTAGCAATTCTAAAACCTTGGAATTCCACATCTTGCAACCTCTTTACAATCAAATAGCAATTGAAGTCAAATACATACAATATAGATCACGTGGTTCATAGAAGGGGGATACAATATTTTTCCTATGTTAAATGGAGCCAGGGGAAATCTGTACATGGCCCAGTCAAACTTCCTATACAAGATATTTCTGTACCAACAATCACCCTCACAAAATATGCTTCATACTGGATGTCCAACCAAAAGATTTCTTTCTTCTGCGTCTTGGTGCAAAGTTGAGGCCAAACATCTCCTTGAAAGCCTGATCTGGCTCTACTGAACCAACAAGCTTTGCAACAATTGTGGCACTCTCTCTAATGTGGTTTATATCTTCTGTTTCAGACCATAGGCGATGTGCCAATTGCAACCTCCTATGTTTTGAACTCATACGAATACCCCACTTCAAATACATGTTCTCTCTATCAGATTTTGACAACTTCCTCTGCATTTGCTTGCTCAACATTTGTCTCTCTCTTCTAAGGTATCTCTTGCTGTTTGCAAAGGAAACACATCATAAGTTTTGTTGTTACACAAATGTAAACTTATAGTTAAAACAAAGATTCAAAAGCCATTTTTAATGAAACCCAAAACACTAAGAAATTAAAGGAAATGCACTGTCAGTGACAATCCATAACAATTTGCCAAAAAAAAAAAAACTTTTTTATTACCTTGATTCAGGGGTAAGGGTTCGTCCATCTTCCAAAATTTGATTCTCTTTGAGATAGGACATCCTTCTCCGCTCTACCTCCATATAAATAGAATCTGACGGGTCCCCTTTGAATAGAAGGAAAAAGTAAGTCCTGTGGACCAATGAAACATTACAAGAATGCCAGAGTTCAATAATCTCTTTCTGCAACTGCTTAAATTCTGAAGACCAGTCCAAATGTTTTTCTTCACCAGATTGCAATGTGTTCAACCCAACATCTTTGAACTTTGTTGCAGAAACAGTTGACTTAACTCCTGTGTCTGGAACCTGCCATGCAAAACAATTCAAAGAATCGCTAGTTGAATTTTTAATATAATAACAAGGTTTTTGGGTAGCAATGTATATACATGTTGCTTACATCAGTAATGTGGTTAAGTAAAAATACAAAGGGATCTCTGCATATATATGATTAGAGACATTCTCTATTGGACCAAATAGTTAATATTCACTATCAAAACCTGGGTATAAGATCAATAAGACACAACGAAATAAATAAAGGAAGTAAGTTGAACAATTGAAGCATACCTCGTTGTTTTCCAGTAGATTTGAACGTCCAAGTTCTTTCTTTTCCTTTCTTACTGGAGATAAATCACAATCATCACCAATTTCCAACTCAAACGATGATTTAACGTTATGTATGTCAGCAACACAACATCTCTCACAATTCCCATAACCAGCCCAAGATAACCTCTCAGCATTGGGATTATATTTTAGTATATAGGCCTTCTTTTGAAAGTCCTCAAGTCTGCCAATGTAGTCTTTTTGGGACCCTATTGGGAGGGTGTTCTGAATTATTTCGTCGTGGTCAAACCAATCTGAAGACGAGTCCTTCATGAGACTTGGTTTACAACTTCTGCTTCTAGTCAATTTCAAGGTTCTAGATCTAGATGCATTTTTTTCTACCAGAAATGGACTTATTTTATCTGAAGAGAGAAGAAGAAAACCTTGGTGCAAGCGATTCAATTCTTTGTTTTCCTTTAACTCAAATGAAGACAAGTCTTTATTTTCTTTGTCTATGTTATCAACTTTTGTCAATCCCGAGACAATTGTATTTGCCCCCGGAGATGATGCACTAGAGTTTGTGTCTTTATTTGGACTCAAACCTATTGAATTTGAGTGTGTATATGTGTTTGTAATTAGATCTTCTGACTCAATGCACCTGATTTCCTTACAACTTTCGCATACTTTATCATCGAGCTGTTCTTGAACTATATTCTTATCTGAATCATTCGTTACATCATTATAACTTACAACTGACAACCCTTGGAAAGATTTCCTTATGGGAAGACTCTTTTCCAAATCAGGGAGCTGGAAATAATTCTCTTCGGAACTAACACTAAGTTCATCTGAATATTGAGAAGCATCAAAAGATCTAACACTCTCCAAGCCGTCAAAATTTAATAAATTTGGTTCTGTTGTTTGATTTTCAAAGTCCATTGAACTTCGCACACGTAATTTTGGATACTGAGGATCCAAACTTTCCTGAAGATTGGGTGTGAACATAAATGAGATTGAAAAGGAATGTTCATTATGACTTTTAATGGTTTAGAGTACACAAATACACTTACGAAATCACTTGAAAACATATCGTCTCCAACCACTCGAAGCATGTCCTTAATTTGAGAGTGGGCAAGGTCTCGCTGGAAAGCCAGATCCATTATCTCTTTCTTTAACTGAAAAATCAGATAGCAGTTGATATTTACAGCTCAAAAGAAAATGAACAAAAGTAAGTAAATCAGTGTCCTCATTCCTTATTACATAAAACTCATATGCTCGCTTAGCAAAAATGTTCAGTAACCATGTACATAATAGAAAGAACACTTGAAGTGTCTCCTCAAAATGTTTTTGTCCTCTTTTTCAAATATCAAACTAAGATTGGTTAACAAGTGAATATTGCCAAGCAGGGCATTACAACAATGAAGGTGTCTCTATTTGTTGAAAGTGTCTCATAGATCTTGAATACATTGAAATATTTAAGGTCAGAAAAAGATTTATCTATATAGCCCTAGTGTAAGAATGAGAGTGGAACACATTACTTTGTCAAAAAATCAGATATAATCTCTAGTGTATACTTTATATTCGACATTTCGTGACCAGATGGAAGCACAGAAAGAGAAGTCAGAATATTCTTAAAATGACTAGGACCACAGGATATAAACCCCAATATATACAAATGAAAATGCATCAAATGGCCCCATTATTTTCCACTGGAAGGTCATAAAGTTAGAAAATTTTAGTTTTAATATGTCAAATTCTCAACATAGTTGAAATATTTCAAATGATAGAGCATCTGAATTATAAAATTTAATAAATTCACTTAGTACCATAGAGAGAACCCAACAGATCAGCTCATTCACAAATGGGAGAGTATTACACAAAATTTTATTTTACTGAGTGCAGAGAGTGAATGAAGACTTGAAACAACAACCTAGTGAGACACAGACTAGTACTACCTTACAAACATTATACTCTACTTTTTAAGAACAAGCATACACCTTAAGTTACATTGTGGGTAATATAGAAATTTTGAAATGATGTCATAGATGTGTAAAAAGTGTATTGCAATGCATAAAAAGTAATGTTGCAAAAATATTGATGATTACCATCTCAATTTGGAGGTCTTTTTCCCTCAGCAATGCTGCAGAATCAGATTTACGGAGGGTTGACCCTGAATTTCTCAACTCACCTTCCAGCCTAGCCAACTCTCTTTGCAATTGCTTGACTAACAATTTATCAGACATCACTACATTGACTTTTGCATTAGTTGCCACTTCTTTAGCACAGCATGCAAATAAGAGGGTGTTTCTAGTTTGTTCAACATAGCTCCGTGCAGGACTCATGGTACAGATGATTGCTGTTCTAGCATTGCCTCCTATTGAGGACTGCAGTATGCGAGTTAGCTTTGAATCTCTGAAAGGGATGTGTCCATTTCTACCCTTGCTGTGATCAAATTCATTATTTTTACTTTTAGGTAAAAGCGAAAGATACATTTAACGAAAAGGAGTATAAAACCTTCTTTTTTCTTAATATATCAAACAACACATTCAATAAATTTATGATAGTCTCAAAAGAGTTTCACCTGATATTCATTCCAAATTAAAAAACTTACTAGTAACAGAATCTATTGGATAAGGATGAGCATAATAAAACTCTTAAGAATGTAAATTCATAGTAAAAGTGTGCACCAGTGTTTGGGGAATTTATGTGTAAATCATAGCGTTTCTTCCATTGCTTTTTAATATTGGATACTTGTTTGCTGCATGTAATCTTTTGTGCCAAAAGTAGAGAAAAATCTTGCAATGTCATCATTAAATAAATAAAAAAGTGTCTTTGTGCTCTTTTAAACATCCCCAAAGGTCAATTGCATGTAGACTAAAGTTCTGAGTAACACCGAAAGAATATGGAGACATAGTATGCATTTTTGCGAGTAAAAATATGTTAAAGTGCAACCATTTCAAGGTAACCTGAGTTTGCGGATGACAGTTCCTAGAGTCAGTAAACTACGGTTTATGTGGCATCCCTCTTTCAATCTCGCACCAGCTGAATTAGTTTGTGATGCCCGCTCACTTCCAGCAAGATCAATAAAATTCTATATCCAAGAAAATAAATATTATCATTTTGATTTCATATGAAGTACTCCAACGTAATAAAGTGATCCATGTTATTTTCCTTTAATATATGTGAATCAGTCGTACCACAGAAGCGGCAAGAGAGCTCAATTTGTCATTTCCAAAAAGTTCACGTGCAGAACTTTCAATTGTCTGAAAAACAACATTATTTAGGAAATTTAAGCAATGAGGTTCTTGAAGATTTTGCTGCCCTTCAACATACATGGGAATTGACATACCAGTCTTAGAATTTGATGCGATCTCGAGCTTGCTTCATTCAAGGATGTCTCCCCTATCTGCCTTTGTGCTGAAAAAATTGTTGGGTGAGTATATGCAGTCAGCTTTAGCTGGACAAAGAATTGTAAAGAAGAAAAGAAACAAGAAAAACACATAAAGAAGATAATTTGAGAAACTCCAATTAGTACTTACTTTCACAGAAAGAAATAAGTTCTATAAAATGGTTCCAGTCACGCATAGTTTCCTCCGTTAGTTTCTCAACAACTGTGCCTTTCTGTTTAAATGACAAATGGTCAGCAAAATTTACATGCACTGATGCACACTATCTTTTTTGAAAATTTGTAAAGATAATTTACCTCTGGATCATCAAGAAGTCTGAGAGGTGTACAGTCGGTACTAAGAAGGTCCCTAACAGATTCATTATAGATCTCCATTGCTGAAAACTTTAAGACAAATTCCCTTTCTTTGTGCTGTAAAAAAACAATCTAATCAAAACAAGGTTTTCAGAATGTGAAGGTGATGCAACAATGTGTTTACTTTCATATACCTTTTCTATATAATTAAAAATGTCAGCTACAGAGTACTCAGTTATACCGCTCATGGTGTATGTCTTTCCACTGCTTGTTTGTCCGTATGCAAAAATGCTAGCTAATCAAATAGTTCAACCAAACAACCAATAAGCCTCGTGAAAGATGTTAATGTAGGAGTTGATGGACATGAGTGCATAAGATGTAGGAACGCCAGTTTAAGGAAAGAAAGAAAAACTCACAATTGATGCCATTGAGAACACAAAGAGCTACCTCCTTAGCTGCTGCTTCATACACCTGCCTTGTGGGGCAATCAGCCCTAAATACTCGGTCTACAATGAAAATAAATGAAGGTGGATCAAAAGAAGGAAGCAAATAGTTTTTAAATTTTATAGATCTGATGGAATAAAAGCCAGATATTGTCTTCTTAGAATTGCTTAACCGAAAACAACAATGAACCACCTTCCACTTTCATGTATGGTAGGACGAGATTATGTTATTACATAATTTCCTTCAATGTAGAAAATCTTTACTAAGTTATATTCAAAATCTTTACTAAGTTAATCCATCCTAACTTTTAAATAAAAAAACCGTTCAAACAAATGAAAACATATGCGATTCGGGCGCAATGCAAGAAGTAAATTAGATGAACTACACGTTTCCATTAAATTATTATTATTCAGTAGAAAAATTGTTGTTTTTCAGTCACAAGCCATCAACATTTTGGATTATATCACAAGCTTTAATACAAACGCCAAGTAAATAAATTTACATTAGGATTTGTAAGTTAAGCCTCTTCTTACCAAATGTATAGGTTGTTGGATATAGAGACCTTTCGGAAGCTGAAAGGTTGCTCCTGTACATGATGGTAGTATCATTAATGCATTCCCATTCAGACAGATCATTTTTTGCTAGCTCCTTATCATTCAATGGTCTCACACGAACAGAAACAAGAATTCTCTCCTCACTGCCTGTTGAGCCTTGCATTGCCTCCTCCCCTGAATTGGAACCCATTTTCTCACTTCCTTCTCAACCCCTTTTTCTCTAAACCTTTAATTCCAATTTCAACATTCAATTTTTTTTTTGTCACATTTCAAGTTGTTTCATAAAGCTTGTACAGTTCTGTTGTTACAGAGCTATGGAACACACGCGCCACCGCAACTTTCAAGTTTCCAACCACCAATCATTATCTGCAGCAAAGCAAGATCATCGAAGTTTATCACACCATATACAAACAAATAAAACAAAAGAATGCTAACATTCATGCAATTTTATATGCAGAGAAGGGAACAAATCAACAAATAGAAATTGAGCAACATCTCAAGCTTCTATAACTTTGACTCCAAAATGCAGTGCATTTTGTATTCTAATGAAAAACTTGGAGTTTTTTTAGATGTTAAGGAAATAACAAACTGTCAAATTCTCCCTCACATGCAAACTTAAATAAAATTAGAATTTGTACAATAACATTACCAACATGATGACAAAAATTGGGGATTTAAATTTTCAAAGAAGATTCTTAACCAACTTTGTATAATGAGATATTCAGAGATAAAATTTTGAAGATTGATTGTCAGAATGAGGAAAAAATTGAATGGATGTAAAAGTATTATTAAAAAAACTACTTGCATTTTGGAGTAGTATCATTTCACCTAAATTTAGCAAGTAAAACATAATCCAAACAAACTCTAAACAAAAATTCCAAAAATAGGACATCAATCAGAAAAATAAATCCAAAAAAACAAGCCAAAATTGCAAAGTTCCTTATTATGGCAGCGAATTTTTCATTGTTTAGGAAGAAACCGTTAAGAATCAAAACTGAAGTTCCCGAATGTCAAATCCAATTTCAAATAATAAATATCAATCTATTATTATCGATCAAACACAAGAAAATTATCGCATTTTCAGCTTAAACAAAAAAAGTGTAGATCAAATTCTAGTTATAATCAATAATAAAGAAAGTGAAATTGTTGAGTTTGCTTTTGAAATTTATGAGATGAGTTATGCCGTCTCCTTCTTAATTTGTTAGTTGCAGTCAATTTATTCTACATTTTCAGCTTTTTATTTATTTATTTATTTAATCTTCAAAATTCAAACAAATAAAAGTTAACTACCACGCTAATCAAACCTCACATATGCATTTGGCCCCTCTTACTTTGCATGAGAAGCCAAATATATCATACATGTATTAATATATTAATAATTGTAAAGTTGATGAGGTCTTTTTCTCAATGGCCAAGTTAAATATAGTATTTTTTTTATATAATAATCAAGTATAAAAAACCAATTAGTAATTAGACTTAAAGTTACACATAAAATAGTTTTACACACTTATATTCGACGAGAATTTACAATATTGCCATGTAAGCTTACGTTGCAACTGCGCCACATACTAGATTCTTATGACGTCAATTAAAACTAGTTTGTACTAGTGAATATGTCCCTTTTTCTTAAGTAATTATCACAGAAAAATAATAGAGATCAATGAATAATTTTTTGCATAAATATGTAATTGTAATATATAAGACTAAGGCATATTAAGATTAATGATGTTTAATGAAATTGCATATGACATTAATTTTAATTTTAATGTATCTCAATAATATATCAAATAATTTTATATTTTTGTAAAATATATATGTATGGATGATTTATATGATATAAATTTTTAATTTAATATATAAATAGGTATACGATAAAAATTCAAAGATTAAAGTTTCTCATACATAATGTGTCAATTCATGAAATATATGTATAACTTTTCTTTTCAATTTTTTATTTATTGTGTTGTCAATGTATGTAATTGATCGATATAAATAATTTTACATGGACAACGCTGATTTTTAATCTCAAAAATTTATAGTGCCTTATAAGTGTTATACTAAAATAAAACCATAAATTGATAAATAAAAAATGAAAATCGGATATTATTGAATAATTTTTAATGTTATTTTGTTAAAATCGTTGGATTTTAGGTTATTTTTTAAATTTGAACCGAGCCGATCTGAACTGTATACATATATTTTTTTCTTTCTTCAACCAATATAAATAAATATTAATACTTATTTAATTTATTAATATGATATATGCATTGAGTTTAAAGATAATATATTGATAATGTAAAATATTTACTTTTACACCGTGTTCCATTATAATCCTTCAATCTGCCACATTGTGCAGTTTTTAAGTTAAATACCGTTATTTAATTAGTTGTTGTCGTCGTGAGTTGTTACTGGCTGTCATTGTACAACAATAATATATTTCCTTTATTTTCAATTGCATTTATATATTATTATTTGTTGGTTTTTATTTTTTTTATAATACTTATTAGTTTAATTTTATTTATTTATTTATTTATTCTATTTCTTATATCTAACATATTTGATTGTAATTACTTTGTAATAATAAATTTTAGTATAATACATGTTATATTTTACATAAAAGTTACTATTTTGCCGTGTTTTAATAATATTAATATTAATGGTCTTTTTACATTTATAATTTCAACATCCTAAAATTAATTAAAATTAAACTACTTATAATTAGATTGGATTTTTAAAATATATCATTCAAACCGAATTAAACTACATATGATTTTATCTTTAAATTACCTAAACACTGATTCAAAC
>JBBPBP010000004.1:15424142-15436300 GCA_037974735.1 Cicer chorassanicum
AAAGAATATATAATTAAAAATAAATAGAGATAATAATAATTAATAAATAATGAAATAAGAGTAAATAACTATAATAATATGTTTCTAAAAAAAGTATAATAGTAATATGTAAGAGAGGAAAAAAGAAAAAAAAAATTGTGGAAAATAAAATGTTGATATTTTGGTAGTTATTTTTTTATACAGTAGTTATTTTATTCTAGTATTATAAGGTAAATTTTTTTTTTTTGGTAGTTTTGTTTTTTTTTTCTTCTTATAATAGTTTATTGACATTCTTATTTCTTAAAATTTGGTAACGGTTAAAAATAAGGAGGAACAATATTGATTTGTTGATGGTTATTTATTTTCTCATATAGATAGTTGAATAGATAAGTTACTTTATTAGAATGCAACATCTCATTGTCATATTTGTTTTTTATTATTTGTGTATTTTTAGTTGGAGTGGATGGTCACATCCTCAAGTGCTACCTCCTCTCTTGGCATGAATTCGTTTTTATTTTCCATCATTAACGTTTGGCTCATCTTGAGAAAGTCGAGTCACATTGTTGGTTGGCTCGTAAATTATTGAATCTCTATTGTGTAAGAACTACTCTCTCTGAGTCTAATTAAATGGTTGATTCAATGGACATATCTTCAAATACCAGAGCAACTGATTCAAGAGCACAATAATTGGCACCAAACAAGATAAAACGCAATATGTGGAAGGTGAGAAAAACAATATATTTTTCATTTCTTTTGCGCTCGTGGACGGTGAGACGAGGCTGGTTGGAGCTTCCTTTCAAAAAATATTGAATAGGTATGTCACATTTCTACCCGACATTTGTTTTATTTCAGAAAAGCGCAAATTTATTAGAATTACATATAATAATCCTGGTAATAAATAGTAAAGTCATCCATACAAGCATTTGTATTTTGTTAACACATTGCACAAATTTTTATGAGGGAGATCAAGGATAAGGAATTTCAGGAAAAAAAAATGTAAACATGGGTAGTGGTCATGGTCTTATTAGAATAAATTTCACTTATTTTTCTATAACATATTTGCGTTTTTTTTTACTTATGTAAATACAAGATACACATGAAGAGACACTTGTAAAGTCTGTTACTTTAGTGAAAGCGGCAAAACAACAGAGAGACTTTAAGGTGAGTCGATAATATCCCTAGAGAAATAGACAAAGATTTTTAATGGAGGTGAAAAAAACTATTCGTGTTGAGTCAATTAACTAAGTGTTAAAGGGTATCTGTTATCTTCCAATCATTGGTTTGATCTAATCAACCTATTATAGGTGAAGCCAACTGTTTGCATAAAGGGGACATCAACTAGAAGCAATGTTAGCTTTTGATTATGTATACACATTAATTTGCATGAAGATGAGGTGACTAAGTCCAATATTCACCAAGTCGTGCAATTAGACGAAAGAAGTTATTCTATCACAGTACACGAAACAGTAAACCCAAAAGAGGGACAACCGGTTAGTCAATTCAAAGTCAATCTTCATAAAAAATGGCGTAATTGTACAAAATATCAGACTTTACAAGTGTCTTGTTCACATGTCATAGTTGTAAAACTCTATGCCCATAACTGAGAAAGTACCATTAAACAGTGGAAACCATCATTTTGCAAAGAGTGTCAGTCAAATATATTACAACTTTATAGTTACAAACATAGCCATAAACTGAAGGTGAGAAAAATACAAGAAATTTGAGGTTTGAATTATGTGTAAAACTTTTTCCTTTTTAAAGAGATTCACTTAAACCTTTGTAAAATAAAATCAAAACAATTTTTTTAACCACTGATACGTTTAGTCCCAACAAATTTATCATGGTTCATCACTAACACAATAGCTACGTTTAGTCCCTTCAACCTGAATGATTTATCCACTAAAATCAAAATGATTTTTTTTAACCACTGCAACAAACAACTGCCAACTTGACTATGTTCTAGTCTTCTCAAACTTCTAGCTTAGCATATTCAAGCTTTTGAGGACAAAGCCACGGTTGGGTCAAGTTATAAAGAAATAAAGTTCTTATATGAAATAATAGGTAACTTTGAAATTAGAGCATATAGAATTGTAAACTCGAAAATCCAAGTGAAAAGCTTTCTCTTGAAAGATTTTGAATGTGAGATCACTTGAATGAAAGCAAAATTATTTCTTGATGATTTTTCCACACAATGGTTCAATGATTTTCTCTTTGTCTGTTTTTCGCTTTCTTGATTTTTATTCACACTTTACAATACCACTTATGTACCTTTTTATAGTATAAGTATAATGTCATTATTTTTCAAACCGTACTACTTGTACGGATTGTACTATTAGGACAACTGCCGTGGATTTCAAAATTGATTCCTTAAAATTGTAATTTTCACCGCCAAAATAAAATATTTACTGCAAAGATCTCTTTGTTCCAGATGAAACACATTAAATACAAAGTTTGTTTAACGATCAAAGTAACTGAGTATCGGAGAATTTTCTTCAATAAACTTGATGATTAGATAATACTATAACGTACTTTGCAGAAAAAATGTGTTCAGGCGATTGACTCATATTAGAGGATTTGGCTTTTGTTAGAGCATTAACCAAATGATTGAAAATACTTAAAATGTCATACGATGTAGTTGAAGAGCTTTGTTTCTTAGTAGAGCAATAAAATGATGTGCTTAATGAGAAAACATTTATCTGAGGATTGATTGAACCACTCAACAGAGTAATCAGAATATGGTTTCTTTGGTCAGACGAAACACTAAAATCTCTTATCAGAGGATTTTCACATTAAGAAAATATGTTAAAGTAGAAATCATTTTCACATAAACTTTGTTATAATCAAAACCAAAATTATATGTCATTGTTCTTAAACAAACTTGGTTTTAACAATCTCTCTCATTTCACTTGGTTGGAGCGTAAGGAACTATCCCTCTGAATCCTTCATATCCTCTTTCATTGAGAGTTCGGTTTTGGAACCTACTTCTTTCTCCCAACATGTGTCAAGAGTATCCATTGTCCAACTACAATGATGTGTGTTTCAATTTTGTTGTTAAGCACATTTGCAACATAAATTATTTTGACCTTAAGTACCCAAATTTGTTTAGGTCCTGGCATGTTAGTGTTGAAAGGTTTTTTTTTTTTGTTCCATGTTTTAAACATATAACAATTTCTTTTATCATGATCTTTTTTTAGATAGTAGGAATATAAAGCCTCGTCTTTGCTAAGTTTAGGGTATTCCTTTGTTTCTTGAAAACTAATGTCATGTTTATTGTTTATGCTAATACCATAGATCATAGAGGCTTATTTGCTCATATCTTTGCCATTTGCAACAAATTTTTGAAAGACATTTCATGCATGATGAATTTACACTCAGCTCTCTTGGGTGATTATAAATTATCACTATTAATAGTCTGATTTTCCCTTTTTATGATTTCAATTTTCTTTTCATGGGATTTGTATTCCTATGCAAAAATATAATATACCTTTTTTAACATGTATGTGTTTGAAAGACATTTTATGAGCTTTACACATAAATTCATCCAACATATAAATGTTTTCATCGTGAATGAGATCAGAAAATCCTTAATCTCATCATCATCTATTGATTCACTTATGGAGTCAGAGTGAACACTAATCTTCTACACCATATTTGCTTGTTCTTCCTCTTCATAAGATGAATTATCTGAATCATCTCATGTGGCCATGAGACTCTTCTTTTTCCCTCTGAAATCTTTCTTCTCGGGATATCCTTTCTCAAGCTTTGGACATTTTGATTTGAAATGTCTGGGATCCTTGCATTCATAGCAGATTATTTGTTTCCTTTCTAACTTCTCCTTTTTGTCTCTGAAATCATTATTGGGAAAGATTTATTCCTTATGCTCCATAGGCGTTGAACTCTCTTGGAGATAAATGATAGCTCATCATTGTCTGAATCTTCACTCTGGTGTAACATACAAGGTAGCTCCAGAAATCAGATGATATATAATTATACACTCGGTAATACAAGGGAAAAGATTTCTCTTGAAAGGATTTTGAATGTGAGATCACTTGAATGATATCAAAATTGTTTCTTGATGATTTTTCAGCACAATGGTTCAATGATTCTCTCTTTGTTTGTTTTTTACTTTCTTGATTTTTCTTCACATAGTGCTAACTTTTATAAACCATTGTTCCAAAGTTATTAGGTTCCAATGTCAAAAATCTCTTCTTAATCTCTAGATGCAAACTGTTCCAGAATTTCTGATATCATTTCAGCAAGTGTATTGAATTGTAGCAAATAATAATAAAATAGTAAGATCGAGTGTCAAACTCAAGAATTGCGTTATACTATCGAATTATATTTAATTAATAAAATTGAACAAAACATTTCTGAATTGATTTAAAATCTTTCAAACAAACAAAAGTAATAAAGTTGAAACTTTTAATGAGAAAAATATTAGGGATATGCTTCTTTTAGAATCTAACATTGGTTTCTAATTTTATCCTTGCTACTGAATTCCTTTATGAATTATTACCGAATTTTCTTTACTATGCTTACCCTAATTCCTTATTGACGGGATCTTTAATTCTAAAGTAACTACTAATTCCTAGTAGATTTAGATTAAAATTAAGCTTTACAGTACAAGAATCATCTTACTAAACCATTACATTTGCAAATAATGAAATTGGTTTCATGACCTACATCTATCCATAGACTACAATATCATTAATTTCTCATCTCGAGTATTTGTAAAGTCCACTTCTGTTTTAAATTACGAATCATAAAATAGTTTAAATTTGATCAAGCAACAAAAATCATTAAGCACATAATTAAGAAAAATAATTCAATAAACTTATTCATATAACTAAAAATCAAATCAAACAAATAAATGTATCATCTTGTTTCACTCATTGCCAACAAATAAGGTTTAATTATTCATAACAAAGAAACAAAAAATAGATATTAAAGAAGAATTACAAGAATTATTCATAAATGATTCTTGAGAATACACCTTCAATGGTGTTAGAACCAACCTCCTATGAGTTTTTATGCTAGGGCACAAGTCTCCACACGTCAAAATATCCCTAAAAAGTGAGAAAATAGTACTTTTATGCATTCTACAGTGATTCATGCGCTCCACCCTCCAGCGCACGCCAATGGCGCTCTTGGGACAAAAACATATTGTTTAAAACTGTAGAAATGCGCTCCAGCACACAACATATGAGGTATGACTTCTACTATACTTTTCTCCTCTTTTGATTCTAAATTTGGTTCTAGTGTCTTTAGAAAGTTGTAGCGATATATTTTAGCTTTCATTTGCACTTGGTTTGACTCTATTTGAATATCTAAAACTCCAAGTACGGTTTCAATACTCCACACATGTCATGTTGATTTCTCACCAAATTTTTGCTATACATTAAATAAACCAACCAATGTAAAACTACGACAAATACCTACTTAATCAAGGAAATAAGCACATAAACACACCATTAAATTCAAAACCTAAAACTAACAAACTATATCAAATAACTCCTAAAATTAACTAATGACTAAGATAAAATAAGATAACTAAAGACTAAAAACAATGAAAAATATGCATATGATGTAGAATTATCAACTTCACACACTAAGAAAAGTCACTAGTAGCATTGCAATACAGATGGTAGAAACATGAAATTTCCTTAAAATTTGAAGCATAATCTCTTACAGTAATGAGTCCCTACTTCAAAGATGAAAAATAAACTTCATTATTGTCTTGATGATTCATAAGAAATAATTTCTCCTTAAAGCTCTCCTTGAAAGTTTCCCAAGTCGCCTTAACTTCAAGTACTCCCTAACAGATTTTCATATTGTCCCACCAGGCTTCAGCATCACCAACCAGCTTGAAAGCAGCAAACATAATCTTTTGTGCATCAATGCATCCAATAGTCATGGAAGTTCCTTTGACCCACTTCAAAGCTCCTTCAAGATCAAAATTTTCCTTGTACTCAACATGAAGTTTCTTTTGGAATTCCACAAAAGTAGTGTGAGTAGATTGTGGCTCTCTTCGATCCTAGTTCCTTTCCAAAATCTCTACCAAGCGATCAATAACATCTATTTCATTGCTGGTATTTTTGCTGCCTTTTTTCTATGTGTTATTAGTTCTAACCTTTTTGCTATATGAAACCAATGAATCGATAGTCATTATCTCAAATACCACTAGAAATCTAATAGTCAAAGTACACATATAAGATATATATAAGACTCTAACACGATTGAAGACAATTGAGCTACGATACCACTATATGTGACACTCTTTATTCCGGAAAGTATTTTAAAGCATAAATATAATAATATTACATGTAAAATTGGTCCAAAAATAAAACATATTTAAGCATAGAAAGATCACAATTTGAAAACATGCATAAATAACAAACTCTACAGAGTTCAACCCATATAAATTGTCACACTAACCAGAGCTGACTTTATACAATCCCAAATTTGTTAGTCGAATAGCATGTCGCAACTAAAAAAAAAACCTCCTACATTGGAATGGCAGCATGCCAACTACTCAATCTCTTTCTCATTGGTGATTACTTCATATATGTCACATCTCATCATCCACACACACATTGTGTGTAAGCAGCCACATAGGATACTGATAACGTTTAAACAAGTGTACTGAATCGCAGCAAGTAATAATAAAACAGTAGTACCAAGTGTCGAACTCAAAGATTGCATTATACTATCAAATTACATTTAATTACTAAAATTGAACAAAATGTTTATCAATTGATTCAATAATTTTTGAAACTAACAAGAGTAGTAATATTGAACTTTTATAATAAGAAAAATGTCAGGGATGACCTTCACTTCAAATCCAACCTTGGTTTCTAATTTGATCCTAGTTACTAGATTCCTTTACTGAACTATTACCGAATTCTCTTTTCTATTTTTGCTCTAATTTCGTAGAGACAAAACCTTTAATTCCAATGTAACCTCTAATTCCTTAGTGAATTTAAGATTTGATTAAGTTTTACAATACAAGAATTCTCTTATTAAATTATTGTATATGCAAATAATTCAATTGGTTTCATGACTTGCATCTTTCCCTAGACTATAATATCATGAATTTTTCATCTCAAACATTCATAAAATCCACTTCCGTTTCAAAGTACGAATCGTAAAATAATTTAAAGTTGATCAAGCATTAAAAAGCATTAAGCACAAAGATAAGAAAAATAATTCAATAAACTCATTCATATAACTAGAAATCAAATCAGAAAAATAAGGGTTTCATCTTCTTTCACTCATCCCTAACAAATAGGTTTAGTTATTCATGACAGAGATAAAAAAGATAGATATTAAAGAAGAATTACAAGAAAGATTCATGAATGATTCTTGATAAAACTCTTTCAATGGTGTTAGAACTAGTCTCCTGTGATTTTCTCTGCTATGACACAAATCTCCAAACTTCAAAATAGTCAAAAAGATACCTAGAAAGTGAGAAAAATACATTTTTAAGCATTCTACATGTCATGTGCTTCAGGCGCAAACATTTGTCGCACAACATCTGTTGTCTGGAGTTAACAACATTTATCTCCTCTTTTGAGTCCAAATTTGGTTTCAGTATCCTCATGAAAGTTGTAGATATAGATCTTAGCTTTCATCTGCACTGGTTTGACTCGAATTGGACATCTAAAACTCCATAAATGGCTTAAATACTTTACATAGGTCATGTTGATTTCTCACAAATATTCAGCACTGCACTAAAACAATGTAAATCTATGAAGAATATCTACTTAATCAAGGAAATAAGAACATAAACATTTCATTAACTTCAAGAACTAAAATCAACCAACTATATCAAATAACATCCTAAATTAACTAATGATTAAGGATAAATAACATTAAAAACAATGAAAATATACATATGATTAAGAGTTATCAAATACAAACGAAAGTGAATTATCATTCTCAAGACATAATCAAGCGGAGTAAGGTAAATTAAATGTACATTCAAAATTATTACATATAACACATACTAATATCGCAAATGCATGATAATGCGCTAAGAATCCTTATCATCAACTACGTCAATATGGATCCTTCTAACTATGGGTTGATATGTCTAAAAAAGTCAGCTACTACCCCATGAACAAGAGTATCTAGTGAGGGTGATTCAGGTTTCAACCGCTGGAAAAATAAATTAATTTAGGATTTGGCATCAGTTTCAACCGCCAGAAGATCTGAAAAAATAATTCAATATTTGGTGGTGATTTGAATCGACGGAAAATGTTTATAGTGGTGGTTATTATGTCGTTTCATATGAACCGCTACCAAAGTTTATAACGGCGTCAATTCTTGCATCGTTTTTCCCTGCGTTGGAGATCCAAATTATTGCATTGTTTGACCTCCGCTAAACATCGTGTTTGTTGTAGTGCCCGAATGGTGCCCTTCCTTTACGTAATTCCTTTCTACAAACAACTCCCTCAAAGTCTCTTCGATCGTCAAAATTCAATTCTATCACGACACAATCCCCTAGCATGTTCTACTATATGAATGCAACACATATATGCGATTAAGCATGCTACAACATATTGAAATTTATCATCTTCGTATCAATAATATTGAACTTTATTAACTTAATCATTGGCTAATAGTCTAACTTTACTATCTAACTTATCATTATTAGTTAATTATTAACCTAATCAATCATTCAGACTTAATCTAAGTGATTGATTCTAAGGTTGTAATTGATTATTATAAAAGAATTGGTTAATTGCATGGTCTCAATCTATTAATCTATAACTTAGTCATTAACTATTGAAGCTTATTTTTTTAGCTTCGAAAAATTGAAGTGGAAACGGTCTTGAAGATGCGTTTGAAGTTTTAAACGTGTGACTAAACATATGTTGAATGAGTCTATTTGCAACTTCGACTTTAAGACATATTATATATATATATATATATATATATATATATATATATATATATTGGTACGAGATCACTATTTCAAATCTCAATCTCTTTGACATAATTTATCTATTCAAAATAACTTTCCACCATATTAAAACATGTTTTATAGTATTCTATAAGTGCATTTTAAATAATGACAAAAAAAACTGTTGAGACATTTAATATAATAGAGTACGTATTCAAATTCGTGTTACTATATTTAACGTGTTTGATTCGTCACAATACTCTTTAAAAAGAAAAAAAATAATACTTATTACACTTTTTTTCTCCGTTTACAAATGTTGGGTCCCTAAATAGTAACTCATTGTATAATCACAAAAAAAAATACTTATTCCTTTTTTTTTTTCAATTGGTACAGCACAATATCTCGAACTTTATTTAGATTTACTACTAACAGTGATTGTGAATAGAAATATCCACTCCTGATAAACATTATGATCAATTATCACCTCATTGAATGAAAAATCACAAGTTGATCAATGCTTATAATTTCACTGCACTAACAAATAATGTAGAATAGGGACACAGAAATCCCATCAAGGGGGTATAAAATCGATTATAATCATAGTGTGTTTGAGTAAGATTTTGGGGTCTGGATTCTATGAAATGAATGAACATGCATTTTGTAGCACTTCCAATGAAATGTGAGAATTAACAATTATAATATAAAGGGTGCAAATGCAATGCAATTATAGTTTACGCCCCCTTAAAAAAAAGCTTATGCGTTGTGATTCACACTATAAAAACAGAGAGTGAAGTTGAAGGCTTTGGTGAGTAAAGAAAGATCCTTATAGCTATAAGACCATAAAGGATTTCCGTTGGAATTCCACAAAATAATGTGTTTGTGTCTCTCTTTTTCTACCCGTTTTATAACTAATGTTGTTTAAGGTTTTAATATATATACAATTAAAATAAAAAGAGAAGGCATTTTAATAAATTACACATCTTAATTATAAGTAGTTTTTTCACTATTATCAATGAAAAGTATAATAAATTTTTGAAAATTGTGTATATAGTAATCATTTAGAGTAGCATAGAAGAAAAAAATTGCATTAAAAATTGTGAATGACATTTATTTTAATATGATTTTTTATTTATTAAACTGACACTTATTGTGAAACAGATAGAGTGATACTTATAGTTGTATTGTTTTTACTAAAGTGATATTTTTGTTGGATTTACTTGCTAAAGTGATTTTAGTAATAGTACAAATACAAATTTTTACTTGAAAAAAATAAGATATTTATTGATTCAAATTAATATAATATATCAATCGAGAACAATATAAATACAAATTTGTTAAAGTAAAAAATAAATAATCTACAAACAAATTTACAATACTCAAGTTAATAACATAAAATAACAAAATATCAACTAATTTGATAAAATTAAAATTACCAGAATAATTATGTCTCTAGATCTACAACGTTGACGACACTAAAAATAATGATTGAATTTGTTTGTACTAGATCAAAGTTAATATTTCAATGTGAACAAAATGAATAGTGCAGTAAAATAGAAAATGAAAAAAAAATGTCTCAAATCACTCGATTTTTGTAACGAAGAAGAAAGTGAGTTAGATGGTAAAAAAAATTGATCCGGCTGTAAGGGTGTTTTGACAAAAAAGTAGATATTTTTTGACAAAAATATAAATATAATTGAACGAGAAAAACGGATATAAGATAACATGCATTCCCTTCGGAATAAAACATAAACAAACTTAATATATATTAGTATATATTTTGGAATGAAATATACAAATATCAACTATTTCTCTACTATTTAATAATAATATCTAAAAAATGGCTCGCATTAAAGCTAACATTTTTATTTCCAATGATACAATTTAGACAAAATTATACTTAGATCATTTATCTTATTTAATTAGATTCACTATTTATCTTTTTTTTTGTCCTTTTATTTTGATTCTTTATTTTTTTTAAAGTGCACAAGAATATATTTGATCTTTTGATTTCCGTTTAAGTCTTTTTTTTTAAATGATAATGTGTCTTAAAATATGTTGATGTGACATGCCACATAAGATTACAAATAATCAAACGACCTCTTAATTTAATTACAGGTAATAATTTAGTTCTTTAATTTTTTTTTTACCGATATTGTCCTTGTTTGGTTTAAAATTCTAATGATGTTATCATTTTTTATAGAGTGTATTATTAAACAAAAATTAATTTGGTGTTCTTCATCTTCAAAAATAACCTAAAAAAAGCTCACCATCAACATCAAATCTCCAACTAAAAACACTCAAATCTTCATCAACCAAAGATAAATATTCCTTTTTTTTTTCTGTTTAATTTCATCTTCTACTTTATTTGGTTTAATTTGCTTTCCTTTTTTCTCTCAAAGTGAAAAAGAAAATGATATGCTATCAATTTTAGAAACATGGTCACTTTATTTTAATTTATTGTATTTATTATGATTGGAATATATTAATAATTAATAAAATATTATATTTTCCCTCTTTTATTTATTATTTGTTGTGATTAATTTATGCAAATTAGTCAAATACAATAATTAATTTAGATTTAAGGAGTATTATTAACACTTTAATGAAGCAATAATTTATTGATTAACCTCATTAGTCAACACCACATAGACATATAGATATAGTAGATAGTTTGAAGGAGGGCTCCACAAAGTGGTCTCTCATAAATTCAATAATGAGGTTCGCCGCATGATTCCTGACCCACGGTCGACCATCCCGCCGTTCTACGTGGACTAACCTTCTTCACATCATTGCTATCTATCATCAATAACATTAAATAATATTCATTTTATCAAATTATTTTTATTAAGTATTAATGTAATTATTATTATTATTATTATTATTATTATTATTATAAAATATAATATAATTTTTAAAAATAATGTATATAATATTAATTAGAGTATATGATTGAAAAATAAAAATAATTTTTCTTTTACATTTTCTTAAATATATCATATTTATTGTGAAAAAAAAATAATACATATAAGTGTGTGCACACAAGTACTAATGCATTCCTCTATTTGATTTTCTCAAAAAAAAAATAATAAAAGTCACAATTTTATGTGATTGTTTTAAGAAAATTAAAATTAGATAAAAATAATAAAATTTTAAATAAAATAGTTTAAATAAGAAATACAATTACAGAATTAGAATAAAAAAACTACACCAAAACTTAATATCCCTTATATACAAAAAATAATTAGATTATATCGGGTGTAATATTTGGGTAGTG
>JBBPBP010000004.1:15436747-15448674 GCA_037974735.1 Cicer chorassanicum
TTTCAATAATAATAATTAAGTTTATTATTTAAGTTGCCACTTATAACTAATAAATTGGATCATTGGAAATAAAATGTTACATTGAATGAAGAGTATTTTTGAGATACTATCATTAAATATAAAAGAAGTTATTGATTTTTGTTTATATTTTGTTCCAAAAAAAATAGCTTTATTTTGCTTGCTCCCTCTATCCCTATTTATATGACTTTTTTGATATTTTGTATATATAATAAAAAAAGTTGATAGTGTAATTAATGTAATAATTTGTGTATGGCTATCACTCCCACCACACCACAATGAGTACTTCGTTTAAGTATTTCACATGTATTAAGAAAAATATATAAATGAAAGAAATAGAATAATATAATTATCAAATTATCCTTATCAATTATATTGATGTATTTACAATTATCATCAATGCAAATGAAAATATAATAAATCAAGAGTTGTGCATGTAGTATTAATTAATTAGAGGGTACAATAAAAATTAATAATAGTTAATATTATATTTGAAAATTAAAATAATTGTTCATTTTGGTACAACTTTTATTTGCAAATGGCTCACTCATTGTCAAACATTGTCAAACGGAGGGAGCACTACATTATCCTTTATATATAAACGCAATTAATGTTTACTTTCCAAATTCAAGGACAATTTGGTAATATTAATTAAAGATAATTGCTGTAAGATCAGATGTGCACCTAAGAGGGGGGGTGAATTAGGTGTTTGGTTATTTTGACAGTTTTTAGAATTTTAGTGATTGATTTTTGCGTTTAATGTTGATAGATGAAGAAGTAAATAACAGTAAGTAAATGAACACTGCAAATTTATCCTGGTTCCCTTAATAACCAAGGGTACGTCCAGTCCTCTTGCTCACCACAAGAGATTTTCTTCACTATATGTCAGAATATGTACAAGTCCTCACCCTGGGACCTTGGCTACAATCTTCTAACAAACTGTCTATGATAGAACACTACTATCTTAGATATAACACTTAAAGAAAGTACAACTTTCTTTTACAAACACTTGTTGTTTTGATAAGGGTATAGGAATAGAAAGGAGGTAGAATGATAAATAATTCAAGATTTATTCAAGTACTTTGAGAACCTTAAGGATATGAAAATGATATGCAAGTACTTGAATTTCTGAAAATGACTTAGAAAAATTCAGAAAATTTAGTTCAAAGTCTTTGAAATTGTGTAATTCGAATTCGTGATTTGAATATGAAGTTATGACCTATTTATAGTCCTCAAACATCTCTTTAGATTCGTGGCCTTTGATCCAAGAGGTTTGAGGAAGAATTGCAATGTTTTAAATTGAATTCAGAACTGAAACATTGCATTTCTTCCAGTTGTATTCGATTACATGATATCTGTATTCGAATACAACTTGCTGCAACGTTAAAAATTATTCAAATTTTTCACTGTGTAGTCGAATACAGATGAGATGGCCTAGCTTCTGACTTAGCAATTTTTCATCTGTAGTCGAATACAGATGAGATGGCCTAGCTTTTGACTTAGCAATGTTTCATCTGTATTCGAATACACCTTGGTTGTAGTCGAATACAGATGATACGTTTTTGCTTCTGACTTAGCAAATTGCATCTGTATTCGAATACACCTGGGTTGTATTCGATTACAATATTGTTTTTAGTCAAAAATAAAGATTCTAACATTTTGAAAATATTATTTTGGACTTTTGAAAATATTGTTTATGCATATGCAAAGTATGTAAGGTTCTCTTATAGTTGAATTATGGCTTGAATTATTTTACCTTTATATAATCTATTTATTTGTAATTCATCAAAGGATGTTTGAAAATGAATTGGAGGAATTCTTCTTTTTGTTGCTTTGTCACCATTGGTCTTTGTGTATAATCAAAAACATGTATTTTTACATTCTCCCCCTTTTTGATTATGACAAAACCATTACTGTTGTTTTTGACGACTCCCCCGTAATGTATGCGTATTGTACTCCCCCGTAATGTATGCAAACTTCTGTGTTGGAGGAGGAAGGGAATATGTGTTTTGAGTACCTACATGTAAATTGTAAAGGACAGCAACAAGTAACAAAATACACAGTTTTTCTCCCCCTTTTGACATGATCAAAAAGAAGAATACCAGCAATAGGAAAGTAAGGGATTTAACATAATAAATGTAACATAAACCAAGAAAGATCACATGGATATAAGCAATCAGATGAAGTCATAAAAGTTAGACAATAATAGCAAAGGTAACCGGAAAGTAGCAACGATTACATGAAGCAAAATAGAAGGGAAAGTTAATCCTAGTAACACAAAAAAAACGAACTAGTCCTAGGAAACGAAGTACAAATCAGCGACGATCAGGAGGTAGATGGAGGTGATCAATTTTATCGGCGATGATACACATCTCATGGACCAGGCTGTCGTGATTGGTAGCGATGGTGGATTCGAGAGCCTGAAAGCGAGCATCAACCGAAGTAGTAAAGCCTGAGAAGCAGGTTTGAAGAGAGTCAAGTTTAGCCATAATCATGCGGTTGGATACCTGATCATCATCAGATGCAGTAGCGTCAGCAGCATCATTTGTAGGAGCAGTAGCAGGTGCAGAGGTGTCGGCAGGAACACCAGCAGATGTCTGACCGATATCACTCAGATGGATGTATTTTTGCAGCGGTTCACTCCAAACAATTTTCATGCTGGGAAGAACACTTAAATCCAGCAGGTTATCCTTAGTAACCGTATACACAACTTCCTCAGAAAAATCCACCCCAAAGTGTTCAAGAATGCGAGAAACTTCCTTAGCATATGGCAATCCAACAGCTTCACGGGAGACAAACATGACTGACTTAACAAAATATGCCCAGTTAAGAGGAAGACCTTCATACATGTAGTACAGAATCTGAAGTTCGAACTCAGAAATTTGAGAATAGTTACCGGCCTTAGGAACCAAAATGTAGCTTAAGAAGTAATGAAGCAGACGATAGTCGACAGTTAAATTTCCAACACTAAATCGTTGCTTTGCAAAGGTGGAGCCAGCCTGAAGTTGCTTGCGTTCCACGGTTTGTTTGTCAAAGCGACACAGAGCCACATAAGCATCAAATTTCGAGACACTATACCATTTGCATAAATTAGTCGGACTGGTTTTCTGGCCGATATCAGGTATTTTCAAAATGTCACCAATAATATGAGAATCAAGTTCAATGGTTTTTCCTTTGACACGAGAAATCAACATTTTGCCATCCCGACGAAGATTACAATAAAAGACTCGAACCAAATCAGGATATATCGGACCTTTGTAAGCAATAAAGTCCTCAATATGTTGAGCCCTAAGTAAAGCAGGAAATTGAAAAGCAGAGAACGAATCTAAAGTACCGAATTTGGGAACGATGAGCCTCTTGTCGGAGTAAAGTGTGCGAAACCGAGTAATTTCTTCCGGAGAGTGCAGGAGACGGGATAAATCCGTGACATTGGTGCTCTTGGTTCGTCTCTTGGAAGGACCCACGCTTGCATGCTTGGTGCGAGGTCCACGTTTGCGTGCGTTTTGAACAGTGTTGGAGATGTTTGACATTGTAAGAGGAATGAAATTTGGGGGTTTAGGGTTTCGGATTCGAGACAGCGTTTGTGAAAGGGAGAACGCAATCTGATTTCGTAATCACTTGGAGAGAGCAAAGGTAGGAACGCAATCTGGACTGAGAGAAGGAGTTGGAGTTTGATTCGGAAATACGAGAGGGATGGAGTGGCGAGGGCGAGATACCAAGAGGAAAGATAAAAGTGTATTCGAATACCTACTGTCACAACTTTATATATGACAGAAAACTGCGAAGCTGTAGTCGAATACAGTATTATGGTAATCGAATACAGTTTTCCAGAATCATCTGTATTCGGATACATTTTGATTGTATTCGACTACGACTTTCAAATTTTTGAAACAGACATGATTTTACCAAGCAGAGCATATCACAAACTTTATATAATCACAGAAAATGACATGTAGGCATAGACAACTGAATTCTAATATGCAAAGACGAGAAATAACTCATACCTTTGACATGATGATAACAATTTACCTTATGTTTAAAGATCACTTTCACTTAAGATGCCGAGTTCACGTCGTATTTTGAAAAAGGAGTCTTTAGGAAGAGGTTTAGTGAAGATGTCCGCAAGTTGGTTATGAGTATCCACAAAGGTTACTTCAACATTTCCTTTAAGCACATGGTCGCGCAAAAAATGGTGTCGTATATCAATGTGTTTGGTCCGAGAATGCATGATTGGATTCTTTGAAATATTGATTGCACTAGTGTTGTCACATCGTAGCGGAATACATCCAAGATCAATTCCATAATCACATAGTTGTTGTTTGAGCCATAGGATTTGTGCACAACAACTTCCTGCTGCTTGTATTCGGCTTCAGCAGTACTGAGTGCGACACATGCTTGCTTTTTACATGACCAAGATACGAGTGCATTGCCCAGTACATGACAAGTGCCGCTTGTGCTTTTACGGTCTGTTTTACATCCTGCATAATCTGAATCAGAATATCCAACGAGACTACAGATGCTACCTTTAGGATACCATAGTCCAACATTGATGGTGCCTTTTAAGTATTTCATGATTCTTTTGACAGCTACAAGATGTGATTCTTTCGGATCTGCTTGAAATCTTGCACATAGACAAACACTAAACATGATATCTGGCCGACTGGCCGTTAGATATAATAAAGATCCAATCATACCTCGATATTTTGAAATGTCTATAGACGCACCAGTTTCATCTTTATCAACATATGTTCCGGAACCCATGGGAGTTGCACTTTCCTTGCAATTTTCCATTTCAAATCTTTTTAGCAGTTCTTTGCAATATTTTGCTTGATTGATGAAGATGCCATGCTTGAGTTTTTTGATGTGAAGACCAAGAAAATAGTTTAATTTTCCCATCATGGACATTTCAAATTCACCTTGCATCATCAATGAGAATTCTTCACATATTTCATTGTTTGTTGAACCGAATATGATATCGTCAACATAAATTTGGACCAACAAGGTGTGACCATTATTTCGTTTAATAAATAATGTCTTGTCAACCTTGCCTTTTTCAAAACCTCTTTCACACAGGAAGGCACTCAATTTGTCGTACCAAGCTCTTGGTGCTTGTTTTAGACCATATAGAGCTTTCCTTAGTTTGAATACATGTGTAGGATTCTTGAAGTCTTCAAAGCTGGGTGGCTGCTTGACATATACTTCTTCATTGATGTATCCATTTAGAAATGCACTTTTCACATCCATCTGAAATAATTCAAAATTCATAGAACAGGCATAAGCAAGTAGTAAACGTATTGCTTCTAACCTTGCGACCGGAGCAAATGTTTCGTCAAAATCGATTCCTTCTTCTTGATTGTATCCTTGGGCGACCAATCTTGCTTTGTTGCGAACAACTATACCATTTTCGTCAAGTTTATTTTTAAATATCCATTTTGTACCAATTATGTGTTTGTCACCTGGATTAGGAACAAGTTCCCATACTTCGTTTCTTTCGAATTGGTTAAGTTCTTCTTGCATTGCAAGTATCCACTGATCATCTTTTAGTGCTTCACCAACTTTGGAAGGTTCGATTTGCGAAACAAATGCCATGTTTAAACATGCATCTTGCAATTTGAGTCTAGTTGTAACTCCTTTGTTGATATCACCAATGATGTTATCAATCGGATGATATCGATGGGTTCTCCATTCCTTTGGGAGTTCATTGGTTTCCTTTTCCATGTTGACTTCATTTTCTTGACTCGGTTGATCAATTGGATCTTCTTTACGTGGATCACTACTTTCAATATCATCATCATCAAAAGAAATAGCTTTGTCCTCTTTCAAGGGGTTAGTTTCATCAAAAGTAACATGTATTGATTCTTATACAATTAAAGTTCTTTTATTAAAAATCCTAAAAGCTTTACTAGATAATGCATACCCAATAAATATACCTTCATCTGCTTTTTCATCGAATTTTCCAAGATTGTCTTTTCCGTTGTTTAGCACAAAGCACTTGCATCCAAAGATGTGGAAGTGAGAGATGTTGGGCTTTCTACCTTTGTATAGTTCATACGGAGTCTTCTTAAGAATTGGCCGAATGTTTACTCTGTTAGTAACATAGCATGCCGTGTTTACGGCATCCGCCCAAAAATACTTTGGTAGATTTGAATCACTTAACATAGTTCTTGCAAGTTCTATCAAGGACCTGTTCTTTCTCTCAACAACCCCATTTTGTAGAGGTGTTCTTGGTGCAGAAAAATTGTGGAAAATTCCATTTTCTTCACAGAATTCTTCAAATAAGGTATTTTGAAATTCTCTTCTATGATCACTTCTAATTGATACAATTTTGGATGATTGTTCATTTTGGACTAGCTTGGCATAATTTTTAAAGGCTTTAAAAGCTTCGTTTTTGTTTGACAGAAACAATGTCCATGTGTACCTTGAAAAGTCATCAACAATTACTAGTCCATATGAATTTCCACCAAGACTTTTAGTTCTTGATGGACCAAACAAATCCATGTGTATTAATTGAAGTGGTCTTGTAGTAGATATAACATTTATAGCTTTGAAAGAAGTTTTTGTTTGTTTACCTTTTTGACATGCGTCACATAATTTATCCTTGACAAATTTCATTTTTGGTAATCCAACAACTAGATCATGCTTGACTAGTTTATTTAAATGATCCATGTGAATATGTGCAATTCTTTTATGCCATAACCATGCATCATTGTTGTCGCTTACCAAAAGACATTTCATTTTCAAGGATAAATCATCAAAATTAAGTAAAAAAAATATTCTTGAAACGTTTACCGATAAATTGAATTTCACTTGTTGCTGCATTTTGAATGATGCACTCTTCTTTGTTGAAGACTATCTTGTGTCCTTTGTCACATAACTGGCTGATGCTTATCAGATTATGCTTTAGGCCTTCAACATAAAGAACATCTTCAATTGTTGGAGAAGGTGCTTTTCCAATTTTTCCAATGCCTAGGATTTTCCCTTTGTTATTATCTCCATATACTACATGTCCTTTTGATTCAAGGGTCAATGCTGAAAATTTTGTTATGTCTCCCGTCATGTGTTTGGAGCACCCACTATCTAAGTACCATAAATTTGAAGTACTTTGTGAGCATCCCTGCAAAATTGAAATCAAATTTTATTAGGTACCCAAAGTGTTTTGGGTCCTTGGGGGTTAGTGCCTTTCTTGACCCATATGCAATGCCCTTTAGGAATGCTAATGTTTCTTATATGACAAGTATTTGGTGTGTGTCCATAGATTCCACAATATGAGCAAGTAGGAATTTTACTTGTGTATGTATGAAGTTTATTTTTAGTAATATTTTCTTTATGCGAATGCTCTTTTTGTACAATAGTCATGTTTCTTAGATTTGTTTGAGTACTTGATTTTACAAAAATGGTCTTACTAGTGCTTGGTTTATCAAATTTAGAAAATCCAATACCACTTTTATCATTTGAATATCTTTGCATGTTTAGAACATTTTCCAATCCTATATGTCCTTTTTCATATCTTTCAATCACTCTATTTAGTTGAATAATTTTAAATGAAAGTGAATCACAATTGTTGCATGTAGAATTCTGCTTAGATTTTTCAGCATCTTTTTCCATAAGATTAATTTTTTCTTTAAGACATGAGATTTCTTTCTTTTGAGTTGATACTTGTTTAAGCAAATTTTTACATTCAACAAGAAGTTCCTTTATTGCATTTTGTGCTTCATTGTATTCTATAACTAATTCATGATTATAAAGAGGGGTGTTTAAGTTACTAACCTCTTTGTCATCTGAATGATGTGACGCCATTAGTGCAACGTTAGCACATTCATCACTTTCAGTTTCTGATGTTGAACTTATATCATTATCTTCCCATGCTATATATGCTTTCTTGAAGTCTTTTCTTTTACCGGCATTCTTTTTGAAGAGATCTGGACAATCTGCTTTAATATGTCCTTGTTTCCCACATTCAAAGCATGTGAAGTTTTGGTTAGTCGTGCTATCTTTCTTTCTGAAGTTCTTCTTCTTGAAACTTCTGTTATTTTTAAGAAATTTACCGAATTTCTTGACAAGGAAGTTGATGTTTTCGTCGTCATCAGAAATTTCTTCTTTGACTACTTCTTTTGATTCGGTCTTTAGAGCAATATTTTTGCTTTTCTTTTCTTGGGTTTCATTTTGCTCTAATCGTCCAAGTTCTATTTCATGTTCTTGTAGTTTGCCAAATAATGCAGAAAGTGACATTTTGGACAAACTCTTCTTTTCTGATATCGCTGTCACCTTTGGTTGCCACGCCCTAGTTAGTGATCGTAATACTTTCAGATTCAGTTCATCGTTGGAGAAGACCTTTCCGAGGGCTGTCAAATGATTTGTCAAGTGGGAGAATCGTTTCTGCATGTCTAATATAGTTTCTCCAGGCTGCATACGAAACAATTCATATTCTTGAGAAAGTGTATTTAGTTTGGATCTTTTTACCTCTATGGTGCCTTCATGGGTTACTTCCAATGTGTCCCATATTTCCTTGGCTGTTTTACAGTGAGATATGCGAAAAAATTCATCCATACCAAGTGCTGATTGTAGAATGTTTTTAGCCTTTTTATCAAACAGCACTTTTCTTTTATCGTCATCGGTCCAAGAATTCTTTATCTTAATTTCTTCTTTGTTGTTGATGACTGTTGTTGGAATGTAAGGACCATTTTCGACAGCATCCCATATTTCGTCTCCCTGTGCCTCAAGATATGCTTGCATGCGTATTTTCCAGAAATCGTAATGTTCACCGACGAAACATGGTGGTTTGTTACTGCTGCCACCGTCTCTGAAAACAGGTTGTGCGGAAGCCATGAATTATTGATCGAGGAGTAAGTTACCTTGAACCTGCTCTGATACCAATTGTAAGATCAGATGTGCACCTAAGAGGGGGGGGGGTGAATTAGGTGTTTGGTTATTTTGACAGTTTTTAGAATTTTAGTGATTGATTTTTGCGTTTAATGTTGATAGATGAAGAAGTAAATAACAGTAAGTAAATGAACACTGCAAATTTATCCTGGTTCCCCTAATAACCAAGGGTACGTCCAGTCCTCTTGCTCACCACAAGAGATTTTCTTCACTATCTGTCAGAATATGTACAAGTCCTCACCCTGGGACCTTGGCTACAATCTTCTAACAAACTGTCTATGATAGAACACTACTATCTTAGATATAACACTTAAAGAAAGTACAACTTTCTTTTACAAACACTTGTTGTTTTGATAAGGGTATAGGAATAGAAAGGAGGTAGAATGATAAATAATTCAAGATTTATTCAAGTACTTTGAGAACCTTAAGGATATGGAAATGATATGCAAGTACTTGAATTTCTGAAAATGACTTAGAAAAATTCAGAAAATTTAGTTCAAAGTCTTTGAAATTGTGTAATTCGAATTCGTGATTTGAATATGAAGTTATGACCTATTTATAGTCCTCAAACATCTCTTTAGATTCGTGGCCTTTGATCCAAGAGGTTTGAGGAAGAATTGCAATGTTTTAAATTGAATTCAAAACTGAAACATTGCATTTCTTCCAGTTGTATTCGATTACATGATATCTGTATTCGAATACAACTTGCTGCAACGTTAAAAATTATTCAAATTTTTCACTGTGTAGTCGAATACAGATGAGATGGCCTAGCTTCTGACTTAGCAATGTTTCATCTGTATTTGAATACACCTTGGTTGTAGTCGAATACAGATGATACGTTTTTGCTTCTGACTTAGCAAATTGCATCTGTATTCGAATACACCTGGGTTGTATTCGATTACAATATTGTTTTTAGTCAAAAATAAAGATTCTAACATTTTGAAAATATTATTTTGGACTTTTGAAAATATTGTTTATGCATATGCAAAGTATGTAAGGTTCTCTTGTAGTTGAATTATGGCTTGAATTATTTTACCTTTATATAATCTATTTATTTGTAATTCATCAAAGGATGTTTGAAAATGAATTGGAGGAATTCTTCTTTTTGTTGCTTTGTCACCATTGGTCTTTGTGTATAATCAAAAACATGTATTTTTACAATTGCAAAAGAGCAAGTATATCTAAAAGTTTACAAATAATTTTATATTTAGAGATAACAACTAAATGTGTCAGAATAGTCTTGTTATTATTATAATTACAGACGAAAGAAGGATATTTCATTTTGAATACAGTACTAAAAAGTACTCCAAAAACAAAGATATCAAATATAAAAATATTATTGTGAAAGTTCTGTGTTATTTCTTTTAAAGTTTCAAAATTGTTTTGAGAGTGATGTATTGAACATTAAAAAAATATTTTGATTTTTAAACATATGTCCTTGAGTCCTTGAAACATTTGTTGTGATAGTCCTATCAAGCCGAGGCGAAGGATAATATTACAATTACGAAGTATGACTACTCTATTTCTTTTTTTCTTTTTTTCTTTTTTTTTAGTAAATTGATATATTTTTATATTTGACTTCCTTAAATAAGTCTATTAATTTGTAAAGAATGTAGAGATAAGATAGTTGAAAAATTATTACTTTGATTGATAAGATTTCATTTATATTGATTCTTGTAATCTCTGCAACAACTAGTTTATCAATAATAAAAATTATCCAACTCAACTTTTCTAAATTATTATTGTTAGTTGTTATTTTTTAGTACTATTTTATATTTCTTCTGTCTACAATAATTATTTCATTTAAAGAAGAAAACAAAATTTGTTCCAAAATGAATAATTCTTTTAATTTTTCAATACACTTTTTTGACTTCTTCAAATTGTATTATTTAATTAATACTTCTCTTGTCTCACAATGAGTACTATTTTAGTAACAAAAAAAATTATTTCAAAATGAATGTTATTTATAATTTTTAATGCAATTTTAATTATTTTTTCTTATACTATACATCAATGATTACTATATACAAACTTTTAAAAAATTATTATATTTTGTATTGATAATAGTGCAAAATTCACCATTAATTAATATATTCAAATACAAATATTATTTTAAAAACATTAATACATTCAATAAAACAAGTTAACTACTCTCTTAATTTTTTTTAATAATAGTGAAAAAATAACGGATACTTGTAACAGAAAACAAATGTAATAATTAATTTAAATTTTTATTTTGATTGAGTTATACAAATATTATGAGTAACTTCGGCGCTAAGAATTAAAGACGGTGAGAGGTTGCATGAAAATCGTAGACAAAGAGACAAGAGAGTCAGAGTCCCAAGTTCCTGAATGAGAGACATAGAATTTGGTTAATGGCTCACTTAACAGTAAAACAGTACCTTTGGTTTCACTTTTTCTTTCTTTTTATTATCCCTTTCTCTTCTCTTTTTGCCTTTCAAAAATCTTTCCATTTTGAGCTATACGCGTGCCCTGACTTGTGATAGCGTCATCACACCAACACCACATTTTCATATTCTCTTTTCTTCACTATATATATATAGGGACTGCCCTTTGGGTTGGTCCATATATTTTAGGACTTGAGATTAGAATACATGGTTAGGGACGTGTGAGCTTCACCCTCGCCAGGTTTAGACAAATCTTCTAAATTTATTATTCTACCAAATAATATTATCTCGGATCTTAAGAGACATTTAATTAAATAAAAATTAATATATTTTATTTAAAAATTTAAATTAAATACAAATATCAATTGTCTCTCGTATTTAAGAGTGGAGTTAGTATAATATTAAATTGTTATTGGAACTTTAAACTTAATTAATTAAAAAAAAAATGAACAATCACTTTGTATTCGGAGGCAAACACAATTTGTCAAATTCTATGATTAGTTTACGTGTTTTTATTAATTTGCTTTTGAAGAAAAAAAAATTAGTTAATATTATTTTATAGTATTTATTGCTTTTTTTTTTCTTTCACTATGTTGTGGAAGAATATCTTCTATTAGAGTC
>JBBPBP010000004.1:15449525-15470797 GCA_037974735.1 Cicer chorassanicum
TTTTTTTTTTTTAATTTTTACTAAAACCTAACTCTCATCATTTGCTTCTCTATATACTATCTTTTATTAATAACCCCACCCATCGAAGAAAATCATTGTTGCTCAAATAATTGTTTTTTGTTTATTAACACGCGCTTATTTTTATTCTTTTTTTCATTTGAGTTTAATTATTAAGTATGTATATATTGTTCTCCACCACCAAATATGCTCGTGGTAATTATCTCTAAGAACACTTGCCACCTTTTTCACTATGAGAATTGGCTTTTATCTATGGATCTCTCAACATCAACAAAAGTCTAAGTTAATTTCTTACAATTTCTGTAAAAATTGAGAAAAAAATTTTAATATTTTGAGTTCGCTTGATTCAGTTTTTTTTCCCAATAATTTGTATAGTATTTTATATTTTTGTTATAATTTTTTTAAAAATAACATTTTCAAATAAAAAATTAATTTAAATAGTTTATCATAAATTTTTTTTGAAATATTTCTTCTATTTGTTAAAAGTTTATTTGGATAGTAAAATTTCAAAAACTACTTAAAATAATAAACTATTTTGAAAAACTTTTCATACATATAATTTTTATCGTGTTAAAATTTTAATAATAAATATATAAATTATTAAATACCAAAATTACTTTGATCATCGATGACAAATAAATCTACAATAACAAATATTTAAGTTATAAAATTAAAATCACTTTTTGTAACCTATAATAAACGGACCTTATGTTAAAATTTATTAAAAATAATAAGGTGTAACTTTAAAATCAGGTCCAAATTAGATGTGTCGACGAATATAATATAATTTCTTTTTTATGGCCTCTGCCTTTTTTGCTTTTTCTTCATTTGAGTATTATCTCTTATATAGCATCTCTTCCTCACACCCTTTCTATCTTTATCTCTCACCTAACTACATACATATTCACACACACACACGTTTATTTCTCTGCTACTTATAATTTATACATGATGTTTTAATGGTGGTGAATTTGATGCAATGAAGGAGTCAGGTGTCCCACCTGGATTTCGGTTTCATCCAACAGATGGGGAGCTTGTTGATTATTATTTGAGAAAGAAAGTAGCTTCTCAGAATATTGATCTTGATGTTATCAAAGAGATCGATCTATATCGCATTGAACCATGGGATCTCCAAGGTATATTGCTAAATGTTCAAGTTTTAAATAGTGATTGCAGTTCCATCGTAAACTTCAACTGTATAGACATAAAAAACTATGATGTTACAATTGAGATTGTAGTTGTAGACTTTATCTATTATAATTAATGTATATATAGTTCTACTTAATTATCCTATATAGTAATCCATATAGGTACACCCTTTCATCAACCCTTTTGATTAGGGTTTTGAGGGTTAATTGATTTTGCTTTGGCTTTTTGTTTTTTTTTCTTGATAAAAAAAAAATAGTGACTTGTTCTAGATCTTTTATTGTTTAGGATCCATCAAATAATTGACCCCATTCATAGTGCATCTTACTATTTTTAATAAATTTTAATAAAATGTTATATTTGTTTTCTACTTTTTATTGGATTTAATATATATATATATATATTGTTTGTGTAAAAAACTTTTATATTATCAATCAATTACAATCGTTAGATCATTACACATATCTGACTTTTACTATAATTATATCTAAAATCATTCTTATAAACAACTGTGATAGATTAACAAAGTAAAAAAAATTACATGCATAGCAATTAATAAACACTTTTTTATTATTATAAATTAATTTTTTAGTAAAAAATATATGATAAAGGTCCATCATTGAATATCTTTTAGAGTATTCCATATTAGACAATTAATTATATTTATATGGTTGTGAATTAATGATTTGATATAGAGAGATGCAAAATTGGGAATGAGGAGCAACATGAGTGGTATTTTTTTAGTCACAAAGATAAGAAATATCCAACGGGGACGAGAACCAATAGAGCTACAATGGCAGGGTTTTGGAAAGCAACTGGAAGAGATAAGTCAGTGTATGAAAGAACAAAATTAATTGGCATGAGAAAGACCTTAGTTTTCTATGAAGGAAGAGCTCCTAATGGACACAAAACTGATTGGATCATGCATGAATATAGGCTTCAAACACTTGAAAATGCACCTCCACAGGCAAGTATATATCTATATAAACATTTCATATATTAGATTAGATATGTCACATTCTTAAATTTCTTTTTATGTATATTTTATTTTAGAATATATATTTTTAAATTAAATACATCAATTTTCTTTAATTTTATTTTAGAATATATATTTTTAAATTAAATACATCAATTTTCTTTAATTTTATTTTTGTATTAATTTTTTTTAACCTTACTTTTATTTATATTTGAAACTAAAAGATTATTTTTTTTCCTTTTTGAGACAAGAAAACAAGGATGTTTGTATAAGTTGGAGAACGAGCACTATTACTTGTTTTGTAACTCCTTCGCCCATATGTCATTTTCTCATGTTATTAATTAAATATATATGGTTTAGTCTCGTGTGATTTAACCATTGGCTCCTTCAAAGTCCAAACTCGTTTTATAACTTAATTATTGTTTTTGAAACAGTTTTATAGTAACTTTTGCTTTCCACTAACAAACTTTCTTGCTAGTTTCTTTAGAACTTTCGCCAGCCAGAAGTCATGGTCACTATACTTTCAAAAGCGTATAAATGACCATCTTTCTTTTACTTTTTTTGCTGCATACTTTTCCGGTCAAATGTACACATATTTTTAAATTTTTAGTTAAAACAAGAATTTGTAGCAAGGAAGAATTTTTTTTTTTTTTTCATGGTGAATGGATAAATTGGTCATTCAAATTGTAAGCATAAGTCAAATTAATCTATAAATTTTGTAAATTGGTAAATAGTTGAAATTGTAAAATGTTAATTAAAACAGTTCATATTTAAATTTTTATCGTTATAGGTTATGATTTGACATGTTAATTGAATATGTGTCATCTCTACATTGGTCTCATATCAACGTCATCATAACATAAACTAATTATCCTATGAAATTTAAATCTTTCATGGATTAATTTATCAATAATTAGTCGATATACAATAACTCACAAATTTGTCTTTGAGATGAAAATTTTATTGACAAATTTGTCTCTGAAAAGATGATATCGATGTGAGATCAATGTTGATAAATCACATATTCAATTACATTGTCACATTAAAATATCTTACAGTAAAAGTTTACCGATTGACTATTTTGATTGATATTTTGCAATTTTAAAAATATTTTTGCCAATTTACAAAATTTAAAGATTAATTTGATAGTTGCAATTTTATGGACTATTTTGTCCATTCACTCATTTCTTTAGTAACCTTGGTCTTTGTCTAAAGATTCACTTTTAGATAATTGAGATTTTTAATGTATCGAATCATAATCCTTTCTCTTCTTAACTCTTATGAGAATATATATTATCTTAACTTAACTAAAATAATCTCTCTTTAAAACTACATTCTCTCTCTCAAATGCATTTTTTTTACCAAAAATGCTAGTATTTTATTACTTTTAATATTATATATGTTATGTTTTTATTGGAGAGACAAAGAAAGGAAAAGGGAAAAAGTTATTTGAATCTCAACTCATATATCTAAAGAGGTGGCTCAATGCGCATGAAAAATAACAATCTCTTAGAGTAACCTTTTAAGAGAAGAAATTATTTCTCAAAGAACAAAATTTATTACTATTCATTCCAAGGTCACTTTAGATCACTCGTATGTATATTATTAATTTTATGATATTTTTATTAGTTGAATGTACTTCATTCGATCTTAAATTAATATAAGAAAATAATCGAATATATTTTTATTTAGGCAAAATACATTTGACTCTTTCCTTAATTATATTTAAGATTGAAATGAGTAAATTTTGTATGTTTGACTTAATTAAATGATTACGTGTTTGCAAGAGCTAAAAGGTAGCACATGCACAAAAATAAAAACAATGAGTTTCACTTTTTACTTTCAAAACATCAATTAATTGATGACATAGTCAAATCAAATATGATACAACCTACTACCTTCCTCTTTAAATCATTTGACCAATTTACATGTATTTTTTATTAATAGGAATCCAACTTCATACACTAAAGTTTACAACACTTAGACACATTGCACACCGATTAATTGCATGTGTGACCAATTTACAATGTTTAAAAAACAATTAGGTATTACCGTTTTTTAATTAAATTTATCAACAAAGTGTATTTGATTTTCAAAATTTGTCTCTCAATTATACATTGGACTCTTTTTTTGTTTTTTACTTAAAGATTGTCTTAAATTTTTAAACAATTATGAGTATTCTTGTAAATATAATAAACCAATACATCTAGTAATTAGAAAATAGAACATTATAAATGAATAGCTTAGAGAACAACGCAAATAAATAAATAAATAAAAGAAGATTCTCATTCTTAGCTTTCAAACTTAATTATTAATTATAATTGTGTCTTTGCAGGAGGAAGGGTGGGTTGTGTGTAAAGCATTCAAGAAAAAAACCAATGTCCAAACAAAGACTAATGAAAGATGGGATCCAAGCAACTTATATGATGATGAACAAGTAAGTGGCATCATCTCAAGGGTGGACCCCATTGACCTTATCATAAGGCAGCCTCAGAGGATTTCAGCTCAAAATTTCTTGTACAAGCAAGAAATAGAACCAGAAGCAAATAACTTAACCTTCATGATGCATTCAGACCAATTATTAGTACCTCTTCCTCAGCTAGAAAGTCCCTCTTTGCAATCAAAGAGACAAAATTCAATGTCAATAATATCAGAAAATAATAACAATGATGATAATTTATACTCCAAAATAAAGAGCAAAGAGAAAGTGACTGATTGGAGGGATCTTGACAAGTTTGTGGCTTCTCAGCTGAGTCAAGAAGATAGTTGTCATGATCATACAAGCTCAGACATGGCATTGTTGCTATTGCAAAGTAGTAGGGATGAAGAAGAGAACAAGTTTAGTTCATTTTTTACTACAAGCTCTGACTGTGACTTTGGGATATGTGTATTTGAAAAATAGATTAATGAAGAAAGAAGAGATGCGTGATGGAAGGGAGAATATTGGTTTTACTGCATTTGTAGTACAATATATGAATGTTTGGTGGATATTGAGATATGCGAATGTACAACGCTTTGAAGTCATTCAAAACTCTAATGAAGATTGATGATAGTCTTCGAAACAATGCTCTAGCTTGGTCTTAATGGTTGAGACAATAATTCGATCAAAAGTTAGTTGGATAAGAATAAAGAAAAACAAATATTTCATCAAAGCTCCACTCAGTGAACTGACACTACTCAATTATTATTGTCTCAAGCGTAAAGATAGAGAGAGTAGTTAAATTATATTTTTGAAGAGTATCATCAATTGTCGTTAATGTTTAAAATCATTTTTAAGCATGCATGAGTTTATGATAGACAAATTTCAAAGTGGTTCACCTTAAAAATTTGTTGATTGAGATAATATATAATAATAATATATATGGTTTTGTATTTTGTAAACATGTGAATGAAAATGTTCGTGTGTAATAAGTTGACTTGCATGCGCCCAATATAACTCTAGAAACTAAGATAAACTTTGATATATGGTTCTTAACCTAGAAAAACCACTTTAAAAAAAATAAAGTTTCAGTAGTACGGTGCATGCGTTGCTTTGTTTAGTACTTTTTTTATTTTTGCTATGAAAACAGGGTAATGTATTCTAGGTGTGAGTTTTGGTGGGTCCATGTGTTGTAAAGCATGCGACGTGCAAATGTGCACCATGGCTCTTATTCAACATGCTTTGTCGAATTGCACACAAATTGACCTCCCAGTTCGATATACGGATTTTTCTTCGTTTTCATTCTTTGATGAAATTCTTAAACCTTAGTTAATATATACAAGCATTTTAAAATTTAAGTGTTTTCTCCAGCATAGCTACACCCTTAAAGAGGTCATATATATTTACATCGAACACTGTTTAGTATCATATCTATAACCTTGAGTCTGTGTAATTTTTTTTATTAAATAATTTAACGGCTAGAGAACTTGTGTGATTGAAAAGGTACGCATATATTTTATAGTAAAAATTATTTTTATTATCTAATAATAATTCCAAGGAGATTAATCATTTGTCGTGCTGCTTTGGCGGTTACTGTAGCAGGCTGCAGCTACTATGTGGACCAATAGGTCCCAAATGTTAACTTACAAACCTAAAAAAAAAAATTAACTTGTCCATCGTTTTTGTTGACCCAAAAAAAAAACACTTGTCCAACCATCAGTTATTCCAACTATTTAGAAACAGAACTCTTACTCTAGTTATTTGCATTGTCATTTTTCTGAACAATAAGCCCCGATGAATTAGATTGATCGACTATGCTCAAATTCATTAAAAGATTTAACTGATAATACCTCTCTATCTGTTGATTTTATTCGAATCAGGTGCATTATCAATAGCGGATTGCGGAAGATAACGGAACACTAAAAATTCACTATGTGAAATAGAAAGAGCATTGCAGTCAAATGGCAAAGGGTGCATAGAGGTTGAAATAAACTAATATTTATATATATAGAAAAAAAACCATGTTGCTTGTTTACAAATAAAAAAAGGGTATGCAGCCATAACATAACTTATATATTGAAAGATACGTGTATTGCATTGAATATAGGAGTAATACTCACTAAATCTATAGTTTTATTATTTTTTAAAACCCTAAAATTCTATTTTTCCGCCATTGCCACTATTTCAGTGGACAGATATTGGAATAGCGTCCGCTTTTATCCTAATAGGAAAACTATGATAGTGGTGCGGTTTTCATTGCAGATTCATCAACATTGATCAGGTGTCTATGCTAGCTCACTGGAACTAAGTAAAATTCTCAGCCATAGGGTGGTGATGAAGGAAGTTTGATAAAACTAGAAAGGGAAGACTGTAATCAAGCCACGTTTGAAAGTAACCCCGTTATCCTTTAATGGAGGAAGTCATAAAGGTAAACCTCATATGCAGTTGCCTTGCTACATAATGCTGCTCAAATAGGCACAAAGTATATCAAATTGTCAAGTTACAATGCAATGAAGTTGGGAAACCTTCATCTGCGAAATAAAGTCCTAGCTGCTTAACCAATTAGAAACAGGAAGCAGTAAGAATTGAAAAAAAATTAAATATTGCGAGCTTTTGTTTACTTTACTCAAATAGCAGTTATTTGTACTGACTAAATTTGTATGCTTACTTAATAGTTAATATTTTATTTGCAATTACTAAAGGGAAAGACAAAAAGAAGTATTGTTCAACAAAATTAAATTATATTTCAGTTTTAATATAATTTCAAACCAAACAAAGAGCAAGACAGTAACATTGCGTTCCACAAACACATACACACATGAACAAATATTCATCTTATATTCAAGGGATAAGTCATTTTTCAACACAAAACAACATTTGTCTTGTCTTTGTCAAAACTAAACACATTACAGAATTTGATACATCACCACATGCTCATAAAAGCTAAAGAAAGAACTAATAAACTAGCTTGAATAATTTACATAGCCTGACAATTCTGAAACTATAGAGCAGAAACTTATGGCACCTGAAAAAATTCCTAGAAAGAACTACATTGAGAAATGAGATTAGAATGTATGACTAACAAACCCTATGAATACTAAACATCTACAATCCAAGTCTTGTTCCTAAGTCTGACACAAGGCTTAAAGCTGCTAAGCATGATACATTAGGCGACCTTCACTGTTTTTGAATAATTATCATCTCTAATTAAATCCTGTTACACCTTGAACTCTTAGGTATGGCATAATCATCATATATTCAAGAAATAGGGTCTAGTCCTTGCTACATCCAAAGTAGGACTCCTATCACTTTGCACCACCACCTATTCCCTACAATAAAAATTCTAAAAAACCAGAGAACAACCTAGTAATCTTCAACACATGATGAATATTAATTTTTCCACAATACCATATGCTTCACAGACCCATCCATAGTAAATTTCAATAACACTTAAAAAGTAGGGTTCATACATCCTTAGATGCTCACCTCAGACATTCTCATTTTATGCCAAGTGATTTTATTTCAGTCAATGCCAACACTAATATCAGAAAGTACAAAAAATAATAATCTCCTTAAGAACACCCAAATTAACAATCACTTAGCATCATAAGGAACCAAATCAATCAAATAGATTGTTTTCTCCATAACCATAACAGCATCCAGGGCAACCATATCTTCCAGGAAATTCAATAAACGTATAGTTTTCCATAAAAAGGATGCTTCAATATGGGCAATAAATATTTAAAAGGATCCTACGAAGTAAAAAAACTCCATAAATACCGTAAATGTTGTTCGGACCAAACTATAGCTCCTAATCATGAAAGTGAGCTGTAAGCAAATTCTCCAGAACCTTCATAAGAACTGCAAGGGCTCCTCCCCGTATGCATATTCAAATATCGCACCTTGCGTATCACTTAAAAGATTAATCTACAGATTTTGCTTCTGGTAGTCCTATTAACTTTCCAAGCTCTCATGGTGTCTAATGGGTATATGGGTGTACATAAATATTTTTCCTAATCAAAATTATACTTGATGGATCATAAAGACGTGTATTGTACATTCAACAAACCATCCTCATATACAAGTCCCTGATCATACCATACCTAAGTAAACGAAGGAAATCTAGCCCATTCCATATAAATCTTATAAATACCTTCCTCCAAGACCTGAGAGACCACCTATCCCATACAGATTAAATAACTTAGTCTATACCACCTTTGTGATCTAATAGATAAATAGAAACAAAACATATGGAAAAGGTATAAGAGAGAAGTGTACATAAAATAAAAATGCAACTCCAAAACTGTATATTCGAACCACATGCTCATAATTGAAGATGGGTGCCCATCCCTCAGTTCCAGATCCACCTGATTGAAATACGACAACATTAGGAAAAAAGGAATCCACTGCCGCAAATTAAAATATAAAATTCATAAAAATAATCCTTACCAAAAGGTTTTTCGCACTAATAGTATCTGTGTCCATGTGGGCCGTCGCCCCTATAAAAAGATGAATGTGGACCTCCACCGTGCTGCAACATGAATATCATAATCATAATACATCACAAATAATACCATTATATAATATAAAAAATAAAAATAAGCTAAATAGTGTTTACTCACATCAGAACCATAATAGTCTGGTAGGTACTGTCTGCTGCCAGCCCCAGCATAATCTGTACATCAAAGAGTTATTAACACACACAAAAAAAAAAAAAACATGCAATTAAGTAGGACTGAAAAAGGAAGTAAAGTTTAGACCATGGTATTGGGATCCGTGAAATAGAGATGGATCAGCATAATCAAATCGGGGGCGAAGTCTATTAGGCCCCATGTAATCAGGTTCAGGGTCCTAAAAGACAGAAGTACAGTTAAAATTTATTAGTATTTTCCAGGTGTCTACAGAGACAGAGTTAAACAAATTTGTATGGGAATACAACCATATGCATAAGTAAAAATAAATAATAATAATAATAATAATAATAATAATAATAATAATAATAAAATCTTACAGTCATATAAAATGGACGTTTGATTCCATGCATATTGTCATCATATAGATATGGATCATCGATATGCCTTCCCATAAAAGGCATGTCAAACTGTCCTCCTGGTGAGTAGGGCCTTCTTGGAGGAATAGGCTCCCCGGGACCTCCATCGGGGATACCATACCATGCTCTATCGTGATATTGTCTAGATGGACCAGCAAATGCAGCACCACCTCGATTACCTGCATAATGTCCGCCCCTCATAGGCATAGCTCCTGCTTTACATTAGATAGTAAAATATTAAGATCATTCAAAAACCCTTCACATCAATGCATTGATATATCATAATTGGTAAGAGAAATCAGCTCAAATTATTGCTAGAGACTCAACAAATGACCTTGTGGACCAAATTGCCTCTGAGTGTGATGGAAATCTGGATGCATACTAAAATCAGGGTCACCATGAAGACCCATTCTTCCAATTTGACTGCGTCCCCCATGATGATAGAAACTCCTGTCCCTGTTGAAATGTCCCCGGTTACTAAAGGGTTGTCTTCCCCGCCCAAAACCTCTTCCTGTAAAATTGTGAATGGATAATTCAAAATGATGTAAAAGAGATAAGGTTCCTAGTAGTGGAAGGAGAAAAACTTATTTACCGGATCTTGGTATGGCTCCACTCCTAGCATGACCAATTCGGAAGCCACCACACATGCCACCCTTGACAGCCGGCGTTTTAGGCAAAGGGTTTGAAAGCCTGGCTCTCACTTTAACCTGAAAAACATGGCAAAATTATGAGCTCTATTGAACAAAATAAAAAGTCAACCAAATCCTAGGTAGTTAATCACAGATAGCAGTGCGTCGCAGCCAACCCCAAAAGTGGGATAGCAGGATGACTGCTATTTTTTTGACAAATTAAAATGAATAATACTACAGAAACATATATTTAATGCAAAAATAAACAACTCAAACTCTAAAATATTCATAAAAGCAATAAAACAAAGGCATATTCTTCTTGCTCTTCTTCCTCCTCCTCCCCATCATCTTCAGCATATCAAAACAGAGGCAAAAAACAAAGAAAAAAAGGAATAGAAAAAAGAATTCAGAAAGAAGGAATAACTAAAAAATAAAGGAATAAGTAAGAAAACAAAGAAGAGGAATAAATAAAGAAACAAAACAGAGAAAGAAAGAAGGAAAGAAAAGAACTTGGGTTATGGATGGTGGTGTTCAAAGCTGCTGCAGGGTGGTGGGCGTCTGAAGAAAGTAAAAGACAAAATAATATAATACTTTCATGTTTTATTACTACAGCCTTAAGCTGTTTATATAGGAAAAGAAATTACAATAGTAATACTGAGTAATAATGACAAAATCATAAAATAAAAATAAATATAATAATATAAAATAAAAGAGAATCAAATATGATTTCTCTTGATTCTTCAACACCCCCCCCTCAAGTTGGTGCATAGATATCTGTCATGCCCAACTTGGCTATAAGTCGCTCAAAATTGGGTCTTGCCAAACTTTTTGTCAAGATATCAGCAGTTTGCTGATTGGAAGTCACAAATGGTAGGCATATAATTCCAGCATCAATTTTTTCTTTTATGAAATGGCGGTCAATCTCAATGTGCTTGGTTCTATCATGTTGTACAGGGTTGTGAGCTATACTTATTGCTGCTTTGCTATCACAGAACAATTTTAAGGGTGAGTCAACTTTCATTTTCAATTCGTCCAAGAGTTTACGAATCCATAAAAGTTCACAGATTCCTTGAGCCATTGCTCTGAATTCAGCTTCTACACTACTTCGAGCAACAACCCCTTGTTTCTTACTTCTCCAAGTAACTAAATTTCCCCAAACATAGGCACAATATCCAGTGGTGGATTTTCTATCAGTAATTGATCCTGCCCAATCAGCATCTGTAAATATAGAGACTTCTCTGTCATTAGTTTTCTTGAAGTACAAACCCTTTCCAGGATTGGATTTCAAGTACCTTAAGATCCGATAAACTGCCTCCAAGTGTTCTTCATAGGGAGAATGCATGAATTGGCTTACAACACTCACAGAGAAAGCGATGTCAGGTCTAGTGTGGGCTAGATAAATAAGTTTGCCGACTAACCTCTGGTATCTTCCAATCTCAATAGGAACACTGCCTTTCTCCCAAAGTTTAGCATTTAATTCCATAGGAGTATCTGCTGGTTTACACCCACTCATCCCAGTTTCTTCCAAGAGATCTAGGATGTATTTTCTTTGAGAAACAACAATTCCCTTCTTTGAGCAAGCAACTTCCATACCAAGAAAACATTTAAGCGCGCCTAAATCTTTGATCTCAAATTCTTGTGTCAAATTTTTCTTCAATCTTTCCATCTCGACAGTGTCATCTCCTGTGAGAATAATATCATCTACATATACAATTAGAATTGCAATTTTACCAACATTAGAGAATTTCATGAACAGAGTATGGTCTGATTGTCCCTGCATATATCCTTGCTTTTTGACCGACCGAGTGAATTTTTCAAACCAAGCCCTTGGGGATTGCTTGAGACCATAAAGGGATTTTTGTAGTTTGCACACATTTGAACCAAATTTATCTTCAAAGCCAGGTGGACTATCCATGTATACTTCCTCCTCCAAATCACCATTCAGAAAAGCATTCTTTACATCAAGTTGGTTAAGAGACCAATCTAAATTCACTGCCAAGGACAAGAGAACTCTAATAGTGTTTAATTTGGCAACGGGAGCAAAAGTCTCTGAGTAATCAATGCCATATGTCTGAGTAAACCCTTTAGCAACCAAGCGTGCCTTGTATCTTTCAACTGTGTTGTCAGAATTATATTTTACAGTAAATACCCATTTACAACCAACAGTATTCTTTCCTGTAGCTAACGTCATGACTCTCCAAGTTTGATTCTTCTCAAGAGCTCTCATCTCCTCAAGAACAGCTTCCTTCCACTTTGGAATTTTTAGAGCCTCCTGTATATTTTTTGGAATTTCTACAGCAGACAACTTAGAGGTAAATGCAGCAAATGAAGAAGACAATTTTGAGTATGACACATAATTAGACAAAAGATATTTAGTGCATGATCTAACAGGTTTTCTAATTGCAATAGGAAGATCTATATCAGGATACTCGACATGACTTTTAAGAACAGAAGAAGACTTATCTGTATCAAGATGATGTGTTGGATTATCTATTGGTTCAGAATCTTGGAAGGGTCGGAGAATGGGTCCTTCATTTCTCTGTTTATGGTTTCTTCTTTCAAAGACATTTCCCTTCCAAGTAGGGTCAATTGTAGTAAACCTGCTTTGTGTCTCTTTATCTGAGTCATTATGTTGTGGCATTTCAGGTGGTCCTTCATTATTGTGATTTTGATCATTGTGATTTTGATTTGAAATTGTCGCCCCCGAATCTGTCGAAACCTCACTCATAAGTGGATTGAGTTTCAATATGGATTCTTAGGCATTTTCTTTTGGTGCATCTATATAAGTCTCAGAATTTTGTGACGACACTATATCACTTAAAGTAATGATGTTTTCAAACGTAAAAGATGAATCTTCCTTAAAATTTCCCCCCTGAAGATGAATGTCAGTAAAAAATGGTTGATTTTCAACAAAAGTAACATCCATGGTTACAAAAATTCTTTTTGATTTTGGTTCAAAACACCGATACCCCTTTTGAGTTGGAGAGTAACCGGTAAACACACATTTTATTGCTCGTGGCTCGAGTTTGTCAAGGTGTTTATGTTCATGAACAAAAGCAGTGCAACCAAAAACTTTTAATGGCAAATCAGCAGAGACACTAGTTAAAGGAAAATAATTTCGAAAAACATCAAGAGGGGTATGAAAATCTAAAACTTTAGATGGCATTCGATTAATTAAATATGATGCAGTTAAAACAGCTTCACCCCACAAATATTTTGGAACGTGATTTGCAAATAGTAAAGCTCTAGCAACCTCAAGAAGATGCCTATTCTTTCTCTCTGCAATTCCATTTTGTTGGGGTGTATTAACACAAGAACTTTGATGAACAACCCCATTTGCAAGAAAAAAATCGGACAAAAGTGTATTAAAATATTCTTTACCATTGTCACTTCTGAAGACTTGAATATTTGTTTGGTATTGAGTATGCACCATTGTAAAAAAGTTTTTGACAACCTGTCCAACTTCAGATTTTTCTTTTAATAGATAAACCCAACAAATTCTAGTATGATCATCAATAAAAGTGATAAGCCATTTTTTATTAGAAAAGGTGTTTATTCTATTAGGACCCCAAACATCACTATGAATAACTGCAAACGGTTTTGATGGTTTATATGGTTGTGTAGAAAAAGAAGAACGGTGATGTTTAGCAAGTTCACAAGTTTCACAATGAAATAAAGACGGATCCTTCTTAGAAAATAATTTGGGAAACAAATGTTTCAAATACGGAAAACTAGGATGTCCTAACCGTAAATGCCATAACATAATATCATCATTATTAGAAGAGACAAAAATAGATTCAAAGCAGGTACTTGTTTTTTGTTGGTCTTTGAAGTCGAGTCCATTGTCAAGATAATAGAGTCCTCCACTCTCTTTAGCATTGCCAATCATCTTCCCCGTGCTCAAATCCTTAAAAGTGCAATGAGAATGAAAGAAGTTAGCTTGACAATTTATATCCTTTGTTAATTTAGTAATGGATAACAGATTACATGATAAATTAGGAACATGTAAGACATCTTTTAAGGTTAACACAGGTGACAGAATAACAGAACCTTTCCCTGCAATGGCTGAAAGAGAGCCATCTGCAATTTTAATTTTGTGGTTACCTGCACAAGGACTATAAGAAGAAAATAGACTCGACTCCCCAGTCATATGATCAGTAGCACCAGAATCGATAATCCAAGTATGGCTGGGAGTGACACTAAGTAGAGCAGTATTTGGAAAATTAACTCTTTGAGCTATAGAGCAAGAAGAAGTTTGAGACTCAAGGAGTTTGTACAATTTATCTAATTGTTCCTTGGTGAAAGGAGATGGGCTTGAAGGGAACTGCTTCTCTTGATTATAGGTACCAGCTTGGAGGGCATGACCTTCGTTTCCTTCTTTTTTCTTCCAATTTAGAGGTTTTCCATGGAGCTTCCAACACGTATCACGTGTGTGCCCTAGACGTTTGCAATGTTCGCACCATGGTTTCTTGCCATCTCTCTTCCCGTCTTCATTCTTAGAGACTAGGGCAGAGCTTTCAACCTCACCAACAGAAGGTGTCTTACCCATCATAACACCTTGTCTCGCCTCTTCTCTTCTAACTTCTGAGAACGCTTCCCGAAGTGATGGCAATGGAATCTTTCCCAATATTCTGCCACGGACTTCATCGAGCTGCTTATTAAGCCCAACCAAGAACATGAATACTCGGTCGTTCTCCTGTCTCTTAAGAAACAAAACACTGTCCTCACAGCACTTCCAATGATCATCATAGCAGAGATCCAATTCTTGCCATAGTGTCATCAACTCATTGTAATAGGTAGTGACATCTCTATCTCCTTGTTTGGCATGTCACAATCGTGATTTGAGATCAAAAATTTGAGAAGAATTCTGAATGTCAGAATATGTTTCTTTGACTGCCTCCCAAACTTCCTTTGCAGTAGGCAAAAACATAAAAGGTTTTTTTATCATTGATTCCATATTACTAAGCAGCCAAGCGATAATAACAGAGTTCTCAGATTTCCAAAACCTGTAATTCGGATCAGTAGTGGCAGGCATTTGCACCTCTCCGGTTAGGAAACCATATTTTCCCTTACCGTCTAATATCGATCTTGTGGTTTGGGACCATTCAACATAATTTTTTCCATTGAGTTTTTGAATTTCAACCTTAAGGACATTAGAAGTTCCCTCATGGCCAAAAAAGTTGGAAAAACCATTGTTAGATAAACCATTATTGTCGCCTGGGCCGCCGCCACTGCCGCCTGGGCCGCTGCCTAAACCCATACTGTCGGCGTTGTCGACTACTTCTGATTTTTTACCCAAACCATCGTCGCTGCTACCGCCGCTACTCATAAGGGCTGCCTTCCATGGGGTATTTTGTGCCATAGCTCAGTTGACTAGAGCCACAAACCCTGATGGGTTGTTTACAGAACCCTAACCAGAGCTCTTGATACCATGAAGAAAGTAAAAGACAAAATAATATAATACTTTCATGTTTTATTACTACAGCCTTAAGCTATTTATATAGGAAAAGAAATTACAATAGTAATACTGAGTAATAATGACAAAATCATAAAATAAAAATAAATATAATAATATAAAATAAAAGAGAATCAATTATGATTTCTCTTGATTCTTCAACAGCGTCGCGGCTTGAAGTTGCAGGGAAGGTTCGCAAAAAACAAAATGGGTGATGGTCACGGTATACAAAGGAGGAAGAGGAACAGTAGAAGAAAGAGAATTAGGGTTATGTGCAAAAATACCAAAATACCCCCATAAAATTTTAAAATTAAATGGCAATCTTGGTTTTTTCCAGAAAAAATCATGTTAACCTTTTCATGACCCAAGAAACCCGCGACCTGCGACCATCACCTTTCACACTAGATAACCTTTCACCTCAATAATACCCCAAAGGAGCACTCTCATTTCACACTAGATAATTCTCTAGTCACAAAAATTAATTCTTCAAAGCTATCTATCAACTAGGCCAATTGAAGGCTATTTAAAGACTTTCTAAGAATAACCAAAATAACAACTCCTAACAAACAACTAACAAACTCATCAACTTACTAATACTAACTAACTCTAAGTATCCTATATTATATATCCTAACATAACATGTAAATGACAAGCTCATCTAAAAAGTTAAGCTATTAGGTGGAAGGCTAGAAGCTAATGAATAGGATGATATTAACACACATCACACCGGCCTTTTTATCTTGAAACTGAGATAATAGACAATTCCTCTTCAAGCCCACAAGAGTTTGTCCATACTCAAAACTAATCCCCATATAGTTTGGTGCATGCTATAATTAAAAGGAAAAACTCTCCTGACATATCTATTTTTCCTCTTTTAAGAGCATCTAGATTCCACAGTGACTCACCATCTAAGACTCACCATCTAAGGTTGGATATGCATAATAGTTTTTTTCCATTCCCACAACCAAGCATTAGAATCTGAAACTATTATACAGTAAACAATATTATTTTCATCCCCACAGCCACAGGCCACAAACATATGAGAGTGTCTTGTCTGAATTTTACAAAAATAGCTACCGTTCACTTTTCCACAACAGATAATCCACTGAACTAAATCAAGTCAAAATAAAGAGAATTAAAGTACAAGAATGTCGGGTGGGAATATTTAGGATAAAAAAATTAAGACCAAAATATTGTTAAGGTGACGGAAATTAAGCTTTTGAGAAAGACAGGGGAAAGAAGGAGAGAAAGAGATCAACTAAGTGGATATTCCTTTCTAATCCTCTAATATAATAAAAAAAAAAAACAATTAAAGTTAATAGCATTCCACACTGCCCCATATTACTGAAAAATCTTCGAAATTAAACAGGGAAAAGGGAATGCAAAGGAAACAAGAGAATAATTCTTTCAAAACATAAAACCGCAGCGAAGACAATAGATTACAAACCTTTGATGCCCCATCTTTCAATTCTGATTTATTTACACCATCAATACAAGCTACAGCAGCTTCATGTGTAGAAAAATCAACAAATCCATAATCTTTCCTCTTAGCTGTGGACATATTCCTCGCCAAAACAATTTTTATAATTTCACCGTAAGATTTAAGCAGCTTCCTCACATGATCTTCGTCCCAGTGAAGAGGGAGGCCATTAATAAATACAGATTTCACCTTTGCCATTATCTCTGGGTCTGGTTCACGTGTGGGTTCGGCAAAGGCTACCTTAGCAGTTCGCTCAGTGTGACCAAAGATGACATCAGGCTTTTGAAGCCTCTTGTATGCAAGCATGGCATCAGCATGACAAGAAAAGTCAAGGAATGCAAAGCCCCGGCTCATGCCTTGACGTTGAACATCTGGTACGAGTGTAATGTTTTCAACCCCTTCTACACCATAGTCCTTCAGCTTTTGTTTAATCTGCCACCCATACATTAAAACATATGAAATAACAAACCAGGGTGGTAAATATACGCAACAGGAAAAAAAACTGCAGGACACTTACAGCATCTTTTGTCCATGTATTGCAAATATTTCCCAAGAATAATGTGTCATTATCCTCACTAGGAGCGGTGCCACATCGTTTTCCATGTATCTGTAAACAATGGGATTTTAAAACACAATGCAAAAGAAAGACTCAAGAGCACAACATCAAGGAAAACAATAAGAACAGAAACATACAACAGGGTTCTTCATTTCAGACAAAGCTTTCTTTGCATGTTCCTTGCTAGCAAACTTCACAAAAGCATAGCCCTTATTTTTATTAGTTGAAGAACGTTTATGCAACCTGACTTCCACTACCTCCCCAATTCTCTGAAAAACCTTTCTCAGATCTTCCTCTGTAGCATCATGGTCCAGTCCACCAACAAATATTTCATGCTCTTTGTTAATCTTTCGCTGCTTTGCAATGGCTTCCAATTCCATATGCTCTTCATCCAATGTCTCAGTTTCTTCCGGCGGTTCCTCTGGATCTTCTTCTGGATCTTCCTCATCAAGCTCCACCCGCCCTTGTTCTCCAAGATCTAACAATTCATCTCTCTTGGGCCCATCGACACCATAATTGTTGATATTCACATCTTTTTGCAGCTGAGCTTTTACTTCTACATTAGAGTGCTCTTCCTGTTCAATAATGTTGGTTTCCTCTCCTTTTGCTTTTTCTAGCTCCTCTTCTTTTAACTCTTCCTTCTCTTTCTCTCCTTCATGTGCTTTCAACTCTTCTTTTTCTTTCTTTCCTTCTGGTTCTTTCAACACTTCCTTTCCCTTCTCTCCTTTTTGTTCTTTCAACTCCTCCTTTTCTTTCTCGCCCTCCTGTTCTTTCAACTCTTTGTTTCCTTTTTCTCCATCATGTATTTTAAACTCTTCCATTTCTTTCTCTCCTTCCTGTTCTTTCAACTCTTCCTTTTCTTTTTCTCTTTCCTCTACTTTAAACTCTTCCATTTCTTTCTCACTTTTCTGTTGGTTCAACTCTTCCTTTCCTTTCTCTTCTTCCTGATCTTTCAGCATGTTCTTTCCTTTTTCTCCTTCCTGTTCTTTCAACTCTTCCTTTCCTCTCTCTCCCTCCTGTATGTTCAAGTCTTCCTCTTTCAATTCTTCCCCTCCCTCCTTTGCACCAGTATAATCTTCATTATGCGCCATGGATATATTGAGGTCCACAATGGTGTGTCCTGATTGTTTAAAAGACAGGGAAGCATCCGGAGAAACAACTGGTTCAGCATCTGCCATGTTCTTTCCCTTTTCGACCAATTCGCAAACTTTTCCAGCAACAGGTTCATCCACTTCCATGGGCTTTTGTTCCGTCCCATCAAATAATCCATCACAGCCAAAACTTTGTTCCCCCTCTTTCTCACTCTCAATATTACCTGCATCGACGGCTTTAACATTTCCTGGTTCTTCCACTTGCTCTGCTGCCTCATAACTGTCTGCAACTGGAGTTTCATCCGCTTCTGCCTCCAATTGCTCTTCCAAATTTGGAGTGACAGCAACCACTTTTGTTCTCGATTTCCCTGGTGTTTTTCGCTTTGCAGATTTTGTAGTGGTAGCCCTGGCTAATGGTTTCTGCTTCTCTGTTACACAATCGAAGAACATATGCTAAAACAAAAAACAGTACTCCAATACTCTCAAATAGAATCAAAACTTACAAACATAAACACACCGTGATTATGAAATACAAGTGAGTAAATCCCCTCACGTTTGAATTCCATGTGTCATATAGAAATTTTAGGTTTATCTCTTCACTATTGACTATTAAGCAACTAAAAATAAACAAATATTCAAGAGATAGACACCAAGTTTCAACCTAACAAGGTCATCTGAAATTTCACAGCATCAAAGGATTCATCGATTCATAATTTAAATCCATATTACTAAATTAATACGTCATAGATGATAATAAAAGTGTCACAGCAACTAAATCCATGAATAATAAGGATCGGACATACAAAACAAATATTGAATCCTGATTGTGAGGTTTTCGTTATTGATGATTTTCCTTCATTATCTATTCGCGTCGAAACGAATTCAGAAACCGATGAGAGAGAGAGAGAGAGAGCTTACGAGATTGATCCGGATTGAAACCAGATGAAGGATCGGTTGTGGGCGATACCTCGACCTTCTTGGCGTTTCTTGTTTTTGAAGCAGGCGTACGCTTTGGCGGAGGGGATTCTACGGCGGATTTGGTGGCGGATTTCCTCGGCGGCGGCGTCTTCTTAGAAGTTGTGGATTTGGAAGACGAATCGGAGTTTCGAGTTCTCATGACGAATATATATTGAATTAATAATCAATATGAAAGTTGAACTTTTGTATCCAAAGTGAAGTGAAGGTTATTCCAATGTTCTGCAAAGCTGTGAAAATCTATATTTTGTAGAACGTAACCATTAGAATTTAGAAGTATATACTTTCGTAATGCGAAGGGGGCTTCTCTTTCTCTGTAGCATTTAAACAAATTTTATTACCAAACTAACACCCTTTTCAATTTATGTACCAATGTAGCACCAATTTAGAGTAGGGGTGAGAAATAGTTTAAGGCAAAATCGATTTTCCAAAGCAAGTTTGTTTGTTTTTTATTTAGTAAAGGTGAGAAATGGTGGGTGGCAAACCGATTTCCCACTTGTGTTTTGTTTTTTAAAAAATAATTAAATTTAAAAATCAATTTTAATTCATTAAACATAATTAATTAAATTAATTAAGTAATTAATAATTACTAATTAAATTATTAATAATTAATCATATTTAACTAAATAAATTAAGTAAATACTTTTTAAATATTTTTTGAATCTAATTAATAGTAATATAAATTAAATTAAATAATATTTTAGTTACTTATTTTTTAAAAGTTTAATTATTAATCATTATTAATGACTAATAATATGTTGTTAATTATATTTTTACTTATCAATGATAAAAATAATTAATGATATAATTGGAAGCAAATTAACTTAAATTGATTAAAATTTAAAAATAAGATGAAGGAGGTTTTAAAATACACCGCACATTTTTTTAATTCTTATTTAAGTATAATTAGAGCATTTATTCTTGTTATGTCCATCATTTCAACACATTTCATATCTCTTGAAGTGTTTAATATTTTCTCTTTGGTCCATTTTAATACTAATGTGTTTAGACGGTAGACGATCTTTTTGAACTATCTGCATGATTGAGTTATGGCACAATTAAATTCTTGTGTATTTCGGTCCGTGTGATTCATGAGGTTATACAAAGTTGTTCTTAAGACTTTAAGTGTCTTGTGTGAATTATAAATTGGGTGTGTAATTTTTTTATAAGTCATATATATTTATTGGTTATCAAATATAGATAGTCTTCAACATAAAAGATATGGAAAGAAAATTAGTTATTTATTATTTTAATATATATATATATATATATATATATATATCCCTAGCAAAAAGAAAAGAAGATTAAACTATTAGTTAGTTATTATTAATAATTAGTTTAATTTATGTGACTATTAATTAATTAGATTAGAAAGATAACTTAAAAATTATTTACTTATTGAGTAATATGACCATACACTCTAAATTGGTGCTACTTTAGTACATAATTTGAAAAGGATGTTAGTTTGGTAAATACA
>JBBPBP010000004.1:15471234-15506124 GCA_037974735.1 Cicer chorassanicum
AATGAAAAACATTATGACAAATATCAAAAACATAACAACTAAAAATCTAATATAATAATTAATTGTATTTATTAATTTTAAATGCATTAATTTTTAATAAAAATTAAAAAATTTGAAATCAATCAAATTATCAATATTATTTCTAAATTGTTCTTTTTTTTCAATGACTCATTTTCTTTTCCGATAAATTTTTCTTCTCAAACATATTTTATTTGGTTTGAGTATTTAATATCTAATACTATTTCATGAATTTTCAGGTATTGTTGCATAATGTTGCTATTTTCGTAATATGATTTTCTATAATATATTGTTCAAAAAATGTATTTTAGTTAAAGATCTCGCATCGAGTGCATATATATCTCCCAGCTAGCGATCATTTTCAAGTGTTAGATTCTTCCACAACATCATGACTTTTGAGTTCTCATATTTAGATTAATTTATTCAACTTTTCAAGATGAGTTATGTATATTTTTCAAATATTCATCTATATTACTTTTTATCATATTCGATCTCCATATCATATCTCCAATTGTATTACATTTTTTTTCCAAGTGAATGAATCTCTTAGATTCTTCATTGATACTCATGATATACTTTTATTTAGTATCTATTTATTGTCAATCTTACATATTTATCTACAAGATTAAATTTATCAAATTATATTATGGATTTCTTTTAGATAGACAAATGTTAATGGTTATAATTGGTTGGGCAGAGGAAAAGATTGTTATTTATTGTCAATCATGTATTTCTTTCATGAAACTTTTTCAACGTGTCAACTCTTACTACCATTTGATTTAATTTTATTAACGATATTATGGATGTTGAGTTTGGACGTTGCATTAGTTACATCTTAATATTTTCCCTTGAAACTTAAATATATAATTTGTAAGAATTGTTTTCTCCTATTTTTTAACGTGCTAATATTGTAATATATAGTAATTTACACGTTTTTGTTCTCCTTTAGCAAAATTTAGTAGACCTCACTCTTTTGTTCTCCTTCTCTTTTCTTCATCTAAGCTATGTGATTTATGGTCAATTTTAAGTAAAAAATCACTCCATTAAAGGATAATTTTATTTTATATCCTCTTTTTATTTGAAATTCTCCCTTATATCTACCTTGAAACTTATATACCAAAATGTCCTACTAACGGAAGTAGGCGGCTATGCACCGTCTATTGAAATTTTTTTATAACAAATAATTAATTGTTAATTTAATAAATTAAAAATAATTATAAAAAACTAAATTATATTAACAAATTCAAACAAAATACGTTTAATGGAAAAAAAAACATTCAATTAATGCAGTTGAATAGATATGCCAAAACAAATAATGTGGTATATTATTTTAACAACCCCTTCCTATTTTTTCTTTTATTTTGGATCTCAATAATAAAAATTAAAAATAATAATAATATCAAACAAAATACGTTATATTGAAGAAGAAAAAAATACATTACATTGGAAAAAATACATCAAATTTTAATTAACCATGTCCACCTAAATATCATCCAGTTCCACATCTAGGTCGAACTCGTTCAGCTCTTTGAAACTATTTCATCATTGCAACAGTAACAACTCCATATATATAATCAATTCTTGTTCTTTTTCCATGATTTCATATCTTCTTCTTACAAGAACATTCATTTATATAATCCATTATTCTTCACATTTCATGGTGTTCAAATAGTAGAAAATGAAAGATTAAAAAATAATTTATTATTTTCCTCTATAGGTAAAAGTTTGAACCTGTTATTCTTAAATGTCATTGTAAAACAAAAACTGCTGTTAGAGTTGTTGCAACTAAAAAGAACTTTGGAAGAGAATTCTTTTCACGTCATTCTCCAATTTCTCTAATTTTTTCCGGACGCTATATATAACTGCAACTTATTTGTATGGATTGATGGGGATAAAGAACTATATTTGCTTAATAAGGAAACATACCAAGATGTGTGGAAGACAAAACTGTTTGGCAAGGTTGACAATTTTGTAAAAATATCCCCAACTAATGACAACAGAGCTGATGATGTTTGGAAAGCAAGAATGATGGACAAACTAGTCTCATTATCTAAGGACCATGGAAGTGAAGAGGTGTTGAAAACAAGGTTGATGAACAAAGTTGAGTCATTAGGTAATGAAGTCAAAATATTGAAGTATATTTTGACAATAATGTTTATATTTTGTAATTTGAACCATTGTTACCAGAAACATTAATTTGAACGTGTTTACGTAACATTGTTGTAGGGAAATATAAAATATTCAATTTGGTATATGAAATTTATAACTTAGCAAATAGGTCCCCCAAAGTTTTACAATTACAAGCAAATTAGACCATGAGACATTCTTTTTCAAAATAAGTGTCAAATTACATCATCTAAATGATTCCAAAAGAGATATTAAAAATTAATAAATGCCAATTACATAATCCAAAAAATAGCAGAACATTAACAAGCAAAAAACGATTCCAATTGTTTCATTTTTCAACTGATGGATGGTGGTGCAGGTCTGATGGAGCTAAATATCACTAGAAGGGGGGGGGGGGTTGAATAGGGATTTTGGCTTTTAAAAAATTGTTTTCACAAGGTTATGAATTTCTGTCCTCTCTGAGAGGATACGATGGAGGATGGAAATTCAAACGTTTTAATCAAGAACAAATTTAAAGCAGAAATAATAAAATGAAATAGACACACAGATTTTATACTGGTTCACCCAATTATGGCTACGTCCAGTCCTCACACTCTTGTGAGATTTCACTAATAATCAATCTGATCAACCTCAACCTGAGGATGATTACACTTTGTGTATTATCTAGCTTCACCAAGCTTACAATCACGTTTTTGAATGATTTCAAGTAACCTTACTTGAAAACTTACAGAATGATTTGAGTATGATTGCTCTCTCTTCTCTTAAACACTTTCTATAAAGATATTACAAAGATCTATTTTGTGAATGTAGAAAGTTTGAAGAGAGGATGGATATTGCTTTTGATAATCTTAAGATTTTGATCCTTTTCTGCAATATTTGTGTGTATTTGAATATGGAGAGCTTGCTGGCTTATATAGAGTTCTTGTACAGCTCTTCCATGTGTTAAAACACTTCTTGACCGTTGAGGAGGATGCATCAAAGAGTCCAATGGTTTTTGTGCTGAATATTACAAAACTGCCATCCAGCTGTCTTGAACAGTGTTAGTCCATCCTCAGCTTTGAGATTCAAACCTTCTAGGTACTTGGTCCAATGTAGCCTTTTTCTTTTTCTTTCTTCAAGACATGAAACAGCTATTTCCTTGACTATGTGTGCTACAGCAGGCTGATTTCGTGGAGTGCAAGGTTTGAATACAACTTTCAAAGAATGATGTGACAAATTGTTCAACCTTGTACCTAGTACTAGCCGTCCTCTACCTAGAACAGCCTATCCTCGTACTAGTCCAAATGTGCTTTCTGACCTCTTTAGAAAATATGCTTTATTGGGTCAGTCTTGGTTACTATCTTGTCATTTTAACCTGATTAAGAATCATGGTTACGTTGCTGGATGTATACTATGCTTTTGCGAGGCCATCCTCACGTAGGCTTAACCCATCCTCTTGCTTGCAAATATGATGGTTTTGAGTCATATGTTCATTCTTTCAGCCTTTATGATTAATAACCTGTTTTCTAATATAGATCCACTCAAGAGCACAGATTAGTCCTTAAACACAATCATAATCTCTTAAGTAATTTTGTTATCATTAAAATCAATTGAGAGAGATTTATTCTCAACAATCTCCCCCTTTTTGATGATGACAAAATTCTTTAGATTATGATTTTTAAATATGAATGCATGATGAGATTTAATGTTTATGCTCCCCCTGAAATGAGTAATCTTTTTGTTTAAAAAATTTAAGTTCTAAAAATATTACTCCCCCTGAATGTATGCCAGAAATATGAATCAAACAGAATAAAGATCATAGTGATATTTCAAACAATACTGTTGTAAAGGCAAAGTCATTTCAAATCATTAACCTTCAACCATCAAAATATCAAAGTCATAGCAAAACATTAATCAAAACATTAATCAAAGTCATAGCAAAACATTAATCAAAACATCATAGTCAAACAAACATAACAACAATCATAACAAAATATCATAATCTCTCTCCCCCTGAATTTGGCAGCAGTAAAAAATAGGAATGATAAGGCTACTCGGGAGAGGATGGTTCATCAGACGAGGAGGATGGTTCATCAGCAGCTGGGAGCTCAGGAGGATGTTCTTTAGGAGCAATGGTATTGACCAAATTTTTGGTGACCCATTCGAGAATGAGACCAAACTGTGTCATGGTGCGAAGAATTTTCTTTTGGTCCTTCCTTATAGTTTTCAACAGCTTCATTTGCTTGCTGAGATCCGTATCCTTAGGTGGCTTTCCTATGTTGGAGGCTTTGGGTTGGTCATTGACACTTGAACTTTTATTTTGAGAGCTTCCGGCTTTGTCCTTCGAAGTGTTGTCATTTGAGGTACCTAAAAATGAATCTAGAGAACTGAATTGGCCATTAACCTCAGGGAGAGGTTGGGATGGTTCTTCATCAACAACAACAAGAGGTATATGTGAGACAGGGGCAGCGGCAAAATGATCAGATTCGTGCAAATCGGAGGGAAGATCAGGCATTGATTCTGGAGGACTTTGAGGCGAGAAGTGGTGATAAGTCAAATTAAGATCAAAATATAGTTCTTCACCGTCCTCCATAAGGGCAGGAGGAGCCTCTTGAGCAGCATCCTCACGAGGAGGATCTTCAGATGGAACTAAGACAAATGGCAGAATAGGTGACTGTGGAGATGAAGGAATATCAGGAGTATGATGAGGAGATGAGGGATGTGATTCTCCTTCCACAGTGGGCTGTTGAGGAATTTGAGGGAGAGTATCCTCAGATGGAGTTTGAATTGGAGTATCCTCAGATGGAGGTTGAATGGGAATATCCTCAGATGGAGGTTGGCAAGATGATTGTTCTGGAGAGGCAGCAGATGAGGAGCTTCGGGTTTTTCTCTTCTTTAATGAGGGAGCAGTAGGTGGTTCAGACGACTGAAGACGCATTTGCTTGACATTTTTCATCGAAAAAGTAAGATTGAAATGCATAGAAGGTTCATCATCCAATGGAACCTTAAAGAATTTGAAAATCCTAGTCAAGATCATACCGTAAGGTGCTGATCGACTTTGTGCAGCTGCATTGACCATAAAATTGAAAATAATGTTTCCCAAGTGCAGAGATGATCCTGTGATCAAATGATGAATAAGGAGGACGTCCAATTCTGTCACCTTTTCAAAGCTTCCTGCACGAGGTACAATGCAGTGAACGCATATGTTGTGTAGTATACGGCATAACGGAAGTAGATTTGAAGCAACATGTGGCTTAGATGGTGCGATGAAGATGTTTTCCAGAACAGAGGAACGGGTGATTTTGCACTTAGAATACCAAGTTTCTGCAAAGAAATGGGCTCCTTCATTTCGAATATCTAATATATGGCAGAGAGAAGCGAGATTGATTTCGATCAAGACTCCTTTGAGAACAACAGTTAAATCAGAAGATCCCTTGCAGTTGTTAGCAGCAGCATAAAAGGCCCTAACCAATCTTGGATATTGGGGCTCATTTATCTTAATGAAGGACGTCCAACCTAGTTGGTCAAAGATGTTTTCAATGTTGAAGCCACCTTCCTTCAAGTCATCAAGATCGATAATCTTTCCGTTAACCACGAATTTGTTCAGCCATTTTGAAATGTAGATAGATTCTTGTTCAGTAGAAGTAAACAACGAGGTCTTGGCAGATTTTGGAGAGGATAATGATTTTTTGGGATTTTTTGAAGTGGTGGTTTTTGAAGGAGTTTTTGTAGGAGTTTTTTGAGGTGTTGGCATGGTGGATAAGGTTTGTTCGGAATCATCGGATTCAATCATATGAACAGTAGAGTCTTGAGAGATGGGGTTTTTGGATGAAAGAATTCCAGAAAGTATTCTGGAGGATCGTCTGGTGGGGGCCGAGGATGTGGAGGAGGATGGATTTTTAGTGGACTTTGGTGAAATGGAGGGAGTGGACGTTGTTTCAGATGATTCGAATAAACTTGTATCGGATGAAGGATCTTGATTAATTGTGGTGTTAAGTGAATCTTCCCTATTTTGATCAGATTCCGTACTGGAATAATGATCTTCAATATTTTCAGGTGTTTGAGGAAAGATTTTGCGTTTTGCAGCAATCTTAGTTCTGGCCATAATTGTTTTTGGTTAATGGAGGAGTAGAGAAGATGATTCTGAGTTGAGAGTTTGATTAAAACAAGTGAAATGGCAGAGTTAAGTAAAGAGGATGGAATATGGAAGGGGATGACTTTGGGAAAGACCCGTTGATTAATTTCTGCCTAGGAGGATGCAAGAAGTCATGATTGATTTGATGGAGGCGTGCAGGCATGCGTGTGCAGCACGCGTGTTGGGAAACGGTGGAATCAGCCGTTGAAGCATTTAATGCTTGCGTGGATTAAAGAGGCGGCGCCACATGGACGGCCCAATGGGAAAAGGGGCGCGTGCACGCAAGGTCTGGGCCTATTAAATGCAGTTACATCAAAGAGGATGTTGTATCCTCTGGTTATTAGCCATCCTCTGAATTTTAACCTTATATACAAAGATCAGATGTGATCTTTTAGGCATTTGATAATTAAAAATTTAAACAAACCAAAATCAGAGACACGCAGCAAAATACAAAGGATAAAACAATTAATCAATTAATTTTTGAAAAATTAATGATAGACAATTTTTTCAAAATATCCTTCAACCTATCCTCTTGAAGAGGTTTGGTAAAAATATCAGCTAGCTGATTTTCTGTATCAATGAAAATTAATTCAATGTCTCCTTTTTGAACATGATCACGTATGAAATGATGTTTAATTTCTATATGCTTAGATCTAGAATGTTGTATGGGATTTTTGGAAAGATTAATGGCACTAGTATTGTCACAGAGGATAGGAATTTTTGTGTACCTTAGTGAATAATCTTCAAGTTGATTTCTTACCCATAAAATTTGAGAACATCATTGAGCAGCTGATACATATTCAGCCTCCGTAGTTGAAAGGGCAATGGTGCTTTGCTTCTTGCATGACCAACTGATGAGAGAACTTCCAAGGAACTGACAAGTTCCACTTGTACTCTTTCTTTCTACTTTGTCTCCAGCATAGTCAGCATCGCAGTAAGCTTTGAGGTCAATGTCTTGACACTTTTCATACCATAAACCCAGATCTATTGATCCAACCAGATATCTTAAAATTCTTTTCACATCTGTGAGGTGTGATTCTTTAGGTGAGGATTGGAATCTAGCACATAGACTCACGGCAAATACTATATCGGGACGACTTGCAGTTAAATACAGCAATGATCCAATCATTCCTCTATACTCCTTTTCTGATATAGGAGTTCCTTCATCATCTCTGTGTAGCATGGAGGATGGATGCATAGGAGTTCCCATACTCTTGGCTGAACTCATGTTGTATTTCTTAAGCAAATCTCTGGTGTATTTTTCTTGAGATATGAAGATGCCATTCTTTAATTGCTTGATTTGTAAACCAAGAAAGAATTTTAATTCTCCCATTATACTCATTTCGAATTCATTTTGCATGAGGTTGGCAAATTCTTCACACATCTTTTCATTAGTGGACCCAAAGATTATATCATCAACATAAATTTGCACGATTAAAAAATCTTTTTCAATAGTTTTCTTGAAGAGTGTTGTATCTATCTGTCCTCTTAAGAAACCATTGTCTTTTAAAAATGAGCTCAACCTCTCATACCAAGCTCGAGGAGCTTGCTTTAAACCGTAAAGAGCTTTTGAGAGTTTATAAACGTGATTGGGCCTTTTTTCATCAATAAATCCAAGAGGTTGTTTAACATATACCTCCTCATTTAAAAATCCATTTAAAAAGGCACTTTTGACATCCATTTGGTATAGTTTGATACCTTTATGGGTGGCATATGCTAGGAGGATGCGAATAGCTTCAAGTCTTGCAACCGGTGCAAAAGTTTCATCGTAGTCAATTCCCTCTTGTTGATTGTAGCCTTGAGCAACTAGCCTTGCTTTGTTCCTTATTACCTCTCCATCCTCATTCAGTTTGTTTCTGAAAATCCATTTTGTTCCAATGATGGATTTTTCATGTGGAGGAGGTACAAGGTTCCATACCTTGTTTCTTTCAAATTGAGAGAGTTCTTCCATCATGGCTTCAACCCATGATTTTTCACACATAGCTTGATCAATATTTTTTGGTTCAATTTGTGAAATCATGGCCATGGTAGCTTCATTTCCACGAAGGGACTGCCTTGTTCTTACTCCATCAGTCGTGTCTCCAATAATCAAATCTGGAGGATGATAAGTAACTATATTCCATCCTCGTGGAGGTTGCTGAGAGGATGGATCAGACTCATCCTCATTGTTTGGACTAGGTGCGTTGGAGGATGAAGGTTCATCTTCCTCAGATTTATCAATTTTTTCTAAGCACAAGTCATCAAACTCATCAAAAATAACATGCATGGATTCCTCCACAGTTTGAGTCCTAAGATTATATATTCTATAACCTTTAGACGAAGTGGAGTATCCTAAAAATAATCCTTTGTCAGATTTTGAATCAAACTTTCCCAAATTTTCTTTATTATTTAGGATGTAACAATAACACCCAAATATATGAAAATATGAGATGTTTGGTTTTCTTCCTTTCCATAGTTCATATGGAGTTTTGTTTAAAATCTTTCTAATGGATACACGGTTTAAAACATAGCATGCCGTATTTATAGCTTCGGCCCAAAAATATTTTTCAATATTAGCTTCATTTAAAATGGTTCTAGCCATTTCTTGCAATGTTCTATTTTTCCTCTCAACAACTCCATTTTGTTGAGGGGTTCTTGGGCAAGAAAAGTTGTGAGAAATACCATTTTCATCAAAAAGATTTTTGAAAGATTCGTTTTCAAATTCACCTCGATGGTCACTTCTTACGGAGATAATTTTTGATCCCTTTTCATTTTGGATCTTTTTACAAAAATAATGAAAAGCCTCAAAGGCATCATTTTTATGTTTTAAAAACAAGACCCAAGTGAAGCGTGAAAAGTCATCAACAATTACAAATCCGTATCTTTTACCACTAAGGCTAGGAGTTTTAATTGGACCAAAAAGATCAATATGAAGTAGCTCAAGAGGATGGTTTGTGGAAACAACATTTTTAGAATGAAAACTACTTTTAACTTGTTTTCCTTTGGCACAAGCTTCACAAATTTTGTCTTTTTCAAAATCAATTTTTGGAAGACCTTTAACCAATTCTAATTTAGACAATTTTGAAATAGTGTTTAAACTTGTATGTCCAGCCCGTTTGTGCCATACCCATTTATCCTTTTCAATGGATACAAAACAAGATTCAGTAGGCAAATCATCAAGATATAGTTCATATAAATTCTTTTTTCTAAAACCGGAAAAGAAAACTTTACCCGAGGATGAATATTTAACCTCACATAGATTGGGTTTAAAAATAACTTCAAAGCCACTATCACAAAGTTGACTAATACTAAGCAAGTTATGTTTTAAACCATCCACATATTGAACATTTTCAATTTTAGCAGAATTTTTATTACCAATAATACCGGTACCTTTTATTTGAGCTTTCTCATTGTTTCCAAATGTAACCGATCCTCCATCCTTTATTTCCAAGGAAATAAAGCACTTTCTATCTCCGGTCATATGCCTTGAGCAGCCACTGTCCAAGAACCATGGCTTTCTTTTGTTGATCAGAGGATGTACCTGAGGATGAGTTTAATAGTGACTTAGGTACCCATATAGAGGTGGGTCCTTGGTGGTTAGTCCGTCCTCTTGTGAGGAACTTTCTTTTATGATAGCAAACAGATTCGTGATGTCCATGTTTACCACAGAATGAACATCCTTTCTTTATGTTTTCTGCCTTTTTCTTGGCATAACATCTTTTGAAAGTATGTCCAAGTTTTTTGCAAAAAGTGCATTTTGGCCTATCCTCTTGTTTCTTTGGAACGAAAAATTTTTCATAGAGTTTTTGTTTTTGAGAACTTTTAAATCCAACACCAGCTTTGTCAAAGATTCCAGATTGTGATCCCATTATCTTTTGAAAAATATCAGTAGATTTAACAAAGTTGGTAAGATCATTTTTGAGTTCTTCAACCTCTATTTTTAAAATTTCCTTTTCTGCATCCTCTTCTGGAGGATGGGTTTTGACATTTTTGTTGACACTAGATATTTGTTCAGACAACTTCTCATGAGATAACTGCAAGTCTAAAATAGTTTGTTCATACTTTTTATTTTTAGCTTGAAGTTCCTCGTTTTGCCTTTTAATTTCATAAAGTTGACTTTTAAGCAAACCACATTTTTGAGATAAAGTGTTTGAATCATTCAAAAGATTGTCAAATTCTATTTCTAATTGTTCACAATTAGGACAAAGTTCAGATACGATTACCTTTTCATTTTCTGAATTTGTCATGAGGCAGAGGTTGGCCTCTTCTTCCTTTTCTTGCTCCGAGGATGAGTCATCACTAGAGGATAGTCTGCATCTTCTTTCTTTGTGGCTTCTTCAACCTTTTTGGAAGATGAGCTTTCTGTTTGGCTTGATTTTAAAGCTATCATTTTTCCCTTTTTGCTTGGTTTGTCAGCCAACAACAGAGGTTCGTGAGCTCTTAGAGTTCCAACCAGATCCTCTAGTTTCATGTTGGCCAAATCTCTTGCTTCTGTGATGGCAGTCACCATTGGCCTCCATTCTTTTGGTAAACTCCTTAAGATTTTTCTTATCCTCTCTTGAACAGAGTAAACCTTTCCAAGAGATCTCAAGTTGTTAAGTATGATTGTCAACCTTGAGAACATTTCATCAATCGTTTCATCCTCCTTCATTTCAAATAATTCGAACTCTCTTACTCCCATGTCTATCCTCGCTTCCTTTACGTGGCTAGATCCTTCATGATGAATCCTTAGAGTATCCCAAAGTTCTTTGGCGTTTTTGCATTCTTCAACTCTATCATATTATTCCCTGCTCAAAGCACACGTTAGAAATAAATGAGCTTTAGAGTTTAGGAGTACCTTAGCATTTTCATCAGCTGTCCATTGTGCTTGAGGTTTCTCATCGGAGGTTGCATCTGTGTTGTTGACTCTGATGACATGATCCCCATTTTCAATAACAGACCACATGTTGTTATCTTGAGATATGAGAAATAATCTCATCTTACTTTTCCAGTGGTAGTAATCTGTACCATCAAAGTAAGGAGGTCTAGTGGAGGATCCTCCTTCAGGAACATACTTAGCTTTTGACATTTTTCCTTTGGATCTTTTTCTCTTACACTGTTACGTGTAATATTTCTAGAGAACCTTGCTCTGATGCCAATTGATGGAGCTAAATATCACTAGAAGGGGGGTTGAATAGGGATTTTGGCTTTTAAAAAATTGTTTTCACAAGGTTATGAATTTCTGTCCTCTCTGAGAGGATACGATGGAGGATGGAAATTCAAACGTTTTAATCAAGAACAAATTTAAAGCAGAAATAATAAAATGAAATAGACACACAGATTTTATACTGGTTCACCCAATTATGGCTACGTCCAGTCCTCACACTCTTGTGAGATTTCACTAATAATCAATCTGATCAACCTCAACCTGAGGATGATTACACTTTGTGTATTATCTAGCTTCACCAAGCTTACAATCACGTTTTTGAATGATTTCAAGTAACCTTACTTGAAAACTTACAGAATGATTTGAGTATGATTGCTCTCTCTTCTCTTAAACACTTTCTATAAAGATATTACAAAGATCTATTTTGTGAATGTAGAAAGTTTGAAGAGAGGATGGATATTGCTTTTGATAATCTTAAGATTTTGATCCTTTTCTGCAATATTTGTGTGTATTTGAATATGGAGAGCTTGCTGGCTTATATAGAGTTCTTGTACAGCTCTTCCATGTGTTAAAACACTTCTTGACCGTTGAGGAGGATGCATCAAAGAGTCCAATGGTTTTTGTGCTGAATATTACAAAACTGCCATCCAGCTGTCTTGAACAGTGTTAGTCCATCCTCAGCTTTGAGATTCAAACCTTCTAGGTACTTGGTCCAATGTAGCCTTTTTCTTTTTCTTTCTTCAAGACATGAAACAGCTATTTCCTTGACTATGTGTGCTACATCAGGCTGATTTCGTGGAGTGTAAGGTTTGAATACAACTTTCAAAGAATGATGTGACAAATTGTTCAACCTTGTACCTAGTACTAGCCGTCCTCTACCTAGAACAGCCTATCCTCGTACTAGTCCAAATGTGCTTTCTGACCTCTTTAGAAAATATGCTTTATTGGGTCAGTCTTGGTTACAATCTTGTCATTTTAACCTGATTAAGAATCATGGTTACGTTGCTGGATGTATACTATGCTTTTGCGAGGCCATCCTCACGTAGGCTTAACCCATCCTCTTGCTTGCAAATATGATGGTTTTGAGTCATATGTTCATTCTTTCAGCCTTTATGATTAATAACCTGTTTTCTAATATAGATCCACTCAAGAGCACAGATTAGTCCTTAAACACAATCATAATCTCTTAAGTAATTTTGTTATCATTAAAATCAATTGAGAGAGATTTATTCTCAACAAGGTCTTCTGATGGTCAATGGCTTTATACCAAACTCATCAGGGTATATAGCTGGCCCTCTAAGTCCATATATTTTAACCTACAAAAATCAGAATCGATATACAAAAATCAGTCCCTAAAATTGTTCACTCACTAACAATTTGGTCTCTACATCCATATTAAAAATTGCAATGCAATTCTTGAGTTATCGTTCATTTTTTAGTTCACGATGTATCTCCTTAGACATGTACCTCTTGGGATAACACATGATCTTCATGAGTGAGTCTATATTGTGAAAGGGGTATTTTAGTTTGACATTGTCCCTCTTGTGCCTCAATTTGGGGGAGAAAATTAGGGGAAAAGAGAAAACAAAATTGGAGAAATTACCTTTGGCAAGGGACATGAAAATAATTCTCTTCTAAAATTATTCTTAGTTGCAACAACTTTAACAACAACTTTTCTTTCACAATGACATTTGAGAATCACCGAATTCAAACTTTCACCAATTGAGAAAGAAGAATAAGTAGTTTTTTATTTTTTATTTTTTTTATTTTCTATAATTTGAATATCATGCAAGAAGAAGAATAATGAATTAAATAAATGAAAGTTTTTAGAAGAAGAAGATATGAAATCATGAAAGAAGAACAATAATGAATTATATAGATGGAGATGTAATCGTTGCAATGATGATAAAGTTTCAGGTTTTAAAAAAAATTGAGTTTCAATTTCGTTTTTAAAATTGGACAAATTAGCCTATTGTATTTCTAAAATCAGACAAATTAGTCATCTCTTATGTGGTAATGAGTTCGTCACATAAATAGTTAATGTCCGTCTACGTTAACCTCATTAATAGAGCAAACTAATAAATGATTATATTGTCCGACATCTTTCAATTTCAAGAAGTAATTTGGTGATTTATTAAATAGAAATATTTTAAAAGAAAATCCATGAATCTCGAGAACTTATTGAAAGTGGAACAATTGTATAACAATTTCAGACTATATAAATGAGGTATAAGTCGTAGATTATTCAAGATTTTTTAATCACAAATGGATGTTTTTATAAAATTTTATAGTATTTTTCTTGAGGAAAACAAAAAATTAAAAATATTTTAAAGGAATTTTTTACATCAGAATCTCAATAACTTATTGAAAATGAAATAAAATTATTTAACAATTTTAGATATCAAAATGCGTTCAATTAATGAAATTTAAAGCGTGTACAAGGAAATTGCATATATTTTTCTACGTTTTAAAAAAGTTATATTAGTTTTGTGTTTACCTAAGACTTTATTACTTTTCTTAAGACCATCTTCAATTTAAGAGGTTTATTAATTACTTTTGAACAAAAAACTTCTAATTAAATAAATACTAAAAGAACGGACATTCTGGCTTCTTTTATACTAAAAGAAATTAAAAAAACTAAAAAATATTCACTTTTTCTCATAATAATTGAAAAGTAATTTTAAAAAGATGATTCACTTATGAATTCACCTTGAAAATGTTACGTATGAGGACGAAAGTAGTATATGTTTTGTGTTGTAAAATTCTGGATCCGCCATTAATAAACTAGAATGTCACACACAAAAACAAACAGCAAAGCACTATAGAATACATTAATGGTACAAAACTTCAGACATGAGGACAAGCCGTTTTTAGTTTCTATATTTTACGTAACTGCGCATAAGATGTTAGTTAGTTAGCTCTATTGGACAGTTACTGTGACGCCTAAATTTTATCGAACTAAATGCTCTTACGCATAATATTTTATTGTTTGACTTAAAATTTTGTTGAAAATTCACGAAAGTTTATTCCTCATGAATGAGTCATGATATAACTAAGAAGTTGTATGAATTATATAAATCCTATTCAGTTCTTTTAATCTAGAGAAGTTTTTGAAGTCACTATCGTACTTACATTTTACAACAACAAGAAATAAGTTAGTAACATGACCTCCTCCTTTGTCTCATTTTCCACCATTTTCCAATTTCTTGCAAATACAAATCACCATGACTTTCAATTTCCTAGTTTCTCACTGAGAATCAAATCAAATGGAACAAAAGATCAGTGAATCAAACACAAAACACTATGGCAGTGCCCTGTGTTGGTGGTTAACAGTTTCCATCGTAGCAATCCTCGTAGTAGGTGCTGGTCTTTTCACCATACTAACCAACTTTCATCATCACTCTCGTTTTCATTCTCATTCTCATTCTCATTCACCTCAACAACCCTCCAACATCGTTCCCAAATACGCTTCTTCTCTTCAATTAGCCCTCCAATTTTTCGACGTCCAAAAATGTATACATTCACTTTTAATCTCTAAAAAAGTAGTGTACTGTCACAATAGTCTTCGAAAACTGAGTGTCGTTTTTGAAGACTAGTGTTACTGTTACAGTGCATTACTTCAAACATTTCAATGGTTTAAATTATATTGAAATTGAATATACTTTTTCTTTGTATGCAGCTGGTAAGGTGCAGAATAATAGGGTTTGGTGGAGAGGGGATTCGGGGCTACGAGACGGGATTGAAGCGGATTTGGATTTATCCAAAGGAATGTATGATGCTGGTGATCTTATCAAATTTGGATTTCCTATGGCTTTTACTGCTACTGTCTTGTCTTGGGCTATTCTTGAATATGGACATCACATGGATGCAGTGAACCAGTTAGATTATGCATTAGACTCCCTCAAGTGGATCACTGATTATCTTGTTAATGCACATCCTTTTGCTGATGTTCTTTACATTCAGGTCTACTTTTTGTTTTTGTTTGGATAAACAGCTTAATTAAGTTTATATAGCATAAAGGTTTATCATATAAGTGTTTATGCATATGCTATTTCTAAAACAAAGGATAAAATGAAGTCAAACTGTTTTTGTATAAACGTTAATTTGTTTTCATTAACTGTCTTAGAGAACTTATAAAATAAACTGAAAACAACTTATGAACATTTGATAATGTACTCCCGCGTGCTTATATTAGTAGAGAAACTCAAACTAGTAGATGCTTATAAGTCATATTTATCTACAATCTTTTAAATTGTGGTTTTGGTCATTGAATTTACAAAGAACTAAGACTTAAATGTTGTAGATGCGACCTCAATCGCAATTATATTGTGGTTGCAAAGACATCAACGTTGATGTCGTAAACTCTAAATTGTTTGTAATGTAAAGATTTGTAAAGAAAGGATAGTAGTATAACTGCAAATTGTGATCACAATATAAAACCTTAATCTTGATCTTAGTCATAAATTTGTTATGATTTTGCACTCTACCATCTAAAGTTCACCATGAAGATACAAATCCATTAGAGATTTGATAATGAAATAAGATGTATCATTTCTGTTTTCCATGCAATCTATGAAGCACATCAATAGACACCAAACAGAATCGACACTAATAATTACTTGAAAAAGTGAAAGTAATCAAATGTGTCAGTGTCGTATCAGTGTTTTTGGGTAAATGAAAATTTTGAAATTTGTATTTTTGTGCTTGTGGTTTTTGTGTGATTGAAGGTAGGGGATCCTGAAGTGGACCACAATTGCTGGGAAAGGCCTGAAGACATGACTGAGAAAAGGCCACTAACTCAAATTAACTCATCTTTCCCAGGAACAGAAGTTGCTGCAGAAACTGCAGCAGCACTAGCCTCAGCATCTCTTGTTTTTAAGGATATTAACCTCACTTACTCTGAGATTCTACTTGAACATGCTCAGCAACTGTTTACTTTTGCTGATACATACAAAGTTTCCTACTGTGTCAGCATCCCTCAAGTTGGAAAATTCTATAACTCATCTGGCTATGACGATGAACTTTTATGGGCAAGTTCTTGGCTCTATCATGCTACAAAGGATCCATCATATCTAACTTATGTGACAGAAAAGAATGAGAATGAATTTGGCAGTTTAGGAAGTTTATCTTGGTTTAGTTGGGATGATAAGCATGCTGCAACTCAGGTTTAGTTGGAATGCTTTTTATTTTTACCTCTTCATTAGCTATTTAATTTACTTTAAAAGTTTAAATATGATTTTAATCCATGCAATCATAGCGATTTTTTATTTTAGTTCTTATAAGTTTTTGTTTTGATTCCGTCCCTACAAATTCAAAAACTGTTGCAGTTAGTCTGTAATGTCATACATGACCCAATAAAATCATGCCATGTGACCAATAAGCTGATACCAGAGACTAAAAGCAACAACTTTTGAATTTGCAGGAATTGAATCTAAATATAAAAACTTACAATGACTAAAATAAAAAGACACTATGGATTAAAATCATATTTAAACCTACTATAAATAAAAAACTTGTCTGTGAGGTGTTAATTGGGTGATAAGAGTTTGTCTTTATAATTTTAAGAGACAAAGTTCAAATCCACCTCAAAACGCAAAAGGGCTATTAGTTGTGAATGAGCTAGGTATGTATTCACTATTGTCATAAATTTTCTCATGAATTTTGTGACATTGAATTAGGTTCTTTTGTCCAGAGTAAACTTCTTTGATGTTAGAGATATCCCTGATGAAGAGAACCTTGACCTTCAGAAGTACAGAGAAGCTACTGAAATACTGATGTGCAAGCTCTTACCAGATTCACTAACAGCCACAACCAACAGAACCAAAAGTAGGATTAATTTCTTCCATGTAGCCTTTTCATAGTCCTTGTGCATTCATTTTTGTAATTTTATAGAGACTAAATTGCAATATCACCCCCTTTGGATGCATGTTATTTGTTTCTCATACAAACTTTAATTGCAAAATAGGTGGACTAATTTGGGTGGTACCATGGAACTCTTTGCAACATTCAGTGGCTTCTGCCTTCTTAGCTGTTCTTTATAGTGATTACATGTTGACATCTCAAACTGAATTCTTATATTGTAGTGGAAAAATGTATAAGCCAGTAGATCTTCGTAAATTCGCCATTTCTCAGGTATGCATGCATGTCTTACAAAATGACATCAATAATTTTCCATCCTTATCATTAGGTCTATTTTCATTTCATAATATCAAGGATTGTGACACAATTGCAAGGTGTCCATGATTTAAAATTTTGCTTATATGATTATAGAAACTACTCTGCATAGTTTTGAAGACAAGAATAATTTTAATGCATTGACAATATAAAGTATTTTATAATGTCCATCAATCATAACTTACTATTTGTATAACTTTTAAGTTAGATATTATGAAATTATATAATTCAAATTGTTTTAAAGATGGAACGATTGACTAACAATATAAAAAAAAATTACACTATTCATATGAATTAAATTATACGAAGAGACTTAGAAATTCGGCTTTATGCTTATGTGATTCTATAATAAACTCAGCATAATTTTAATGTGTCACTCCATTAAATAATTTCAGGCAGAGTATATTTTGGGAGAAAATCCAATGAGAATGAGTTTTGTTGTGGGATATGGAAATGAGTACCCTAAATATACACATCATAGAGGATCTTCAATTCCATTTGATGCAAAAACTGGGTGTAGGGATGGATTCAAGTGGTATGACTCACCTCAACCAAATCCTAATGTGGCATTTGGAGCTTTAGTGGGTGGCCCCTTTTATAATGACACATATAATGATTTTAGGAACAACTCAATGCAAGCTGAACCAACCACTTACAGTAATGCACTTTTGGTTGCTCTTCTTTCTGGCTTGGTTGCCACTTCCAACGTTGTTTTGTCTTTCTAGAATCCTTATGTATATGTATGATCCAATTTTTAGTTGTAGCATGTGTAAATAAATACTCACTCCACAAGATAGCAATAGCTCTGTAAGAACCCCTTCCAAATGTTTAGCTTTATAGCTTAGTTTGTTTCATGTGTTTGCAAATATAATAGTTAGCAATATTAATTTTTATTCATTTTTTTAACGAATTATTTTTTATTCTTTTTGTTTTAATTTATAAAAGAGATGATAAATATTATCATAAACTCACACAACTGTAAAGTTTTGAGTTCGAAATAATATGTTCAACTTAATAATTTAAGACTTAAAGATGAATTAATTTTTATTTTATTATATATTATAAAGTTTATACTATGTTATTTCTCACAATAAATCTATAATTAAGTGACAAAAATTTCAATGATAAAAAGATAGATTTAGGATATACATTACATATGAAAGGACTAAATATACATTCATTTGTAAATGTTATCTGTAATGTCTAATTCAACACAAATGTCAATATTATTATAATAAATATTATATTATGGATTTGAATTCGAAACGTCACAGTTGTGATTTTTTTTACTATTTCATATAATAGAAAAGAAAACACAATTTTATCACTATAAATTTTATTTATCATAACAAAATATGCGAGCCAACTTAATTCATTGAAACATTTTTAAGATGATAGTAATATTTTATTTAAATATTTAAATAATTATATTTTTATTTAAAATTTTATCTTTCATATTTTTTGAGATGTGAACTTATTTATTAAATTAATAAAATTCATTTTATTTAACAATAAGGCAATGCGAAAATTCTAATATCCTTTTAACTTGAAAATTGTGATGAAGGAATTGAGAGGAGACAAAAAATGACAATGAAACCGACCTATCTATATCTATTTCTATATAAAAAAATCAAAATTATTTGTGTTACAAAAATTAAATTAGATATTATTATAAATGTGGAATTCGAAATACAAACGTATAAGGAAAAAAATAAAAATAAAAATAAAAGCAGGTAGTGATCCGAGAGAGATTGGTTCTTGAGTTTTGATGTTTCTACTTTTCTTTTTCTTTACTACACAATAATAATAAATCTAGCGTCCTCCTCCTGCTGCTGTAATACAACCACCATCACCGTCTTCTTCTTCTTCTTCTTCATTTTCATCCTACAAGGTTCTCTCTCTACTCCTTTTTCTTATTTTATTCTTCTATATTCTCTTCACTACATTTCTTCTTCAATTCTCTTCCTTTTCTTCTCTTTTCATCTTTTCCTTCCTTTTCACTTTCATGCTAACCTCCTCAAACCCTTATTCTTCTAGATCGCTTTATCTTAAAATTGCTTTGATTTCTTCGTCGGTTACTTCTCAACAAACTTTAACTCTTAATTACAATTGCTTTTAACTCCAATTTGCCAAATTGTATAATTAAAATATTCAAGTCTAGATGATTTCTTTTTCTTATGAATTTTGCTTTCATTTTAGTTCTGGAATTCGTTGTTACAATTTAAGCCTAGTTTCACCTACCTAACATATTATTCATTGCTCTTTCATGGACCTTTAAATTGGAATTCTAGTTTCAATGTGCTTGTTTAGGGTTTTTTGCATTTTGAAACCCTGGCCTTATATATTTATTTTGATGCATACTGCTTCCAGAATGAAATAAGAAAGAAGTTATTTAAAAAGTTTATGTATGATCTAAATCTAAATTTGAGACTAGATACATCAACTTTTCAAGTGTTCTTTTTTCTTATATTTCATTTCGGATGGAGTATGTTTTAGGGTTAAATTTGTGATTATTTTTTTATATTTCTATTCAACATTGGGCAGGATATGGCGGCAGATGAAGATATTGGAATGTCAGGTTTGAAGTCTCAGTTGAGTCAATCAGATGAAACTTGGAAGGAAGGGATGGAAAGAAGCCAATCTCAAGTTGATGTGTTGCAAGAAAAGCTTACAGAGATAAAGGGCTCGGAGGAAGAATCAAAAAAGGAATTAGAGGTTCTGTGGCGAAGAGTCAAGACTACTTCGACCTTGTTGACGTACTTAAAATCGAAAGCGAGAATCATGGCTATTCCTCATCTAGCCCATACATCTTGTGGCATCAAAAAATTAGATGGAGTAGGGCTTGTCGACAAAGACGGGATTCCATTATCAGGTTGGTCTAGGAATGTTGATCTTTCTTCATTTGATGGCGAAGATGAAGAATCTTGGATAGGGATTAGCCACGAGCATGGTTTGTTAGATGAACAAGATGCGGTATATATAGGTGAGTTACTCAATTCTGTTCAGATGGTCACTGATGTGATGGAAGCCCTTGTGAAAAGGGTTTTGTTGGCAGAATCAGAAACTACAATTGAGAAGGAAAAAGTAAGTTCAGGACAGGAAGAAATTATGCGAAAGTCTGTTCAGTTAGAGAATATGTCGATGAAATTAGAGGAGATGGAGCGTTTTGCTTTGGGGACAAATGGTATTTTGAATGACATGAGACAAAGAGTTGCGGATTTGGTGGAAGAAACAACTCGACAGAGACAACGGGCTGCTGAAAATGAAGAAGAACTTTGTAGAGTGAAACAGGAATTTGTGTCTCTCAAATCATATGTCAGTAGTCTAATAACAGTGAGAGAAACCTTACTATCCTCGGAGAAGCAATTCCAAACTATTGAGAAGTTGTTTGAGCGGTAAGTATATATTTCATTAGACATGTTATACGCAAGTGTCTTGATAATTATTTGGTATTTGAGCTGAATCAAATTGTTTGACCTAGTTGCTTCATTTTATTCTAAATTTAATTTTATCTAGTATAAGTTTTTTTGTGATGACATCTGACAGGAACTGATTTATGACAACAAAAAGAAGTGAACAACTAGGATGAAGCTCTAAATACAGTTTCTAGATGTAAACAAATATGTGTAAAAGAAAGAAAAAAGATATCGTAGAATTAAGAATGCCATCTCTGCCCTATGGCTTCAGACACCCCTTCATTGCTCAAATGATTGACTGCATCCCACTCCTTTCTCCATTTCACTTGATATTCATGTCCCTCTTCATGATACCAGCGCGTAATCTGTAATCTCACAGTCCACATGTCCATTCTTTTAGAACTTAGAAGCTCACATAACACTTTTCATCCACGTTTTGTTTTTCAAATTTGCATTTGAAAACCGAAAATTGAAAGTTCACAACCATGCCAAATTGGTACTTAGTTCTCAAATTTAGTTTTCTTCTTTATGAATGGGTTACCCACAATACTAATATTTGAAAATCTCATTCTTTGATTGGTTTAAGGGAATGTCATCCTCTATTAGTGCTTCTATAGAGATTAACTCTTATCTATCCAATATGTCTAGGTTTGTCTCTAAATCAGCAATAACATAGCTCATCCAAATGAGTTACTTGTTTTGTGCAAGAATATCACCTTGTTTGAAGTTGACATGTTTACAATGTTTTTTGATGCCTACTCTCGTGTTTTCAGTTTGGGTATAATTTTAATGTATGTGTTTTATCTGCCACTCTCTCCACACGATAGCAAGCAAAAGGTATGAAATTCTAAATAACAGATTAATTTGGATCATTTTTGTTCGATTGGCATATGAAACCGCTTTCAGAACTTTTGTTTTTATCGCGGTAATTGCTGGCTTAATGGATACTTTAGGAAGTGTCTCTTCTTGTACAGGCTACCTTTTCCCATTGTTTGAATTAGATTATTATACGTTTATGTCGCATTGTATTTGTTGGTTTCTTCTCGGGTGGGGTGGGGTGGGATGTTTGGCATGCTTTGTGTTTCTTAATGTTCATATATTATGTAACGTAGGCAATAGCATTTGTGCATTTTGATGATAGCGGTGTTTAGTTTTAATTAAAGTGTTCATATAGAAGGTTCATTTTCATCTAGACTAAAAAAATATGCATCTTACTCCGTGATTTTCTTTTCTCGGAAGCACAGGCTAGTTGGAAAGACTACCCAATTGGAGGGTGAGAAAATGCAGAAAGAGGCTGAAGTTCAGAAACTTATGGAAGAGAATGTGAAGCTGAGTACTTTGCTTGACAAGAAAGAGGCTCAACTTCTGGCATTGAATGAACAGTGTAAGATGATGGCTTTGAGTGCTTCAAACATGTAATTGTCATTTGTACTCTACAGAACTCGTTTGAGGTCCTCTAATCCTGAAAAGAAAAAAAAGCATTAATGGAGGAATCCATAAACATCATGAATGCCTTTATTTCATTTTCTGATGCCATTCTGTGCCTTTTCGAGATTGAACACGGGGAATATTTTTCCTTGGAATGTAAACTTGGTGTGCTCTCGTTCATGAGAAAAACAAAATATGAGATTTCTCTTGGTTGTACATGTTGGAGACTGCAAACCAAAATCGATTGAACTTCAAATTACCATAAATTTTTTAAAACCATAGATAGGGTTAAGCCAAAAAAATAAAGCCGAACACTAAGAAATAAAGGTGTTTTGTTAAACAACTTAGAAGTATCTCGGTATACACTATGAAATGTGTTTCACTCAGTCATAGCTGTAAAATATAGATAAAGATATATTAGTTGCTCACAAAATTGAGATGATTTAGACTTGAGGGTGTAAAACAAGATATTTCTCTTCTTAGAGCATTATTAACTATTAAGATTTATTCATTATATTAGTTTGAACCATCATAGTTATGTAGGTCATATTTTTTATTTGAATTACATTTTTAATAATACTATCACTTGTGACATACATTCAAAGTTAACAAGAAAAATTTCCTCTGCTCTAGGAGCATCTAGAGTTTATCTCACTGACGGATTTGAGGGCATTGTTCTGCCTTCTTTTACTCTGTAAGACTGTAACACCCTAAAACCTAGAGTCCTTACTTCCAAACCTCTGTTTGCAAGATGGTTTTGCCTTATGTAAAATTGCCTCGAAACACAAATATGCAGCGAGGGCAATATGAATGAAACAAACAGACTTACATGACAATGATTTTGATATCACTTGTGCTTTTTGGCTGGTAATGGGAGTTGATTTTGATTGGTCTAACTTAGATGTAGATTCAATTGGTATTTGTAAAAATTACTTGGAAACAGGTAGGACTTTTAGTATTACCATTCAAATGAGTTTGAGTTTTTGGCAAGTATTAAATAGATTTCAGTTTTTACTGTATTTTTAAAAAATAAAGATTTCACCAATATTATCAATCGCAAATCATGGAAATAGTAATATGTTCAAACTATGCTACACAATAGCACTATAGTGGTGTTATAGTCCTTATTTAATAACACTATATACTAAATATTGTATTGTAAGACAATAGTCGTTATTTCACAACATTATATACGAAATATTGGATTGTAAGACAATAATGATTTGTTAAAATTTTACTGCACTACAGTGCTAGAGTGTCTTACAGCATCTATTTAGCAACATTATATTTCACACACATGGATGTTATAATACTCATTCTATATTCATTAAGTTTTATATAGTTTTATAGTTTCAAAGATTAATACGTGTATCTACCAAAATGCCCATAACTAGGATCTTAAATTCTCATGTTGAAAAGATGTTTGAACAACCTAACTCCATGCCTATTTTTGTTTTTATGTAGATTTTTTTAAGACAAGAGTAACATGGTCTCACATGTTTATTCTTTGATAGAAGCTAATACCCCTCTCGTAGTTGCGGCTGTGTTGGAAGGTTGCTTTTGTTTGTAGTTTCCAACATAAGAAAATATAACATTAATTTTAATGGTCCAATTAACCTATGGAGTTTGCAATCCCAAGCATGCACTAGAATGTTATTGCTAATATCTTTGGTCCAGGGGTACAATAATGAAAGAAAAAAAAAAAGAGTGAGGATGGGTGTGAGATAGTTTAATTTTTAAATGACCAAGTTTACCTTGAATTTCATGCAAAGTGATTACTCTTTGATCTATGCTAAGGTGGCCGTGGTGGCATCGAAACGTATCTTTCTTAGGGCCTTGGAACATGATAAAAAAGTTTATGTTCCCATAAAGTTAGAGGTTGTATTTATTTTTACTTTAGAAGCATTTGATTTTCCTTGGTGGTCCTTTAGTTTGTAGGTTGATATTATGTGCTTGTTTGATATATGTTGCAGTCTTTCGGCTGCGCCACATCCACGTGAGCAATCTGATGATCTATGCGCTTGTTATTTTGACATTTTTTGAAAAATACCGCATCATATTACTCTTATCTTTATTGTTCTCAAAAAAATTAAGTAAATTGAAATTCATTATAGAGATGAGACAAGGGAGAAAATCTTTTCATGGTGGACGGAAGACATTTGTCCCTACATAGGTGACAAATTTAGTTAAACTATCTAAAACATTCAAATTTTAACTTCTATTTGATTGTACATATTGATCATAATTAAAGTAATATATATCAATTTGTGTCAGAGGATGATGCATAAATATTCCAAAATATGTGTAAACATATAATGTTTTAGGTTTGATATATACTCTTGTTAATGCAAACTAAATGTAATTTGGATAGTTGCAAATTTCCTTCAAGATATTTTAAAATTCTTGAAGTGAGTTATCCATTCATTTTAATCTTATAAATCAATTATTTTATATAATAAAGTTCTCCTCAATAACATTTGTATATTAGAGAAGAGATGAAATGATATATATATATATATATAGCATAGAGAGTGTCTCTATTTTATAATGAAACACATGTTACTTAAGATGTTCAAATTAGAGAGTTGAATAATATTAATGTTTCATATAGGTAATTCAATTGGCAAATTGAGAGACGTCAAAAATATTATAAGGAGGAGGTCTAACTATTTAAAAAAACTAATATAACTATTAATTTTTTGTCTGTAAAAAAATTAAAAAAATTCATAATAACACACAAGTCATGGGTGCTATGTGGGTTTCATCTAATTTTGATGAGACTCGTTAACGTCAACTGATTGATTAGAGTATAATGAAAAAATTGTGTTAAAAAAAGTGCAAATGAAAGAATTAGATTTAAATTTCTAAATTATGTCCCCATTTGCAAATTTGCGAGGTAGGAAACAGAGAGATCGTAATGAAAGATATAAGTTGTGGGTAATGTAATTATATGCAACAAGATATAGGTAAATCAGGAGATAAGTGAAAATCAAGATTGATTTGTAAGCTAATAATAATAATAAGCAATTAACAATGCAATCTTTCTCGTAACATGCCCACAAAGTGAGATTTCGCTGTACTTTACAAAGGATTTTTGACTCCAAATGTGAGATTTGCTTAATCTTGTCAATGATACAGATGAAATGAAATCCTTTTGCATACTAATTGCTGGAACAACAATAAACTAGACTTATTACTAACTAATAACGTGGGTTAAAGTAGGTTAAACTTGTCAAAATTCTTTGTTATTTTGGAGATTTGTTAGTACCGGTACCTTAAAGTTAAATTAAAATTTTAAATCTAATTTGAAATAATTAGTTATAAAATGTTGACTTATTTCAAAGAGTATATATTATTAGTGTAGATTGTTTTACTCCAACAACAACAATTATAAATTGTTGATTATATAATTATTTTATGATGGTAGTTGTAATCGTGTAATAAAATAATAAAATCAATGATTCTAATTGTTTCTTAGTGTAAAATTAATTTAAAGTCACAATGCACCTTTTTTTTTTTGCTTTCTATTTTAAATGTCCCATTTTTGTTGGGTACTATACATAACATTCAATTATTGAATGCTATTGTTGCAGGATACATATTCATGCAGCCAGACCTTTGTAGTCGATCAATCGAGATCTGATTTAAAAATTGTAGATTTTAATTTTATAATTAAAAATATTTAGTTTGAATTTAGATTGTTTGATTTTGATCAGACGATTATCATGTCGCGACTACGTGAATATGGGAAATGTCAACCGTAGAAAATTTAAGTTTGATTGAGAGTATCTATTTTAGCTTGTTGTACCAATTAGATTGGGGCAACAATGGAAGTAGGGGTGAGAGGTCAAATCGAACGGCATATATATACGGTCTAATTTACGTCACGCTTAGACCAAATCAAGTTTTTTTTTTTGGTAAAATAGACAAGACTAAAGTTTATTGAGAAATCTATTTAGCTCAAAATGTTATGTTACGAGCCAGAGAAAAACCTTTTAGCCTTATCAAACTTGTCTATTTAAGAAAATATGAATACTATTTTATTTATTTATCATTATTCGTATTATTATTAATATATATTAGATTTTGAACTTTTATTTCCTAAAAAAAATATTTTGAACTTTTATGTTACATTATAATTTTGTTAACCTTTTAGTAATTTAGTTATATTAGTCTACAATATTTTTTTACTTATTTAAATGTATTATTATAAAATAGAATTGAAGTATAAAATCATATACATTCAAATTCTCTAAAATATCATGCTAAACCTTAAAAAATATACTTCATTCTATTGACCTATTAACTCATTAGTCTATTCAAATATATCTCTCATTACTTATTTAAAGATGTTAAATATGAAATATATTTTTAAGTAGGTTAACATATTATACTACACTTTCATAAAGATAAGACTTAAACCTAAAAAAGTCTATGAAATGCCACAAGCCTTAGACCTTGAACTTTTTGACAGACAATACTTAGGTATTGCAAAGTCTAACTCAGATTAACTTGTTCTCATCCCTAAATAGAAGTATCAAATCAAATAATCCCTATGTCCCACAACGAGTGACCTCTTTTGATCATTTTATACAAATTAAGAAAAATATATAAATGAAAGAGATAAAATATTTCTTTGACTAGAATACCCTTGTTAACATTAATGTATTCAATATTATCATGGATGTAAAGTGGAAGATAGTGAATTAAAATGAATACATAAAATATGAAATATATGTTACAATTGAAAAAAAAAATTAATTAATATTACATTAAAAATTAAAAGGGTCAAATATTTTGAATTTTGTTTTTGTTTTTGCAAAAAGATCAATTATTTTAGGAATGAAGGATTAAGAGTTAATGGATTTTAACGGGATAACCTCCCCGTTGGTAGGGCTGAAAATAGGTCAGACGGACCGACATGGGCCTACGACTTAGTCTACGTTAGGTCCAAGTCAGATCAAACTTCTTTTTTAAATAAACAAGACCAAAACTTCTTAAATATTATGATCCAAATTATGTTACCTATTTAAATATTATGAGTTAATGGATAATTTTTTTTTGAGCCCACAACGAAGGGGCCACACCAATATTGGTGGAAGAGAGATTCCATTCGATCCAAGCATAAGTCCACAAGCAAAAAATCTTACTCCAAAGGTCTGATTTTAATACTTTGTCCCAAAAAGGTTTGACAACATCACAATCTCTAATAACATGCATAAGAGTTTCTAGAGCAAGATTGCAACGGGGGCAGATCTCATCCACAGTCATGCCATAGTGACAATGCTCCACATTAGTGAGTAGTTTTCCATGTGCCATTTTCCAGAGCGTAGTGCACATCTTGGCTGGTCCTTTCCAATTCCAGATTTCCTTAAAGAGTAGAATGTTGTCGTGAGCTGGTTGATCGTCCAAGAGTACCTCATATGTCGTCTTAAAGCTAAAAACTCCATCAAATGCTGCTAATCAATAAGAAAAATCAGCCTGGCCTCGAGAGGGAATATGAATAAGTCAAATGTTGTCTGTTATGGATGCTAGGAGAAGATCATTCAACTTGGTCATGTTCCAATCATCTTTCGTGCTGTCACAATTGGGAATCCAATTGTCTTTCCAGAATTTAGTAATCAAACAAATATTACTATCCACTTGAGGCCAAACTTTGCAGATTAATTTCCAAGTTTGAGACGTGATGGTTTTATTTCGCATTCTAGGTGTGTTCATCGAGCCACAATCATATTTGGTACGCACACAATATACACCCAGAGTTTATTCTTTTCAGTCACAACCTACCAAGAAAGCTTGAGCATATAGGCTTTATTCAACACATGAAGGTTTTTAAAACCAAGACCACCATCATTTTTTGGTTTATAAATTTGTTCCCAAGATATAAGGTGACATTTTCTATGTTCATCATTGCTACCCGAAATAAAGTTGTGACAAATCGTTTCCGTCTCATCGCAGATAGAAGCCGGAATCTCCACCGTTTGCATCATGTAGCCAAGAATGCTAGAGAGGGAGGATTGGGGCAAAGTAATCTACCTACAAAAGAGAGAGAGTTGGCTTTTCAGTTTGTGAGTTTAAATTTAATTCAATCAAGAATAAATAAGAAAAAGTTTTTATTGGCATGTTGATGCAGCATAGGTGCTCCAAGATAGTGGTCGAGATCATGAGTTTGCTCTATTCCCAAAATGTTGCATATGCTATCGACCAAGTTAACCTGCAAATTGTTAAAGAATTTTTTTTTACTTTAGATGATTAATTTTTTGGTTGGATATAATACAAAAATCATCAAACATTGACTTGGAAGCTTCTACAATGAAAACAAACCACTTTATAAATTTATGTTCACAAGTTGTGTCTCAATCGCAAACTTCTAAGTCTAGCTAGTGATAATTAGATGACATTTAACCTAGACCACTATTAAAGTGGTCCATCATGGTCTAGTTTTTTTATAGCCATAGGATTAATCAAGTTTACATATATTATTATAGTTCATATTATATACAATTCTTTTTAGCTCAAAACTACCTCTACCATGGAAGAGTCTCTCAGACCACCAATAACCACACCATCACCACCACCTCCCCTTAACAAGATTCAGAAGATCTCTGGATTAGGTCAATGTGGGAAATAATTTGATAGGTTGTGTTGCTGGTATCTGGTTTTTTCTTTGTTTTTGTCCTGCAAACATGTATATAAGTTGTTTTTGCCATGTTATTGAACTAGTTTCAAAAAACCATATAATCTTTTAAATCTAAGGGAAATGTTAATATGTGTCATTGGTGCACGTGTTAATGATTCAGATATAAAAAATTTATTTTGAAACTTGCATTTTTAACTCTTTGAAATTCCAAATATTATTTTTTTTAATAAAATATTTTTACTTTTAGTATTCTTAACATAAACACATGTTAATATGACCCTCTAAATCTAAATAGAAACTCAAGTGTGCAAGTTATTATTAAGTTGCAATTGAAAATGGGCATAATAAAATTTTCTTTTTTGACAAGTTCTTCGATATTGGAGGTGGTTTTTAGCAAAGAAGAAGAAAGAATGAGGAGAGATGGGAGATGAAAAGAGAAGAGTCAAAGAGAGAAAAAATATTTGTGTGTAATACACATTATAGTAGTAAGTGTAAACTTGATCAATTCGTTGGCTATAAAAAATTGGATCATAATGAACCAACTTTAATATTGGTTAATGTTTGATGTCACATGATAATTTATAAGTTGTACTCAATCAAAATCCCAAAGTCAAATGATTATAATGCCGTAATGATTGAAGTCGTTGACAGAAGAATGCAAAGGGTAAACAATATAGACTTATTGTAGATGGAAGCATTTGTTCCCATGCCTTATCTACAAAATCAAAGCAATATATTAATTACAACTCTTATATTTATACACTCTAATTTTTACATGTTTATTCTACACTTTATTTTATCTTTATTTCTATTTTTCTATCACACCACCAATATATTGCATTACTCACTCTATTCTTGTATCTCTCAAAGTGTGTATTGGTTTTTTATTTTTTTTTTATTTTTTTTTTATGTAAGCGAAGCATTTTCCTAATATTTTCTAAATGCTAAAGAGCAATATTGACGAGTTTTGAATGTAAAACCAAAAAAATATTAGAATTTTATTCTTTTGAATGTTTTGACTTGTATTTGTTTTTTGTCCGCAGATGAGATGATAAATACAAGTAGAAATTTACACATACAACTGCAAAATGTCAAATTTAAATTCGAGACATATATTTAACCTAACAATACCATTATTTTATTAGTTGAGCTAGGATCTAGAGATCGACTAAATATATTTAACTATTGATATTTATAAATTCTATTAGTCAATAAATAATTATTATAATACCAAAAAGATATAATATTTTAAAAATAAATATGGATCATAATTCAATTCAAATTATTCTGTCACCAAGACATTAAATTTGGATCATAATATTTTGAATAGCATTATGTCACACATTTAACATATTTGCGATCATAATATTTAAGAAGTTTTTAAAACTACTTTTAAAAAGGTCAAGCTACATGCCACATAAAAAATATTTTAGACCTATTAAGTTACCTATTTAAATAAATATAAATATTATTTTTATTACTACTATAATTATTATATTAAATTTTTATCTTTATGTTAGATATTGAAATTTTAGTAATTTAAACATATTAATGTTCTTTGATTTTTGACATGTTTAAATGTATTATTATAAAATAGAATTGAAATATGTTGTCATATAAAGTCAATTTTAAAAAAAAATGTTATGTTAAATATCAAAATAAAACGTAATTTCTTTGACGAATTAAGTCGTTAGTCTATTTAAAGACATATCTAATTACTTGTTCAAATATGTTAAAATAAAATAGATTATTATTTAGGCTAACATGTCGTGCCAAAATTTCATTAAGACTAGACTAGCTATTCTCACCTCTACCCATTAGACATGAAAAATGAAAAATATAATTTTTTTTGATGTAATTGTAAGAATAGAGTAAATGTCTAATTTGCATGATTGTATTAACTTAATCTAACACAATATTATTAATATTTTAAAATGATCAATAAAATTGACAAATTGTAAAATAATCAATTTTATCCATCTATTAGTACTTATGGAAATTATAATTTGAGATGGATTTAAAACTAAATAGATAATGCATGTCAAAAGGAGGTATTTGACGAATTAATATTTTGTAATTTCAAAGTATTTTGAAATATTAAATATTTCCAGTTAAAAATTCACAGCCAGATATAAAAGAGATCACCGATACAAAGAAAATGCCAAAAAAATCGTGTCTAAGAGAAAAAGTGGCCCACACTGTTTATTGGAGAAGCAACAGACAAATGAAAGTCCAGTGGGGTTGCACTTGGAACTTGTTTTTCTTCATTCCCTTCTAATAAAGTCAAAATTTTATTCAGGTTAGTCCTACCCTTATGCAGCATTGTTCTGCCCTATAACATATGTAACCAATCACTTCAACATGCCCATAACATCAATATCCTTAATTGCCAAAACTATATATTAAATGTTTGAATTTTTCTCGTTTCATTAAAAATTATCAATCAAACTTGATTTGAATCCCCACTAAAAATGTGTGCATATTTAATATCCAATATTACTTTTAAACAAATTTATCTTCGGTCAAAGAAATTCGTGAAAACCAAACAAAAATTCAATCTAAGTAAGTGATTTGACTAAAATAATTAATAAAATGTAGTTTAAATTGAATCGATTGAGAATATTTAAGTTCGATTTCTAGTTGGACTAATCTTTTATCAGATTTTATATACTCTATCTGTCTCAAAATAATTGAATCATTTGATCATTTTACATTTATTAAGAAAAATGTATAAGTGAAAGAGAGAATACTTCTTTTACTAAATTATTTTTGTTAGGTATTGATGCATTATAAGTCGTAAATGCATAGCGTAAGATATTTCATTGAAAATGATGTAAATAATATTAATTAAAGGAAACAGTTGAAAAAAGTACATCAAATTCAATTGAAAGAGTAATTTATTTTAGGATAATTTTTTTTTACAAATAGATCAATTATTGTGGGACGAATAGAGTACTTTTCAACTCAAGTTCAAATTACTAATAATCAAGACTAAAAAATGTAAATGTTTTTTTACAAGAGAGCCGAAACCCAAAAGAGAAACTTAACTACTAGATAGACATTTATGAGCATTTAAAAGTGTCAAAAATGTTATAATACAATTAAAAGTGTCCAAAGAGAAGATAAAGTTAACAAACCTATCAACACTTATATTTCTCTCTCGCCATTTACCAGGAAGAGAATAAGAGAATGTTCTCGATAAAAGTTATAACATGTATAATGTTTAATATGTGGAATCAAACAAAAAAAAATCATCTCATTTGAATTATAATTTTTCATTATCAAATCAACTAAAACTTTGAAATCATTTTTTACAATAAGGTGGTAAAAGTCATTCCTTTGGGTCATTACCAAACCAAGGTAAAAAAAAAAAAAGTGAATGATATTTTTGAAAATAAAATGAGAATTTTATAGTTTCAATTTTCATACTTTGAACTATCCATAGACAATTTAGGTTCGGTCTGCTACATGTCCCCACATCCACGTGATTCTGTTTCTTAAACTCTGTTTCTCTTTTCCACACTCACACACACCAATCTCCAACCATAAATAAATGCCTCTCCCACTCTCTCCCATGAATCACCACCTCACAACACCACCATTCATTTCTAACTCTATCATCCCAAAACTTGAATTTTCAAAGAGAGAGAGAGAGAGAGAGAAAAAAACATCATGGCCATTAGAAAATCCAACAAGCTACCACAACCAGATGTTATAATCAAGCAAATCCTCAAAAGATGTTCAAGTTTTGGAAAGAAAAATGGATACAATGAAGAGGGTCTTCCTGAAGATGTACCAAAAGGTCATTTTGTTGTCTATGTTGGAGAAAACAGGACAAGATATATTGTTCCAATTTCATGGTTGCCTCATCCACAATTTCAAACTTTGCTTCAAAGAGCTGAAGAAGAATTTGGATTCAATCATGACATGGGACTTACTATCCCTTGTGATGAAGTTGTTTTTGAGTTTCTTACTTCATTGATTAGATAAGAAGAAAAGGGCTTTGTCACATTTGATCATAGTGAGGTTTATTAATATAAATCCCTTTGTCAAGTTGTGCTACTAAGTCTAACTCAGTAAAGGAACTATTAATATTAACACTTCTACATTTTTTATTGTAATTGTAATATACACATGCCAAACAGAATTTCCTTGGTAGTGCCAATTGTATTCTTAAAGAGTAAAGATTTCTTTCAATGTTACAAAAATGTTTTGGTTTTTACTTTCATTTGCTTGCTTTCGTTGTTTGATGAGTTCAACTTGAAAGAGAGAGTGATTAGAAATAAATAGTTGCACACATTCAAATTTGTAATATTTTTTTAGTATCCATTGGCAAATATTAGATGATCATGTTCTTTTTCTTGATCTGAACTCTAAACCTCTTTATTAGTAGTCTGAAATTCAAATTTATCATCATTAAAAGAAGTCTTCTTTTTTTTCTTCTTTCACAATTTCCAAATTCCACCATGCATGATGAATTTGAAGTTCCAATAGCATACTAGTTTTAGCTTTTTGAAAAATATCAAACAAGTATTAGGAGGCAAAGTTCTAAAAAAGGGTATGTGTAAAGAGTTATGTTTTTGCCAATTGCATCGCAATAGCAATTACAAACTAAAAATGTTGAATTTAAATATGTTTATCTAACTTTTTTTTTTCAAGTGCGACTAAAATGTATTACATTAAGTGAAAATAAATATGTTCAACAATATACAAGTGAGTATTTTTATATTCAGTATTTTAGTCTAATGTAAAGATTTCTTCTAATATTTTAGACTTCCTTGATGATCCAACACCAAACATATGAAACTTCTCATTATAACATGCAAAAGGTTAGCATTTGAAAGAGACATGGGGTGGAGGGCAAATTATTGTTACTTACTATTTATTTGATAAGCTCAAATTTCTACATGACAAGACAAGATTTAGGTGTCACCAGATGTCATTCTTGTTTTATTCATGTTTCACCCTTGTTTCCATTTCATTATATTTGGAATACCTAAAATGTATTTTGTAAAGTAACTAATCAAGTATATCAAAATTAAGCCGACACATTTGTATTTTGATAGTTGGTGCATCGTTATAAAACTCCAATTCTTATTGGTAGTTTGTGAAATAATGTGTTAGCTTAGTGAATGTTATGGTTAATATGTACATCTTGTGATTGATCATGAATAATACACAATTGATCATTATGTTACATCCTTTTCTATCTCTTTCTGATTATTGAAAGGAAGGCCAAATTAAACGAATAACAATGCAACATGCAAAAAACAGTGGGAGAATTCTCCGGAATCATGATTTTGTTGACGAAAATTCGCACACGCAGTAGAATGTATTCACACGCCACAAATCTTTGATGAACACATTAGAAGAAAAATAAATAAAGAATACTTAAAGATAAAAATAATCACACTTACATTTCACATATCAAAATCAAATAATCAGGAAATAATAGGAGATGTCTCGACTCTTCACATTCACATGATGACATAATCCTCTTTTTTATATGAAATGACATGATTTTCATTTGCAAAAGTAATAAACTAGACCTTATGTGAAATTTTCACCTATTAAATTTTCATTCACATGGACCTCTGCATCTTTTAAATTTTCACCTATTTAATTTTACACTTAATTTGAAATTATGAATTGAGTTCTTGATAGATTTGTGAATACAATCATACATCAACCACTGGCTTCTTCTTATATCATAAGAATAGTTTTGTCATTTTATATAATCTAATAAATTAAAAATTTACTAAAATTTGAATATTTAGTAATAAAATTATTATTCAAAATTAAGAAAGTATGAATATAAGTTTAAATTAAAAATATATAATTTTCTTTT
>JBBPBP010000004.1:15506318-15520549 GCA_037974735.1 Cicer chorassanicum
GTTAATTTGGAATCGAATAATAATTCTATTATGTTAAATGAGAGGTATATATTCTCATTTAACTATTGAGTCGTTTCCTCAATAGATTAGTAAAGAGAATAATCTTCTCTCATTCACTACAAATCCTAAATCTCTTAAAAAATCTCATTCAATCAATTCTAATTTAGATAGACAAATTCTTAATCTACATCTTAATATATTAATATGCTATATAATTTGTATCTATCTTTAATTTTTAAAATCCATCAAGTTAGAGAATCTTGATCCAAACATGAACATTTTATCTTTTTCCTTTCTGAGTCCAAACATGAACATTCTCAATAATAATAATGATAATGTTTCATATATTCTTCCACTACATATAGGACAAATAGTACACTTGTCTATACAATACAAAATATACAAACAGTACCTAAATCGTTTCCTTCTCAGCAGTCCTTTCAAAATTGATCACTACAATTAAGTTATAGACCTATGTGACAAAAAAGCATGCGTAGTTTGTCCATTAATTAGATGTACATAAATACAAAATGGGGCCCATTGTCTATAGATGAGTCTAGACAATTATAATAATTAAGGTGTGAAAACCCTTAATCCTTTACTCCTACCCTTAATTGCTTAACATATGACAAGATATGAAACCATAGCCCCATAAAACGAGAAAAATATCTATTTTGTTTTCCAACATGATTTAGATCCTACAGTATTTAATGGGTACGGAGTCACATCCTTTGAAACAAGTGGTCATGATTTGAGTTCGATGGTGGTCCTATAAATTTCTTTTATAAATCGGTTACTAATTAATCAACCACTATTGTCCGGTTATGTAGTGGACAAGGGATTAGGAACTGATTTATTAGTTTACAATTATCTTAGCCTCAAAATATGTGATACTTTAATAATTACATGATTATTCGTTGAGCAGTGCTAAAAAATTGTACGTGTCTTTTTTTTTCTTTTTCTTATTTCTTCATTACAAAGTAGAATGTTTAATAAAGAAAAATAAATTATATCCCAATTAAATTGAAAGATGTAAATTGTGTTTGACGTTTGTAAATTTATTTGTGTCTCAAGTAATATGATCTACTTCATGTTAATCATAAGAATAAAGGAGAAAAAAAAGCTATAAATCAAATATAATAATTTTTAATATAGAAAATTTCTTAAAGTAAGAGTAAAAATCACAAAAATCAAAGAAATAACTTCACTATATTAAATAATGGGTACAACTAAAAGTTCAACTAGTAACATTAGATAACAACAATCATCACCATATGGTAGAAACAAAACGATAACAGAGCACCTCCACAAAAGTAGGTATTATACACTGATTCTCAAAGAAGACAGAACTAATAATAAAAATTATTAAAATAACAAATTCAGTGGGATGAATAAATTTCACTCAAAATCGAGAACGCTTACCGAACCAACATCCACCACCAGTATCCAAAATATTTCTCCTCTCTCGGTCACACAACTACATGCATGCAACTCTACTTCTAATTTCTTATGCAAGGCTGCTTCCTGATTTCAGCAAGGTGGATGTTCATCCAACCCCCATATTTGCTCATTTTTACCAAAATCTAGCTTTTGGTAGTGTATTAGGGCGGATGGACAAAATCAGGGGGCGGATAAATATTTTTCTTTCAACAACTAGTAGGGATTTTAAAACCATTTTCTTTTCCTTATTACTTCATCATGCACCAAGTCCATTCGCAAGTGTACAACACACCATCTTCTTGTATTTTTTTTTCTTTTAATTGGTGTGGACTCCCACTTGAGGAGGTATCCACCTAACACTTCAAGGTTCATATAAGGAGCCTTGAGAATACGAAGAATACGGAGAATGTTTGCAAGTACATGTTGCAAATAACATATATTAGTATGGCCACAATGAATTATGTCTAGTGCCACTTAGGAACCAAATTCAATTAACACATGTATGTATTGAGATTGAATAACTTGGAGGTCTGTGAGGATTGTCCATAATTCAATTCAGCTGCAAGATTATTTGAAGAGGTAATTTTACGCATAAAAGCATACACAAATTTACCATGTTGATTATGAATCAACCCACCACAAGCAAAGCTCCCATTACTAGTAAAATGTGATCCATCGACATTGAGTTTGAGGCGTCTAGATGGAGGATGAGACCAACTATGTTTCTCATGTACATTGTTGATCCCTTTAGAGGCCTTGGGCTAGTGTAATTCATCCACAATATCATGAACTTGATTGTTTACCTAATTCTAGAGCTTATATCCCAAATTAGACTAATGGAAAATATAAGCATGTTCCTATCTTTCCATAGAGACCACACCTTGACTCCAAAGAAGATAGAACATTTTCAAAGTATATTACCGATATCCTTACTCGTCAAGTGTTAGAACCAAGTTGGTTTGAAGAACTATGACCCTTACTTGTTTTGATGATAACAAAATTATTTTGTGAGAATAACTTAAAACACTAATGTTCTGATTAAATGTGTAGTTCCCACATCAAGTTTATTTCGAATGACTTTACGCTGCATCATCTGATGATTGGATTAAGTTAAAGGAACACCAAGACTCCACTTTGATTTTCGTATTCTATGTTTGGTGAACGCGCTCTGAAACGTGCCTCAGTTATTCTGTTATTGCAAGCAATGCTCTAATTAGTTTGGCTATAATGAATTCAACAAGCATATGATCTCTTTGCCTGAGAAAAAGCAAGTGATCATCTGCCTCTGATAATCACGTTAAGCATCTGATATCTCTCCCTTTAAAAAAACAAGTGATCACCTGTATTTGATAATCACGTCAAGTATTTGATTGTCTAACTATGATGAAAAGTCAATGCCCTAAAAAGTCATCGTTCTTAAAAGTCAAAGCTCTGATTAAAAGTCAACACTTAAGATAGTCAATGTTCTGATGGAAGTAATTGGTTTGATATGACAATCTCTCAAAAAGTCAACACTCTAAAGAAGACAAATTTGTGTAACATCTGATCAACACCCTGAATCTGTTATTCGCCTCAAGGACTATGGGACATACTCTGATCATGATATCTTGTACTCCTTCTACTTCCTTATCAAGATACGCATAATCGATTACAAGGACTATTTTTAGACAAGATTTAATGGTGAATCAATCTTTGAAGATTTGACACGAAACTTCATGATACATGTTGATTTCTTGCAATCAGGAGAACAACCAGAAACCCTAAAGTTTCTCTATAAAAGGACGAGAAACCCTCTTTGAACAAACACTACAAAAAAAAAGATCTACTGTGACACCCAACTTTTAGTGATATCTTTTTATTTGTCACTATAATTACTTTTAGCTACAGACAGAGTGTCACTTATTCTCATTTAATATAATAGGTTATGTTAACTTAGAAAAAAACTAAAATATTAGTATCAAAACTAATTTATATATAATAACTAGTTTAATTTATATTAATTATAAGTAATATTTATTACTTTATTAGTAATTTTTATTTTATTTTTTATATTAAGAAATAATAAATTACTAATAATATTAGTATTAATTACAATTAATAAATAATAACTAAAAAAACTGCAACAACAAATATTCTGGCAGGCAGCAAAGAACTTTCACGCATTCATTCACACGCACCCAGAAAAAAACATTCACGAATTCATTCACGCACCCAGCAACGAGCATTTCACTCACCTCTTCAAAAAATTGCAACAACAAATTCAAATTCAGATTTGTTCATCATTCGATTTCGTCTTCGGATTCAGATTTCTTCATATTTTTTCGATTTTGTCTTCAGATTCAGATTTCTTCGTCATTTTTTCATCATTCGATTTCGTCTTCAGATTCAGATTTCTTCATCATTTTTCGATATCATCTTCAGATTCAGATTTCTTCATCATTGTTTCATCATTCGATTTCGTCTTCAGATTCAGATTTCTTCATCATTTTTTCGATTTCGATTTCGTCTTCAGATTCCCGTTGAAGAAGCTTTTCCCGATTTCTTCAGATTCAGATTCAACACGAGTAAGTGAAAATTGTTTTTCCTCAATTAGCAATTTGCATTGGTTGAATGATTTGATTGATTTTAGTATTTTATATTTTAAAATGTGTTTAGGTTAACAAAATGTGTTTAGGTTAACATTGTATCAGATAAAGGGAAAATAGTTTGAAATCAATCACTAGAGAAATAATTCCATTCTTTCCTTGACTTTACCAAAATTTGTGTGTCTTGTTTGAGTCTACTGTGCCAAGATTGATTAGTTAACAAAATCTATTAGTCTGTTTTTCAAATCATGTTGTGCATTCTGCTTTCATTTTTTGTTGGTTCTAGTATGATTGTATGGATGCATCCTATATTCTCATTTAGAATAAGTGTATCTCTTGATGCATTTCAAATCAGATGACACTTTTTGAGGGTTAATATCTAATATTCACCATTTTATTTCAATCTAAAGACACATATTCCTTTATGAACCATAAAATTCTGGAGTTGTAGTAGACAAAACACTTAATCAGTGAATCTTCTTGTTATGTTAAGATGCTAACTAGTGCCCATCAATATTAGTTTTCGTCAAATCATAGTAGTATTTTCATTACAGATTAAATATAACAAGAAATAATAATTACAAATTCCGACACTGAATAACTTACTCATTTTTTATTTAAATTATTACTTTAAAAACATACCACATAAATCAATGTATTAATGCACTATTAGTATAACACAATATTTATCATTCCTTAAGTAGTTCCAGGGCAGGTTGACAAAGCCTTTACTGTGGTTTGGAGCATTGGCCTCTCAGTATCTTTGTATGATTGGACTATTACTTTTTATGAGTTATTGTATTATATTTAAATACTTAAAATCTTGTTTGACTTGTTAGCCCCCTTTTCAGTATACAGAGGAGGAGGTTGAGCTCTGTTTTAAAGAATTCTATGACGATTTTCACACAGAGTTCCTGAAGTTTGGAGAACTTGTGAACTTCAAGGTTCATTTTAACTACTATAAATTTATGTATATACATTTACATATTTCTGAAATAATTTTGGCTTTAGTTTAAGAACCTAGTTATCAATATCAAAGAATGGAATTTTTTATGTTCTACATGCAACATAGCCTAGAAGTCGTCCCATGACTCTTTCCTTGCCAAATGATGATAAAATTGTAACTAGAAACACATAGTTGTTGCTTTCCAGGTTGCAATTTTTGTTCTCTTACCATGACCAGAATCCTATCTTTCAATAATTTTAAAGTACAAATCCACTGTAATTCATAATCTTAGATAGCAGCGAGTGGCCGACTCAAAACCGCCATAGCTGGATGATAATAGATAGAGGGATGACCTCTATACCGAAGTTCATTTCTACCTATGAAGTACAAACTCCAACATGGACACCTCGAAACTGCTAATGTAAAAAATGTAGGACGAAAAGGCCATGTTCTATGAAACTTTAGTTTAGTTGTAGAGGATGTGTAGAACAAAGTTGTTGCTGAACAGTGCAATGAGTTGCTGGGCTTGGCTGGAAGAAATCCTTGAGCACCAAATGGATTAACCAACTTGATGATGGCTAAAACAATATCTGAAATTGATTGGTTAAAGTTAACCAATGCTCATTTGTTTGAACCTGTTGGTGGTCTGAACATCTTTTAAGAATGTAAATGTATTTAAAATAATAATAAAATTTGTATACTGAAGATCATATTGATCTCTTTGGCCATGCAGGTAATTGTTCGTAAGTGGGACCAACAAGAGGAAAGGCTAGTCAAAGTATCTGAGGAAGAGGTATCTATTTATTTAAATTTTCTAAAACAGTACATGTGTAAGATGTGAAACCATCATGACTCATGATTGATATAATTTGCATTCTGTTAGTCAAGTTAGGACTTGTAATTTACATTCTGTTAAATATGAGGACATCCATTGTATGGGAACCAAGAGTCTTCCGCAACTGATTCATGAGATGGTTTGTCTACATCACGTTTTTTAATTATTTTCTCAATACGATTTCTTCTAGTTGACATTTTTGTTACTTTTAGACAACAAAAGCTGGAGGAAAGCAACCATCACGAGCACAAATTTATATTAATACTCGAACTAGAAAAGATGGAAGTATTGTTAATGAAAAGGCAGCTGATGTAATTGTAAGAAAAGTCTTATTATGACAAACATGCATGATCTTTCTTTTTTTATTCATAAGTTTTCCATTAAAGAATGCAAAGTTTCATGTTGTAATTGACTATGACACTTTGTGTTAAATGTAGGAAGAACTAAAAAAGCATATGGTAGAGGAGGCAGGAAGCTCAAATAATCCTCAAACCACTCAAGATTCTACAAATTGGGAGAATGATATTTACTCCAAAGTTAAAGGGCCTGAAAAAAGAGGACGTGTGCGTTGTCTTGGCAAGATTGCTCGACACGCAAGTTCTAGCTCTAACTCTCATGCTAACCATAGAGTTAAAACATTGGAGAATTTGCTTGGAAATCTTGTTTCCGTTCTCCAAGTACGGTTTTCTGAAGATCCACAAATTAATGAGGTTTTACAAGCTGTAGCTGAACAGGTATAATTTATGTCAAATGATAATTGATAACTCATGACTATTAACATTATGTCACAATCATTTTGATTTTTGGTGGTTCTATTGAACAGGTGAATGGAGATAACATTGGGTAGGGTTTTATGATCTAATTAGGGTTTTATCCCCTTCTTTTGATCACTCTGCACTCCTCGCTCCCTCTACTTCTCTTCTCAAAAGACTTTCCATCACTTCTGGTTCACCGGTAATTCATTCCGACCACACCCTTTTTTGTTAATTCAAATTGTAGTGATTGGACAATTTGGCCCCAAAATTTGTTAAATGACAAATTAGTTTCTAATATTGTTGGTGATCAATTAATTTAGTCTCTCTGTTATTTTATTTGTAAGAAAATTGAATTCAATTCGATTGCAGTAACAAGTTCTTGTGATCAAAGGAATCAAGTGATTGATTTCTTGGAGTAACAGTTTCTTGCATTGCTTGATTTTGATGGCTAGGTTTTCTGTAATATCATATGTTTCTTGGAGGAACAGGTTTATTTATTTATTTATTTATTCATGTTGTTGTATGTTTGATTTAAGGTGTTGTATTGTGCTTGTGATTAGTGGTTCATCAATAATGTATGTATTGTCACAATTAAATATCTTCTTCATTATGATCATTTTGCTCCCCATGAGGGAAGGTATGCTTCCCTGAACCCTCTGTCGTTGGTTAGTTTACTAGAATTGCCTAGTTAGTTGTCTGATACAATGTTCCGAATGTAAGTAACAAATAGTTCGTAATGAAGAAATCGGTCATTTATATTGCAAAACGTTCATAATTTGTTATGCATATACATATGCATATTACATTAACTATCGATTTACTTATCATTGATTGAGATTGTTTACTTTATCCATTGAAAGTGAATTGCTTACTTCAGAAAGGTCAAATTCTTTCTTAATAGATTTTTGTTCTTTTTGGAATTATTAGTTGCTGAAAAGTTTGGTATTAAGAAATAGACTTTGTATTTGCAATTTGTTCGTTTTGAATGTGGAATTTAGAGGATGAAAATGCATTATTTTGGGTATCTTCTAAGCACATAGATCTTAGACAGATCTGTGACAAGGCTGATGTGTTTGTGTTTAACATCAAATTAATAGGTTTGGCGCGTCTCAAGTATTGTTCTTGTTTTTTGTTCTCCAACTTAGAATGTTTTAAACTTTCCAGCATGATGTTTTTAGTCCTTTGTTTTTTTTCTTTTCTGTTTCCTAGGTAAGTCATGAGGCAACTTGCATATACTGTATGCCTGTGGCTTTCTAGTAGGAAAAAAAGTTAAAATTGTAGTACATAGTTTGGCATATGATTGTATTAGTCTTTTACTCTATATTCAATATGATACACAATTGCACACTAACAAATATATACACGTAGGTATCTATTTTGCTTACCGAGCTAGATGTAGCCCAAATTATAGAACTATCTGGCATTAATCCTTTCCAGATCTCTGAAACCATTTAGAAAATATAAAATGTATCAAGAAAAAGTTGTTGTATTTTAATGTTGACTCATGTGAGACTCTTCTTAGTGATTGATTTCTCCAGTGTCAAATGCAGTCCAGTTATAAGCCTCTTCTTAGAATACTCTCAAGTATATTCTTGTTCTCATGCAGGTGAAATAGCGTGGAATCAAATAAGGAAAGAGTGGGTTGGTGATCAGTCTAAAAAATTACAGAGACCACCAAAAGATTCAACTATATGGTACATACATATTTCTGATTTTCATCCATTTTCATAATATGTCTGAAAAATAAAAGGGGTGTTTGGTCAATTGTAGTAAAAGATAATTCTTCATTTATGCATTTCTTTCGGATTTGATAGACTTCAAATTTCCATATTTAGCCAAACTGGGAAGAACAATGGTATCATGTAAGTTGTCTATGTAACTAACAAAAATATAGGCTCCACTTATGAGTCATCATGTAATAAGTTAATAAAATTAATTTATTAATTTTGTTTAGTGCTTTCGTTTATCTTTATCTTACGATATATATTCATCTGAATTAATTGATTGATGGAGGTGTTAAAGTGATTGATATTCTTCAATTTTAAGGACTTATTTGCGATTTTGTAAATTCAGAGACTTGCAATTTTTAGAACAGCATGATGACTCACTCTTGACAATAATGTTAAAAAGTATCCGGTTTTGAATTTTGTCAGGTTCTGGTCAAGAATGCTGAAATAAACACACAGAGAATTGCAGTGGTCATTGCTCTGGACCCTCCTAGCAGTTACACCACTACCCTTGATATAGTTCACTCACCACCCTCTACTTCTAGAATAATGCTTGTTTTTCTTTCTTGCTTATTCATAAGTTGGGAAATATATCACTTTTGTAAAGATTTTATGATCTAATTAGTGGAGATACTCATAAGTGGAGAAATATATCACCTTTGTAAAGATTTTATGATCTAACTAGTGGAGAAATATTTTTTTTTTTATGATCTAATTTCATTTCAATATTACCACAAGGATATGATATTCATGTTAGGATATAATTAAAATGCTAGGAATGCAAGTAACATGCATTTAATAGAATTAGTAAAATTAAATTATATTTTATTGTATGTTTCAATGACGTTAGTTAATAAAAATAAATTAGAAATTTAAATTTAATTTACTCGTATAAATAATTTAGAATTACAATTAGAAGGGAGATAAAATAAATTTAATTTAATAGGAATAGATGAATTCTTTATTTATATTTTTTAGGTTTTAGTGACGGACAATACCGTAGGCATAGATTAATTTTTTATTTATATTTTTCTAGGTTTTAGTGACAGACAATACCGTAGGAATAGATCAATTTTTTCCTTATATTTATGTATTTTTTAGTGACAGTCATTATTGTAGGTAGAAATAAAAAACATGTAGTGACAATCGTCAAAACATGGAGTGACACTCCTCAAAGTGTAGCAGGACGCCCCCTTAAAATTGACACTTGATTTGGGTGTCACTCAAAGTATTATTGATCTTTAGTGACAGTTTTTAACATTTAGTGACACACTTTGTGTGTCACGATAAGTCAATTTTTTTGTAGTGACACTGCAATAAGCTCAATACAATCGCTCTACACTCTTGCTCTCTATCATTTGTTTTGTTTAAGTGCAAAATAAAAACAGTTTTCTGATAAATCAACATTGTAAATACCCTATTGTGAGAGTTATTTAGAAAACCCTTAAAACCATTCTATTTGTAACCTAGCCCAATAATGACTACATTTCTCAACAGCTTGACTGTACTAAGCTAGAAGGTTGAGAAGACTTGAACACGACAAGCAAGGTGTTCAGTGGAAGTGCGATTTAGTTGGTGAATTAGTGGATTAAACCCTACAGTTTGAAGGAACTAGACGTAACTACCGTGTTGATGGTGAACCAGGATAAATTAGATGTGTTGTTTTGTGTTTTTGTTTTGTGTTTTTGGACTAATATTATAAACATAGCGCACTAGTGTAGTGACAAGGTTGTGTTTTGTAATTTAAGGGTTCAAGGTCCAACTCTTGGTTAAGCCATCATTTTTTATTTTTAAGTTGAGATTCGAATTCAATATAAACAATGTAAGGAACCATGCTACCAACAAATAAATTTTAACCTTTTGATTTCAATAATATTATACCAACAAAGTTTTTTTTTCATGATCGAGAAACATCATAATTCGATGTATGTTCATTCTTCTTACCTCACTTTATTTGTGCTTCAAAGTTACTATCAAGAAACTCTTAACAATGAAAATATTTTAATTATTTTTTTATAAATCAACGTGATGTCATTCATAAGTAATTATAAAGTTTATGCTTTGTTCTTGATAACTTGAGTGCATGTGTCTATCATAATTTTAGTTTCTGCAAAAAAAAAATTATGATAACATGACCCGTGAATAGTTATTGAATTAATTTCAAGAGATTAATCTTTGATTAGTTCCAATATCTTTACTATTTGACTATATGTATGATGCAAAATTAAGTGCACATACTTTTTTTTTAGATTCACCTCTTTCAGGGTTGCAAATCCATAAAGTTTGGATTCTCTTTTGTTAGCTATTTTCATATGCTATTTCTTTCATTTTTAGCATGCATTCTTGTTAAATTGTTGAGGAATTTTTTGAAGCGGGTTCGAACTTATTGACATGGGCTACTTAACAATTCAAAATCTATTAAATTAAATTTTTTTTTTATAAAGTAGGTCTTATATTATTAACTCAAAGAAAGTTGATAGGTGAAATCCCCAACATCATACATCAGGTGAGAAAGTAACAAGGGAGGCATATGCTCAACAACAAAAATATTAAAAGAAGAGGAAGATGAACCACATTGAGCTAGCAAATGAGCACATTTGTTCATTTCTCTTGGAGAAAAGAAAATAGTCATAGACCAACTTGGATTTTGAAGCATTGCGAATATGTCTTTGAGGAGAGGCATATGCGGAGTGTAGTTAGCATGTCCTTTCTTTGCCATATTGAAGAAGGATAAATAATCGATCTCAAAAGTATTTTTCCGAATATGGGGATCACGAGCCAAAATTATGCCACAACAGAGCGCCCATATCTCAGCAAAGATACAACTACTAGAACTAACTTTTTAGAAGAAACCTTTAATCAAGCGACCATTATGATCGTGAACTAACCTGCCATAAGTAGATGCACCATTACTAGTAAAGTGAACCCGATCAATATTCATTTTAAATTTACCAAAAAGAGGTTTAGACCACACTAGAGAACATTGTGAGTTGGTGTTGATCAGACATTATTGACAGAGGGAAGTATGAATAAACTCCACTTGATTGATAACCTGATACCAAATGTCTCTCTCCAAGGTAGTAGACTGTGGGAAAATATGAGAGTTACAATATTTCTGAAGAAGGTTAATGACCACATCAAAGATAAGAGCCCACAACGAATGGGCCACACCAATATCGGTGGAAGAGAGATTCCATTCGATCCAAGCATAAGTCCCCAAGCAAAAAAACTTACTCCAAAGGTCCGATTTTAATACTTTGTCCTAAAAAGGTTTGACAACATCACAATCTCTAATAACATGCATAAGAGTTTCTAGAGCAAGATTGCAACGGGGGGATATCTCATCCACAGTCATGCCATAGTGACAATGCTCCACATTAGTGAGTAGTTTTCCATGTGTCATTTTCCAGAGCGTAGTGCATATCTTGGCTGGTCCTTTCCTATTCCAGATTTCTTTAAAGAGAAGAATGTTGTCGTGAGTTTTTCGATCGTCCAAGAGTACCTCATATGTCGTCTTAAAGCTAAAAACTCCATCAAATGCTGCTAACCAATAAGAAAAATCAGCCTGGCCTCGAGAGGGAATCTGGATAAGTCGAATGTTGTCTGTTATGGATGCTAGGAGAGATTATTCAGCTTAGTCCAGTTCCAATCATCTTTCGCGCTGTAATTTGCAACAGAAAAATTATCTTCACCAATGGAAATAACATGAGAAAAGTTCAGGACTAACCTGTCACAATTGGGAATCCAATTGTCTTTCTAGAATTTAGTATATGTTCCATCACGAATAATCAAACAAATATTACTATCCACTTGAGGCCAAACTTTGCAGATTAATTTCCAAGTTTGAGACGTGATGGTTTTATTTCGCATTCTAGGTGTGTTCATCGAGCCACAATCATATTTGGTACGCACAATATACACCCAAAGTTTATTCTTTTCAGTCACAACCTGCCAAGAAAGCTTGAGCATATATGCTTTATTCAACACATGAAGGTTTTTAAAACCAAGACCACCATCATTTTTTGGTTTATAAATTTGTTCCCAAGATATAAGGTGACATTTTCTATGTTCATCATTGCTACCTGAAATAAAGTTGTTATAAATCATTTCCGTCTCATCGCAGATAGAAGCCAAAATCTCCACCGTTTGCATCATGTAGCCAAGAATGCTAGCGAGGGAGGATTGGGGCAAAGTAATTCTACCTACGAGAGAGAGAGAGAGAGAGAGAGAGAGAGAGAGAGAGAGAGAGAGAGAGAGAGAGAGAGAGAGAGAGAGAGAGAGAGAGTTTTTAAGTTTGTGAGTTTAGATTTAATTCAATCAAGAATAAATAAGAAAGAGTTTTTATTGGCATGTTGATGCAGCATAGGTGCTCCAAGATAGAGGTCGAGATCATGAGTTTGCTTTATTCCCAAAATGTTGCATATGCTATCGACCAAGTTAACCTGCAAATTGTTAAAGATTTTTTTTTTTTTTTTTTTACTTTAGATGATTAATTTTTTCATCTGATATAATACAAAAATCATCAATCATTGACTTGGAAGCTTCTGCAATGAAAACAAACCACTTTATAAATTTATGCTCCCAAGTTGAGTCTCAATCGCAAACTTCTGAGTCTAGCTAGTGATAATTAGATGAAATTTATCCTAGACCACTATTAATGTGGTCCATCATGGTCTAGTTTTTTATAGCTATAGGATTAATCAAGTTTACATGTATTATTATAGTTCATATTATATAAAAACAATTTTTTTACTTTTTCCTTCTCATCTCCCTCATTATTTCTTCTTTTTAGCTCAAAACTACCTCTACCATGGAAGAGCCTCTCTAACCACCAATAACCACACCATCACCACCATCACCTCCCCTTAACAAGATTCAAAAGATCTCTGGATTAGGTCAATGTGGGAAATAATTCGATAGGTTGTGTTGCTGGTATCTGGTTTTTTCTTTGTTTTTGTCATGCGAACATGTATATATGTTGTTTTTGCCATGTTATTGAGCTAGTTTAAAAAAACCATATAATCTAATAAATCTAAGGGAAATGTTAATATGTGTCATTGGTGCACATGTTAATGATTTAGATATAAACATTTTATTTTGGAACTTGCATTTGTAACTCTTTAAAAGTCCAAATATTATCTTTTTTGATAAAATATTTTTACGTTTAGTATTCTTAACATAGTGCCCTAAAAACACATGTTAATGTGATCCTCTAAATCTAAATAGAAACTCTGTGTAAGTTATTATTAAGTTGCAATTGAAAATGGACATATTAAAATTTCATTTTTTGACAAGTTATCCGATATTGGAGGTTGTTTTTAGCAAAGAAGAAGAAAGAATGAGGTGAGATGGGAGATGAAAAGAGAAGAGTCAAAGAGAGAAAAAATATTTGTGTGTAATACACACTATAGTAGTAAGTGTAAACTTGATCAATTCCTTGGCTATAAAAAATTAGATCATAATGAACCAACTTTAATATTGGTTGATGTTTGATGTCACATGATAATTTATAAGTTGTACTAAATCGAAATCCCAAAGTCAATTGATTATAATGCCGTAATGATTGAAGTCGTTGAAGGAAGAATGCAAAGGGTAAACAATATAGACTTATTTTAGATGGAAGCATTTGTTTCCATGCCTTAACTACAAAATCAAAGCAATATATTAATTACAACTCTTATATTTATACACTCTAATTTTTATATGTTTATTCTACACTTTATTTTATCTCTATTTCTATTTTTTCTATCACACCACTAATATCTCACATTACTCACTCTATTTTTGTATCTCTCAAAATGTCAATTTTTTTTTTATGTAAGCGAAATATTTTCCTAATATTTTCTAAATGCTAAAGAGCAATATTGATGAGTTTTGAATGTAAAACCAAAAAAATATTAGAATTTTATTCTTTTGAATGTATTGACTTGGTTTTTTTTTTTT
>JBBPBP010000004.1:15520961-15565060 GCA_037974735.1 Cicer chorassanicum
GATGATAAATATAAGTATAAATTTACACACACAATTGCAAAATATCAAATTTAAACTCGAGACATATATTAAACCTAACAATATCATCATTTTATTAGTTGAGTTAGGACCTAGAGATCGACTTAATATATTTAACTATTGATATTTATAAGTTCTATTAGTCAATAAATAATTATTATAATACCAAAAAGATATAATATTTTCAAAATAAATATGGGTCATAATTCAATTCAAATTATTCTGTCACCAAGACATTAAATTTGGATCATAATATTTTAAACAACATTATGTCACACATTTAACATATTTGCGACAATTATTGTTATACTTCATATTCACAAAAATAAATTGTATGTTTTCCATCACAATTATAACACTAGTAGAATTTTACCTTTTTAAGTGAGTTAAAATGTACATTTTAAGTCGGTTCCGTGTCCGAGTTAACAACAAACGACTTAAAAAACATGTTTTGTAACTCGTTTCATGAACCGACTTAACAGAGCTTCGTCTTGTTAAGTCAATTCAGCTTAACCGACTTAAACATCATAAATTCGGTTTAACAAATCATCTTTTTAAGTCGGATCTATTGATCATCTGACTTAATAGATAGAGTTAAAATGATTATTTTTTTTAATAAATTTCTCATTTTGTTTTTATGTTCCTGATCCATACATATACAATATTTCGTATTAAATTTCAAATCAGAGTTTTGTATATGAAACAACAATTTTATATAACCATCTAATAACTAAAATATACAGTATCAGATGTTCGTACAAAAGATATAGAGTACAAAGAAGATGTATCTCATTTCTGACTAATCTTGACAAGACGAAAAAAAATTTAGATGTCCGTTAACAAAATTACAAAATCACATTGTAGCAATATTCAATAGACGTATATTAGTATTGTCATTTCCTTCAATTGATTCCAAAATAAAATCCACACAACGTTTTCGAACTTCTTTAATTTGATCCGGATGAAATAATCTCGAGCCACCAAATATCTGAACAAAAAAAACACAATCAATATCGGCTGAATCCTAATTTTTTATCATACGAACATTAAAAAATACAATCAATAACAACTTATAATTTTTTATCATACAAACATAAAAAAACACAATCACACTACAGCATTTTTGCTTTATAACAACATTTGAAAAATGTTGTCAAAACAAAGAAAAATGTTGCCAAAGAGAATAAGCAACATTTTTCGCGCGTCTCATATGCGAGCGTTGCCTATTATCTTTGGCAACATTTTTCTCGCACTTCTGGGCACACTATTTATAAATGTTGCCTAAACTATGGGAATAGGGAACAATTTTTCAATGCATCTAAGGCAACATTTTTTAATTGTTGCCATATTTGACAACAATTGATAAATGTTGCTAAAGCTTATAAGCAACAATTTTAAACTGTATTCATATATGTAAAATAAATTTTAATTATATAATAAATTTAATTACATAATAAATTTAATTATTTTAAAATAAATGTTGCTAAAGCTTATAGGCAACAATTTTAAACTGTATTCATTATTTTATAATAATAAATTATTGTATATATAATAAATTTAATTACATACACAAAGATTCATGAACAAAAGTCCTGTTTAGTCTCTATGAATTCATGAACAACAAAAACAAAATGCAGGGTTCTTATTTGGGAAAAAATAACTTAAATCATCAAATTCCTAAATTAAGAAAAAATAAATAAATGAGGGAATAAGTAACACTGACCTATATTAGTTATGCTCTCTGCAATCTTGAAAAGAGAAAGAGGAATCTGCAAACAAAACACAAAACATTAATAAGGGGTTGTGTTTTTTTGTTGAGAGATAGAGGAGAAAAAAAGTAACAAACACCGGTTATTTGCCACGCCTTCTAGTTGCGAGGGAAACTTAGTTGGAGGCGGATGGCGATGCCGACGGCGAGAGGTGGTGGGTCGGAGGCTGTTCGCGAGAGGTGTGGGTCGGAGGCGGATGGCGATGCCGACGGCGAGAGGTGGTGGGTCAGAGGCTGTTCGCGAGAGGGTTTCTATGGAGAAAGGGTTTTTACGGAGAAAGGGCTTCTATGGAGAAAGGGTTTCTATGTTCCTGTTGGTTCCTTTCTTCTTTCTATTTTATTAAAATTTGTTTCCTTTCTTTTAATAATAATAATAATAATAATAATAATAATAATAATAATAATAATAATAATAATAATAATAATAATAATAATAATAATATTAATATTAATAATAATAACAATAACAATAATAATAATAATAACAATAATAATAATAATAATAATAATAATAAGCAAATTTTCTCTCTTTTTTTTTTACCGTTTGCGAAAATTATAATAGTTAATAAGAATAGTTTTGTTTTATTTAGGAGTTAATAAACTTTTCTTTTAAATTTTAATAAAAAAATTAATATTTAAATATGTATTTGAAATAATTCATCCAGCAAAAAATCTCATCAATTTTAAATTTTTTAAGCAATATTTTAAAAATGTAGTCTTTTGTTAGAAGAAAGGTACCAATTGAAAAATGTTCCTAAAAATACCTAAGGGAACAATTATCATATATTGCCAAAAACTACTATAGAGACGTTTCAAAATTGTTCTCATAAATATTTTAGGGAACGTTTTATACATTGTTGCAAGAACAGTAATGGCAACAGACATAAAATGTTGCCTTATCGACTTTTAAGCAACACTTTATACACATTGCTTAAAAAAGTGTTGCCAGAGACCATAAATGTTGTAGTGTCAATAACATGTTATTAAAAAAAATGAGTTTGGCATGTCATTTTTTTTTACATATCTCTTTCAAATAAGATGTTATTATAACTTATGACTACGTATACTAATCACTCTAGTAATGTAAGATGTCAAAATTATTATTATATATCAACAATTATAATAGTAAAAAATTATTAAAAAAATTACTCACAATAATATCGCTACATAAATAAAGTTTATTATTCAATAAACAAGAACTTGAGAACCAAATCTGAAATGGTGGCAATAAAACGGCGGAAGTGCAGTTGCAAGTGTTCACGAAATTAGAGAATAAGGAAGGTTTATTATTCAATAAACACCTGAAATCGTGGCAATAAATGATGGCTATGTAGTTGTGAAGTGGAGGTTAGAGTAAACTAAGAAAGTGCCCTTGCAAGTTAGAGAACAAGGAAGGTTTAGAGTATACAGTGGAAGATAAAAAAGATAAGTGCACGTGGTTAGTACAGTGCAGAAGTAAGTGCACATGGTTAGTGGAGTGGAAGATAAATCGCTAAGTGCACGAAATTTTTTATATTTTTTAAATTTACTTTAAATCAATTATGAATGGAAGATAAAACGTTAAATGCACGCGTTAAACAAGTTTTAAATATTTACAAAATTGTCACTGTCTCATTTTATTGATTCGTTTACTTAAGTAACAAAATTAAACACAGAAGAAGAGAGATATATTAATTTTTTATTTTTATATTTTCATATTTACCGTCTCTCTTAAATCGGTTACTAATATAACCGTGTTAAACGTATTTCATCTATTTACAAAATCTCTTATTTTGTTAACTCGTTTGGGCAGGCAACCTACTTAAACATACCTCTACCTCACTTGTTAAGTGTGGTGGCACAATGAATTAACTCACCGTATTAAAAACTCAATTTTATACTAGTGCAAAATTGGGATAGAATGAGAATTATATCACATAATCTAGTTATGTTTTGGTCCCAAATTTCATCTCAAAAAAATTGGGATATATTATATATGAATATATCTACGGAAAAAAAAATCATACCTACGAATACATATGGATAAAATCCACAACAGATACTAGATAGGTAACCTAACGCACATCTGTAGATAAAATTCTATTATCCGTCAAATAACGGGAGAAAGACGGGTTGTAAGGTAAACATATTTGTAGATACTTGTATTCACAATAAATATACATAAATACCCTCATTGACATCAATATTTTGCGATAAATGAATTTTTGTCATAAATTTCATCACAAAAATATGTTAGGGATGCAAATTTCAACTAATATGCGACTTATTTTTTTGCTCAAAATTCTTTTTTCTAGTAGTATAGTATATACATCTAAATAATGCATATTAAACTATAAACATCATTACATGCTTTTTTTTACTCATTTTTAATAAATCATGAGCATGTTTTTTAATAAATAAAATGTCAAAAAATGATTGAACAAATCAGAAGGGTCAATTAACATTTACATATAATCAGATTCAAACCCAGGAAAATGTGGGAAATAATGTTTTTTAGTAAATAAAATGCCAAAAATGATTGGAAGAATCAGGGTGTTAATGGAACCACTAATAAAAGTTGTTTATGCATGTTTGTGTTATTGATACTTTAAATGGTATCCAATTTTTATCCAAAATTGAAAACAGATAGTAAAGTAAATGATAGTTATGATTATAATCAAAATCAACCAAGTGTTTTTATACTATTAATTACATCCAAAGTTATATTATCATAACTAAAATACAAGACTACACATATCATAACTAAAATACAAGACTACACATATCATAACCAAAGTCATATTGATGTAATTCCAAATTTAGTAGGATGTATCATTGGACTTGTAATTCCATACCTCATTCCGTGCGAAAATGTAAGAAAATTAGGCAAAATGCTTGATGAAATTTGGAACTTGTAGACAAAATGTTCTCTATGTCATGCACATGTCTCTTTGTGGTGTAGACAAGATATACTATCAGTTAACGTGATACTTCGGTACACTTAACAGAGCTATTTAATAGAAGAAATCAAATTTATTATGGGAGAGAGCATTTTACTAATACGTAAATTTAGAGTCCTAAATTATCTGACATTCGTAATTTTGTGTCTCAAATTGGTGTTTTATTATCCACGTCCCTAAATATAAGATCCTATTACCAAATCATAGGAATTAAAAAGTTGGTTGTACTATTAAATTTGTTAAAAATTGATATTGATTTTACAATTTTACATTTGAAGAAAGAGAATTAGTTAATATTTTTAAGGTCATGCTAATAAGTGTCCTTAAGTTTCCTAACGACATTTGTTAAGGATTAAAAACTAGAAATTTAGCATAGGAAAAAACAAAATTTGACATTTCAAAATTGAATGCACAATTTTCAATGCAATCTTCAGTCCGATTTTCTATATTTATATGTTTAACAAGTATCTTAAGAATTCTTGTTAACATTTTCTATATTTTTATTATAGTATTTATTGTTGATCGCAAAAAAATATATAAGTAAAGAAATAATAAATGCAGTTAAAAATTCAAATAACATATTATAAAAAATGACAAGAAAAATTATTAAAAGGGTCGTATATTTAGATACATGTTAGTGAATTTTTAAACATTGTGAATTGAGTGAAAGGAACACACGAGGTGGGTTCGGTTGCTGAAGATGTTGTAGGGACATATATTAGGTTTATTGAATATGTTTAAGACCTCAATTTCCACGCACATTTATTATTGCTTATATATTTGCAACGACATTCTTAATTAGACTCTTATCTAATCCACAAGAGCAAGACCTAAACTAATTTTAAATTTAAAAAACTCAACAATTGCTAAGAAATAATATAAAATGGAAGCATCAAGTATATATGTGTTCATAAATTCAAACACAATGTCTAACTTTGGTTTGTATTTGCACGAACGCATAAACATAATGTCATCATCTTCACTAAGTTTCTTTTGTTCCCATGCAATCGTGGATTTTAGGTATACATACATAGTGGTCCTTAGTTGAAAGCACGATGGTTTTAGTTAGGATGGCACATGAAATGTTTTCCAATGTCCATTTCGATTGAGCACAAAAATTATTGTTATATATATATGTTCCCTTTATCATTTTAAAACTAGTTGACGTTCACTTTCAATTCAAACTCCATCAAGAGATGTGGTGTTTCACGGTACTTTGAGGCAAAACTATACATAATTTATTTAGTGAGTCAACTTCTAATAAATGAAGCCTCTTTATAGGAACATATGGTCCCTTCTTATATAGTAGTTTAAATTGATTAGGGAGATTTATTTCCTCCGGTATCATATAAAAAATAAAAATATCTTACACCTTTTAAGATTTTATTTTTAAATCTTATGTAATATGTGCAAAAAATTACTCATCCCTTCACTATCCCATCCCGAAACTTTTCAATCCATCCATTTGAAAACCAAATTCCAGATTTCCATTATCTTAATAGATTTTACAAAACAAAAACTACAAATTTTCGATGGAAACGCAAAATCGATTCATTGTTGCCGAAAAGTTTCATCATTGTAATTGATATTGTGTGATATTTATTTTTCAATTGGCAATAAAGTCAATCGTTTTAAACTTCAAGAAAAACTCAGTTTTGCTGCCATATTTAGCGTCGACCACTGACTTTGACGTTAGTTATCGTCATTTTAGCGTCGGTCATGCGCACGCTAGTATGCTAAATACTTTTGTGATTAATCATTAGCGTCAGCTTAGCCGACGCTACGTAAAATATGGCAGTCACTTGTTTGTTTTTTATTTGTCACCATTTTAGCGTCACATTGGTCGTCGCTACATTGTCTGATTTGTAAAATTAAATTTTTAAATCTTATTTAAAAAATTAAAATTATTTTTTCCTATTATCCCTCACCCACCCCATTTTCTCTATCCATCACTTCATTAATTTTTCGCTAATCCTCTCCCTCGACCTCGTCACTCTCACGCTCTTGTTGCCGCCTCACCGTTTCCCTCGCCTCACACTCATCGCGCGGGCTCACCCTTACTCTCACTCTCACTTTCATCTCTCAAGCTCACTCTCACTGTCGTTCATTCTCAATGTAAGTATAACCTTAACCATCTTTATCGTTTGTGTTCAGTTTTGGTTTTGATACTATCATACTAACATTTGATTTTCTTTTACTCATTGTCAGTTTTTATTTTATTTTATTTTGGTACCACAGTTGCTGAGGGTTCACCTGAGAATCTTACAACAGAGTTAGGCTCAACAAAAAGTAAGTGCATTTTTCAAGCTACTATCTGTCTAATTGCTACTATGACTTAAATGTTCAATTCTTCTTTTTCAGTATAGATTACAACTTTCTATATATTTTATCACCTTTATAAGGTGAACAACATTGTAAAAGTAATTATGAGTTCCTATGGCTTCCCTAAAATAAGTTAAAGAATTAATCTTAGAATCGTTTGTGGTTTCTAGTTAAGATTTAACTTTACTACAATACATTATTAGAGATTTTAATATCTTGATACTACTGTAGATAAAAAGAAAAATATCAAAAGCTATTGACGACCCTTTAAGGGTTTAATTTAGGCATATTATCCCTTTAGAAGACTACCAATTCACTTAATCTAGTAGCAAAGGTTGTGATCATTCTCTATTCAATAAAGAGTGGTGGAATTTTATTTCATATGCAAGTTTGCTCATTGCCATTGCATATACATTATTAAAAGTCATGTTGTGTCGTCTACTTAGGTCTGGTCATGTGGTCTCACAATTTAAGTTTCATAACGGAGATAGTCAATGAAAGTTGGTCAGCAGTGGAAGAAAATGCCGTTAAAATTTGAAAAAAAATAATTGTCGATTGTACTAAAAACCTAAAAGCGAGAGAGAGTTATAAGGTGGTTTCATAATTTAGGAGAGTTGAAATGACAAGTAGATCATGAATTCAACTTCACAAAATAATAAATTAACAACTAATTACTAACATTATTTATTTATAAAAAAAACTAAAAGCATGACATATAATTTAGATATACACTTATCTAATAACATTAATAATAGAGATTAATGGACAAACACTTTTAATATAAAGTTATTTTACATCGACAAATAAATCACCATTTGTCAACACATCAAATAAAAAACTAAAAACGAAATTTATGCAATTAATTGAAATGTTGACAACTTGAGGTTGTGTAAAATAACTTTACACCAATAATATATTATTTAATCTCTTAATAATAATTATTTTTTGGAGGGTATTAACATTTGTAATCTTGCCTAAAAAAACATTTGTTATCTTAATCTTTAAATAAGTCAAAAAAAATATTAAATCTTTTTTTTCTTTCTATAATCTTAAATCTTTAATTAATATAAAAATTGTTCCTTTTTAAAAGTTAAAATTGAATAGAGTTTACAAACAAACAAAACGACTGAGAATCTGAAAAAACGACATTAAGGTAGAATAGAGCATTCGGCCGTTCACACATCCAAGTCCTATAAACGACAACAGCCACTTGTTCCCACGCCTTGGTTTCCGCTTTTAACCAAAACAAAACGCAACGCAACGCCACACAAAAAAATGGGAATTTCAGAGAGGAACAACAACTATCATTACATTCTTTCACTATTCATCTTCCTTATTCCTTTCTTTCTCGACAATGCACTCTGTATTCGGTTCCCGGATCGGGTTACACAACCCGCCCGCGATCAACCCGACCAACAGCACTTGCAAACGGCCGTATTCGCTCTCGGAAGTTTCTGGAGATCCGAAGCTGTGTTCGGGTGCTTACCTGGCGTTGTTAGGACCACCGTTGGTTATTCCGGTGGATCTAAACCTAATCCTGAATATCGAAGTTTCGGTGATCACGCTGAATCCGTTCAGGTTCTAATTTTCGTTTTTTTAATTTTATATTTTCAGAAAAGATTTTGTTTATATAGGCATTGTTACGTATTTGCATTATTGACACTTGAATCGTCTCAGTTGGGCTGGTTGATTAATTAGTGAGTAGTTAATCTAATTTTTGGCCAATTTTATAATTATTTGTGTTTATTAGGATTATTAGTAAGTAGTTCCTAATTTGAATTAACTTTGAATTTAGTTAACTTTTCAATTATTTGGCTCTTCACTTGTGGTGCACATGGATAAATAATTTAATTAGTTCTTTTGTATAAGCTATTTTTGTAATCATAGAGAAATTTTAAATATAACTATTTTTGTATAAGTTGTAAGTTATTTTCATAAAATATTTTGAAGAGTATATTGAAATATACAGAAAACAAAGTGTGGGCATGTCATAAGCTGATCCAATAAGCTCACTCAAACTCTCACACGAGTGTTTATGCTAGTAGCCGGTATGTAAGTTCAAATAAGTTGTTTATAATCCCATCCTAATGATTATATGTTTTGAAGAGATTTTGAAATTAAGGTCAAGAACCTATTACAACTGATGCGAGTAATTATTATTTAATAGACCTGTGATCCTTCACAAAGAATTCCCTAACATTTTTTGTCCTAGCTGTATTTTAGCAAGTTTGGTTTTTCCTGTACTTGGATTGTATTTAGGTTGCGAAGTTAATTATTTTGAACACTGAAATAAAACTAAATATTTAAATCCTAACTTAGTAATAGCTGAAAGTCTGTTGTTTCGAATGAATGACATGTCCTAACAAAGCTTAGTAAAAGGCTTCATAAAGGATGCCATTTTTAGGCATGCGCCCGACCAATGCTTGGAAAAGTTTTGCATGCTTCTTAGTAATCTCCAAAGGCCATGGCCAGACTAGTGTATTTTATCACCTGGATTGACATATATAAATCTGGAAATGAATTCTCTCCATTGAGAATCTCATGTTTTCTCCATTGAACCAATCTCTACCATTCAAACACCGCAATCTCATTTTCCTATATTATTAAATCCTCCAACTCTTGTATTTTTTAAGGGTCTAGATTTCACATAATCATAATGTCAATGTAGAGAATCCATTCCGGATGGTAAGGACTATGATATTTTCTGAGTAAATTGGAATCCTTGGTCCTTGAATAGTCCAGGTTTCATTTAATTCTTTATTTGATTAAGGTAGCAGTACGTCATGCTTGACCAAAATCCAGAGTTCTTGATTCTGGAATTCATGTATTGTTGACTGCTTAATATTGATAATTTTGTGTAGCATTCAACTGGTGGTGTGATTTGCTTTTATACCATGAACAAATATTTGTCACCCATCTTACACCTTATAATCCAATATAACTTCATTGGTTTACTGATATGATGCGTTGAACATGGATGATTTTATTGAATTTGCCGTTATGGTTTGCAAATACAATGCAGGTTGAGTATGATCCACGGCTGATTAATTTTAGGAAACTCCTTGACATTTTTTGGTCAAGCCACGATCCCAGGCAGGTGTATGGCCAAGGTCCTGATGTGGGTAATCAGTACAGGTAGGAGGAGTATGATGCTAGCTGCACTGCTTCAGTTCTTTGTGATATTCCTTCACATTCAATCTCATGCCATGTGCTAAGTACTGAACTATACTATACTTACATTCCAACAGATCTATTATTTTTGTTAATGGAACTGAAGAATCAAGAATGGCTTCTGTCAGCAAAGAACAGGAGCAAACCAGGTCAAGAAGCAGCATTGTGACTACTCAAATTCTGCAACTTGGAACATTTCACCCTGCAGAGCCAGAGCACCAGGTATGTTATTCCAAAATAATGTTTATGTGTAATTGGTGTAGAAGATAAGCATTTTCTCCTATGTTTGCATAGATCTAGGTATGAGTAACCAATACAAATTATACAATGCAATACCCTAATACAGTGTTTTTAAAAGAATATTAAGATATTGGCACAACAATGTAGTATTAAATAAAAAAATATTATAATTTTATATGCGAAAAAAATACAATTAAGTTTATCCACTTCTGATCTCCCTAACATGAGTCCTATGTGTTCTCTAGCTTGATTGGTGAGAATGAAAGTCTGTTTCGCTGTAATGGTTTTGGGGTGCTCAAGGTTGCAAGAGTGAGAATATGTTTTGAGGGAGGCATTAGGTGAGAACAGGACTTCAATCTGTTTCTCAGTGTATTTGAGTAACAATACTTTGAGGACAGTGGGCATCCATGGTGCAAATAGAAATAAGGATTATGCCAAAAATAGTATTGATTATGTATTTTGGATATGAGTACACTCCAATTTTGGCTTAGGTGTGCATTTTTCGTTGAGCTTGAACATATTTAGCCCTAAATTCTACATTGATTAATAGATTTGTTACTGTGGCCAAAAAACATCTATATACCAATGAAAATTGAGTCCATTTTTCCGTCTTATTGTAGACAATTTCAGTAGTTCAATTTTACGTCAACTGTAGTAGGTGAAAAAAGTGCTTGTCAAAGTTCTCCCATTAGATCACTGACTGATATTGCATGTTCTGTTGTAAATGCATGCAGAAATTTGAACTCAAGCAAAATACCTTCCTTCTTCAGTTAATTGGGAATCTGCCTGAAGAGGAGCTTGAGAGGTCAAACCTGGCTACAAAGTTGAATGGATATGTAGCTGAGCTTTGCCCTCCAAATATTCAAAAGCAAATTGATGCAAAAATCAATGAGATTATAAAAAAGGGTTGGCCCATTTTAAGGGAATTGTAATTGGCCTTTAGGGGAAGTTGCTCATATTTAAAAAAAAAATTGTCATTCTTTTGCCATCGTGCTCTCAGTGTATCTATAGGTTTGGTTCAGTAGCTTGTAATGTATCAGTTGCAGGGCTCAAAATACCAAATGGAGAATCAAGTATCAGTTGCAGGGCTCGAAATACTGAAAGGAGAATGAAGCATATGATTTTTGCACGGCGAGAATATGATTATACCATTTTGTTGTAATTATTGTAATTGTGATCGGACTAAAGTTTTTCTCGAGTTTGGATCTCCTTAAGTACTTAAGGGTCCATTTATGAGAGAAAAAGAGAGAAAAAATTTAGTAATTAAAATATTAAATGCACTTTATTTATTTATTTTCTCTCCTTTTCTCTCGTAAATAGACTCTCAATTATTTGAAGAGGTCTCAACTCAGTCTCATTCACTCCATGAAAGGAAACATTTTTTACTTGCGTTCTCTTAAATTTATTTCCATTTTGCCATATGATGATGACATCAGATACACTAGTAAGTTCAGCTTGTCATTCATCAAGGTGAAGAATTTATTATGCTTGTACTTGTTAAATTCTTGAAGTTCTGATGTTTCTTAAGAACTTCTTTTACCCCTAAAAAAACAATGTTTATAATATAGAATTTAAATTTTACTTTTTTTTCTTAAATTTAGTTTACTCATTTCATTATCAATATAATTTGGTGGCGAATGAAAATCACTAGGAGGAGCGTAAGAGATAGACATTTCTACTAACTGATGAGTATTATCATTAGTTAGTTGTCTAGTAAAAACAATATAAAGTTTATTGTGTCTGTAACTAACATGATTTTACAAGCTGGAATAATAGAATCATATTTTTTTTATCAAAGTAATAGAAACATATTTTGACATGTTGGATTTTACATTGAGTTCGTCATCAATAAATTGTTTACAATCAAATCAAATATGACACTTCTAAGACCATAAGCTAGAATTTAATTGAGAGCATGGAGTTGCATCTGCTGCCAATTTGTGCTTGTCACGACAAATCTACTTTGATCATCCCTTACACACATTCTTATTCTTGATGTGAGTTATTATTGGATTGTAACGTCGTCTATGTTACATTTGAAGAAACGATGAGGGCAATTTTCAACAAAAAAAAACAGTAGAGGAAATATATTTGGTTTGAGTCATGTTTACCTTCTGACCACGCTGCCACAAAGTGAGAAAATTGGTAGTTCGAAATGAGAAAATTGGTAGTTCGAAAGACTACACCTTGCAATGGTTCAACCTTATTCTTCAAAAGTTTGGCGTTCCTCTTTTGCCAAATGCTTTGTGCTACCAAGACAATCATAAAAGTTATTCTTCATTTATATGGTGCCAAAGCTGCCACGACAAAAAAAATTGTCATCAAATCCTTCAGTCAAGGGCATTAGTGTATGCATCACAAGGAGTGTACACGGATTGATTTAGATTGTTTTTTTTTTTTTGTCAAATCTAATACTCGAACCAATCAATTTTATTTTAGTTAGATCGAATGTTCAACCCATGATTTTTTGATCAAATCTGAATCAAACCAACTTGATTATGAGCGAATTTGGTAGGATTAGGTGAGCGGGTAATAAAGAAAAATAATTTTTTTATTTTATAAAAATATAATTAAATTTAAATACTTGAATATCAAAAAAATAATAAAACTATATCGCAACATATTATTCGATACTTAAAATATATCCACAAACACAACAAAACATATTATTCAATATTTAAAAAGTTATTCTTCATTTAGATGGTGCCAAAGTTGCCACAACAAAAAAGTTATTCTTCATTTAGATGGTGTCAAAGCTGCTACAACAAAAAAATTGTAATCCATCAGTCATGGCATTAGTGTATGCATCACAAGGCGTGTACACAGATTAATTTAGTGCATTTTTTTTGTCAAATCTGACACTTGAACTGATCAATTTTATTTGGGTTGGATTGAATTTTCAACCCATAATTTTTCGATCAAATCTAAAACAAACCAACTTCATTATGAGCAGGTTGGGTTGGATTAGGTGGACGGATAATAAAGAAAAATATATATATATTTTTTAAAATATATAATTAAATTTAAATACCTGAACATTTAAAAAATAACAAAACTATATCGCAACATATTAAATATTTAAAATACATCAACAAACACAATAAAACACTTAAATTAATTGAATTAGCAAAGAATTCTTATATATAGTTCGACAACTAATTTTTAACTATACATCAATAGTAAATATATATATATATATATATCACGTTAATGAGTTGATGCAGATTTGGTTGCACATATTCGTAAGTTCAGAATGTTTAATATACTATCCAAATCAGACATATTTAAATGTTAATAAATTAATTTTAAATTAACACTAAACTTGAATGAATTATATCAAAATGTGAGTTAAATTAGCTTAGACATTGAATTTATAATTTATCCATAACCAAGTACACTCCTACCCATTGCCGCCATAAGTGTGCGTGGTCGCAACAAATATAGGAACAAGGGAGAGTAGACACCTTTGATAAAAGGTTTGGCCAAGTTGGAAGAAAGATTCCTCCCAACCTTCACATAAAATGTTTTAACTTTTGATGCGATAGGTAAATTTCATAACTTGCACAAATCTCGAGAGACTTTTCAATTTGTCTTGATTTATTAAGAGCTCAACAACTCATATCTTAACAAAAATTGTTGTATTTAGTTTAATTTAAATATATTTATTTATGTTGATTAACCTTTTTATATATGAAATCAAATGGTATTTAATAAGCACTTTTAAATGTGTATTCTTCCTTATTTATTATTTGTTATATTTATAATTATTTTGTCATTTTGTGTTATTAATTTGAGTTTTATAATTTTTTTGCAATTACATTCTTTTAAATTTTAGTAATTATGAATTTGTATAAATATATTTTATTAATTTAAATGAATAATTATTATTTATTTTTAGAAAAAAATTACATTGACGGGAAATAGAAAACTATTTATAAATAGATATGTATTAATTAAATAAATGAAGCATAATTTAAAGATTTTAAAATATATATTTTTTCTTTCAAAGAAAAAGTGTGATACCGCCCGTTACTTTTAAAATTAGAGAATGTGTACTTTTCTAGTCTTACTTATTAAAAATTTAAGAATAAAATTTTGGTACCAGAAAAACAAAATTTACACTTTAAAGAAAAACAATACACGCCTTCATAGTGTTTGCGCGAGATTTCTTTTGATTTTATTATTTTACCAAAAAAAAATTATAATTGCGAGTAATAAATAACCACTTAATATGGTCGGTGTCATTAAACTCAAATACAAAGATTCTTACAAGTAACAAGTCGCGGACTAGATGAAACATGGTTCAATTGGAATTACGAGATTTACTTTTTATCACAACAACATTGAACCTGAACCGCAAGATTGAACTCAAATGAACGATTCAGATACATGAAGAAACATTGGTAACCTTGATCTCAATCCACTTTATAAATACCAAAAACATTAGCGAGTTAGCTCAGTTTCATTTCCTCTCTCACATCAATTAACGGTGGAAAAGATAGATTCCGATCGGAAGAGAAAGAAATCGTCGATTTCGGCGGCAGAGGAGGAAAACGGAAAGCACAAGAGAGAAACGAAGATGTCTTCATCAAACAGACAAAGCGGCGGTGAAGTTAGGGCATCGCACATATTGATAAAACACGAAGGTTCTAGAAGGAAAGCTTCGTGGAAAGATCCAGAAGGTTACGTCATCAAGAACACTAGTAGAGAGAGTGCCGTTGCTATCCTTAAGGCAATGCAAAACGACATCGTTTCTGGTAAGGCAACTTTTGAAGACATTGCTTCTCGTTACTCAGATTGTAGCTCTGCTAAACGCGGCGGCGATCTCGGTCAGTACTCTCTAAACTCTCTATCATAGAAACTTTTCTTTTTCTAATTTTTGTTTTCTGATAATTAAGCATTGTATTGTAATTGTTTGAGTTAGTTTGTTGTGTGAGACTGTTTTTGAACTTGATTTTGGGGTAACTGTGTTAACCCTAGGTTCATTGAGTGAGTTTGAATACTTATCGTGTTACTGTTATTGATCGATTTGTTAAACTGTAAAGATGTTATAAGAATCTATTTTAGTTATATGTGAGATTGATAGTGGTAAGCAAAAATTGAAAGTAGTTTTCACATCACATGAATCCACTGTTGCTAGAAAGATTACCAAAATTATGTGTTTGTTTGTCATTTGAGAACAGAATAAGAATTTAGAACTGAGAAGTTATTGATATTTTTTCTTACTCACTAGCAAGCAATGGTTTGGGTTTTACTGCCTAAGAAGAATAGGTCCAAGAATATGATTATCTACGGATTTTAGTTTGGTTAGTTGTGAGTAACCTTATTTCTTGTGCATCCTTTCAAGTCATAAATTAAATGACAAAAGAAAAGTGGTTGGCATAACAAAGTTGACAAAATAAAGTGGCTTACTAGTTACTACACTAAGTTTAGGTAGTGATTCATTAGAATTAATTGGGATTCATGTCCAAAATAGATACACACCAGGGATTTGTATAGGTGGAGTTTTGTTTTGTATCAGATTGAGGTATGATCGCCATGTATTGTAAGTTACTAATAAAACCTTGCTATTGACTAACTTGTTTGTGCAAGCTTTTAACAGTTCACCGTATTTAACTCATTATGTTGCTTTTGTAACAGCAGTAGCTCCATGTTACATCTCTCTCATAAATGTATATGTCTGCACATAGTCATCATTTTGTGTTTTTATTTTTCAGATATATGAAATATGAAATTTTCTACATGGCAATCTTAATTTACAAAACACATATCATATATATATATTAGTTCTCAGTTCTGAATCAAGTGTGAATTCAATGTGACTTTAACCAGTTTGTCAAAGTAATTCGGTCCGATCTTTCCTACAAGTAGGGGTGGAAGAAACAATGTTAGCCACCAAGGGGGCTGCCATCCCCCCAAATGTTTCTAAACATCCCTTAAGTCTTTTGTTACTTTTTAAATGATCTAGTTAAAAAAATTATTTTGCACCCCTAAACCTTACTATATTCTAGTTCCACCCTTCTACCAGTAAATTGGCGTGACTGAGCATCACGTGGTGATGGTATAATTGTTGGACTTCTTGATGTTGTTATGATCTAATGGAAGTTAATATTAGCTAGCTGTAGGCAAATAAAATATTGTTGGAATGTGAATTAAAGGGCTACAATTCACATGTCCATCAATACAGCTGATTTTTCAATCTGCATGAAACTGAATTTCTAGTTATGAAGATATATGTGTCTTCATGAAATCAATTTCTCAAACCTCCTATCCTTTGTACCTTAATCTCATTTTACATACCTAAATGCTACTAACACATTCTTTTCAATCCACTCTCTTCCATTGATTGATATTTAGCTCACTCAGATCAAATTTATGTGTGACCCATTTAAATTTCAATCAATACAAGGAAGTGCATTGGGAAGAGTGTTTAGAGAATGTGTTGCTAGCACTCCTCTAATAGGATTGGTTGTACATTAAAACATTGCATTCATATATAGAATGGAATATACGCATAAATTTTTTCATTCGAACTAAGATGATCACTTTCTTGGCTGCAGGTGCTTTTGGTCGTGGCCAGATGCAGAAGCCATTTGAAGATGCAACTTTTGCTCTTAAAGTTGGTGAGCTTAGTGACATTGTGGATACTGACAGTGGAGTCCACATAATCAAGAGAACAAATTGATTATGCTACGGAGTAATCTTCATTTAGAGAGAACGGTAGCATTTATAGATGATTCCCGCGATTGTTGTTCAGCTTAAAATGTGTCGATATATTGATGATTTAGACATGACTGAGCCATGTTTTTTTGGATGATATATTGTTTTCACAAGAATTAAAAACCTGTATCTGTATGCTTGTAATTTTGAAAAGACATTCATGGTGCTTGTACTTTGTACTCTATTGTCTTTGGCAGGATTCTGTCGTGAATTCCATCACCACCAAACTATAAACACGGTTCCATTGCTACCTAAGATATGCAACTAGTCTGGGATTTTTTATACGAATATGAATACTTGATGGTAATTATTGTGAGTCTTGGAGTTCAAATAATAATTTTATTAAGAGTTGGATGATAAATTATGTATTATTAAGTTACTACTGAGTATATTATTTATTGGGAAATTAGTGCAAGGATTGATTGGGTTAATACTATTCTCATGGTCTTCAGATAGTACTTGTAGATAAACTTCAGATAGTATTTGATCGTTAAAGTTAGAGTTGTGATTGAGAGATACCCTTATGAGTTAGAGATGTGTGATTGTGTTATGAAATGCATAATACCTTTGAGATATATTGATTGTGCCACTACCCCGAGATGCAGTTATTATGTGTGATGTTTGTTGTACCGCTGGTTGTCTAATGCACAATCATGGTGTTCAAATGTGATATTTGGATCCCAGTTGAGAAAAAGTGACTAAGGATTTTGAAACCAATTCTAGCTAAAACAACTATTCCTAGCTTGCAATTCAAGCCAAAGCGAAAATGATTCTGAATGTGAGTATAATTAGAAGTCTAGATGGACGTTGTGTGTCTGTTTCACATGATTGTAAAGTAACATTCATCTGAGTACGGGTTCTTTTTGTTTTTTTGGCTTCCCTACTTCCAACGAAAATTATACACATTCTTCATATAAAATTCTACACATTCTATCCTATAATTGACATATTTGAGAAGCATTTAAGAGCATAAGTTAATATTTTGTGAGAAAATGTTTAAGTAAGTTGAATCTCAAGGGCTCATTAATCATGATATATTTCAAGACTCAAAAGACCGCTGACATAATAATTTATAGATTATCCATCAAATGGTAAACAAATATTTTTATCATTAATCGTGAAATATTTCAAGACTCAAAAGACCGCTGACATAATAACTTATAGATTATTCATCAAATGGTAAACAAATATCTTTATCTCTTATTTTACATATGATGTTCTACATTCATAAAACTATGTTGAATTATATGTTCATGACATACTTTAGATTTTTTATGTTATTGTTGTGATGTTCAAAACTCCTTCTATCTCATAATAAAGAAAATTGAATTAAAAAATTAGATATATGTAGTTTAAAATTTAAATCACATGCATCCACTTAGAACATTTATAATTGGCCAAAAAGAAACTAGAAATATTATTTTTGCGAAAAACATAAAGTTACAGAGAATTACTTCAACAAGTTTTTGATCTATAGGGACCAAAAATAAATTTAAATTTTATATAAAAATTTAAATTATCATAGAAACAGTAACTTTCAAATCATGAAAAACTAAAATTTGACAATTCATGTAATAAATTTAATCTTCTACTGTGAAGATTTTCTAGTCTCAAACTAGTTCTCTAGCATTTAAGTTTTTTTCATATAATCTTAAATTTATTAATCGTTTTTCTGTTTGCATCTTTTTGTTTCAATAATCCATCTATATATCTTTTTCTTTACATCACTCATCACATTTGTTTATTCAATCTCGTATCACTTGTTTCACAGTCAACAAACTAGTATTAAATTTCAGATGAACATGATCAGTATCAATACTTCTTGATACAGCTCACAATATATGCACTGTGCAGCAAGTTTTCAGAAACTCAGATAATAGTCAAATTATTTATCACATGTTAGATTTTGATTATTTGATTACTATAATAAGGTTAGATCATGTTTTCCAAAACTAAAATGTTGCCATGTTTTTATTATCTTTTTTGTTATTATTATGCTATGAAAATTATGGATGGGTACCATCGGTGAATGTACTTCATGGAAGGACGACCTACTGGAGTGGACCCATTCAGCAGATATCACACCAAACTGCAAAAAAGAAAATACATCCAATTTGTCTAAAACACACTACTGTCGATTTAAGGCCCACAATCATACCAAAATTTGGAGGGTTCTATTATGCAACCCCACACCTAAACATGTCTCTCCTCCAATCAACGTTAAAATACAATATTGCACTTTTAACCATAAAACCTTCAATTTTTTTAACTTCTCATTTTTTCACCCATCTTTCGAAACTTTAGAATATTCGAAATTAAAAGTAAGTGGCACTTGAAAATTTCAAAGTTCCCAAACATAAAATTTTCAGAATATTTGAAAGTTTCGAAATTACAATTTCCAAAATTTTTGAAACTTTCGAACAATTCAAAACTTCTGAAATAGAAAATTCTAGAGTTTTTGAAATTTTCGGACAATTTAAAACTTTTGAAATAGGAAAATTTTGAAACTTTACATATTCGGAAACTTTCGAAACTTTTCCGATTTAGAAACTTTCAAAATTTTTCAGATTTGAAAACTTTTGAAACTTTCTTAAATTTCGAGATGTAATCCTTATTTTGAAAATTTGAAATTTTCGAATGTTTCGAAAATTTGAAACTTATTATAAATGGTTAAACGGGTAAAATTGTATTTTCACGTTGATTGGAGGGGTGACAAGTACAACTATGGGGTGTAGAGTAGAATCCTCCAAAATTTGGCCACCAATTCCAAGCACGGCCACAAAAACTTGGAAATGTCACACTCTTCCCTGTCCTATTTCAACCTCCTCTCTGTTTCCATGTTCTTTACAGGGTTAAAAAATGGTTATATAGTTTTTACCATTGAAAAATGAGTGCAAGTTCCCATTAGGGGGAGGCAATGGATGCAGGTGGCTTCACCCCAGGTGCCAGTGTCAATGCCAGAAATGAATCTGACTGAGGACGGGTCTTTGAAGCAGGTGGCATTCCATTTGACATGTGAAAATTTTGGTTGACAGGTCAGGACTAATGAAGTGCAGAAGGTAATGTTTTTCTAGATTCCAAAGACTGTTTTGAAAATTATTTTTCAGCCATCAAAGATATTATTAGGTTGAGTCGCGGACTAAGTCGTACTCTTTAAGATGTTTCCTAGCACTGTCTAAAATTGTGCAAGACAGACTATCAACTACAACATTCACAAGATCAATGCATATGTTTTATTACTGCACAGTAGAAAACAGTTCTAGAATTATACACTTCTAAATATAGCAATTAAGATTACTAGTCCAGTTACACTCTATCAATTATATTGTTGCACCATAAAAAATTGTTCTAGAATTACACCTCTAAATATGGCGTCACTTATAATATGATACTATGAACACTGCAAAATCTAAAAGGACAATTTTTTTCCGGTAAAGAGATAGAATGAAAATTTGGGACGAAGCAAAAAAGGAATAAGAGAGAAACTTGGATTTATTTCAGAGTTTTGGTATGATTTGTGAATTGACTAGAATCCTCTATTTATAAAGGAATTCTACATTTGATCTGAGCAAATTCCGCGAGAGCGGTTTTTGACCAGTTCTTTAAAGACGAATCATCTATATATCATGCCTTATGTGGTCTTCCATAATCACAATAGTTTCATACCAAGAAGATCTATAATTGAAAACATTTTAATTTTGCAGGAAGCAATCATTCTCTTAATCTTATGCATGGAAAGAAAATCTTTATGATTTTGAAATTAGATCTTGAGAAAGCATATGATAGACTTTAAATGGAAAATCATCATAGAGGCTTTAGAGCAATTGCACTTGCCTATTAACATGATGAGTGTGATTATAAATGGTATTTCTACTACCTCAATAACATCAATTGCAATATATCTAAAAAAGCAATGCATTTCAAGCTTCAACAAGGTTAAGACAAGGATATATTTGTTGTGTTCTTAACTTGGATATGTTGGGTTAGAAAATTCAAGACTTGGTTGATCAAGGGAGACGACGTCCCTTGAGATTTGTAAGAGGTAATGGGCCTAATTTCTCTCATATATCTTTTATTGGTGATCTTGTTTTAGTTGTTGAAGCTTCACTGGACCAAGTTAACATGATCAAGGAGTTATTGGATGACTTTTATCGTCACTCAGGACAAAAAAGTTAATCAGTAGAAACCGAAAGTATTTTTCTAGAAGAATACTAGTCATGTCAATGCAACTAACTTGACTCAAGCTATTGGCATAACTCAACCTGATGATTTAAGACTCTATTTGGGAGCCTATTTGTTGCACCAAAGGAACTCTAAGAATACCTTATCCAATGTTCTTGATAAAATGAAGAAGAAACGTTCATGTTGAAAAACAAGAACATTGTTGATGGTCGAAAGAATTACACCAGCTCAATACTCTTTTGCAAGTATCCCAAGTTATATTATGCATATAGCTCATTTCTCTATGTTAATTTGTGAAAAGACTGAAAGAATATGCAGAAACTTCATATGGGACATCACTACTGAGCATAGAAAATGTCACTTAATTTCTAAGGATGATATTTGGAAACCAATGAGTGAAAGTGGATTAGGTTTGAGCATAGAAAATGTCACTTAATTTCTCAAGCTTATTTTCGGAAAAAACCTATGATAGACTCGAATGGAAATTTATCATGGAATCCATTAACATGTTAAGATTGCCTTTGATCCATCAACAAATCTCAAAAGATTCATTCTCCTTTATCTTGGATAGACTAAGATCTAAACTCACAAATTGGAAAACTAACTCTCTTTCATTTGCAGGTAGAGTCGCCCTTGCTCCATCTCACTATCTAACATTCAGGTTTATGTGATGCAAACCATGTCAATTCCTAGTTCTATTTGTGATGAAACTGGGAGATTATGTCACAACTTCATTTGGGATAATACAACTGAACAAAAAACATACTATTTGATCTCTTGGGAAATAATTTTCAAGCTAGAGCAGGAAGGTGGATTTGGCTTCAGGAACCTCAAAGTCCTTAATCAGACATATATGACTAAACTTGTTTGGCAACTGGTTGCGGACAAAGACATATTTTGGACTCAACTAGCCAAAATCAAGTATAATTATGGTCCATTACATAAAGTAATGTGCGACAGGTTATTCTTGATGATCATTCTACAAAATTTTGGAAGGATATTGGATATTAGGTTGTGGAAAACTTTTTAACTCAATACCTCAAGCCATTCCACCTAAAGAATATGAGTTTTCTATATCGAGCTACATAAATGGTACAAATTAGAATTGGAGTAAACTACAACAAATTTTGTTTGTGTCAATCTATGAGATAATTCGATCCTTGAACCCTTCAATTGATACTTCTTCGGATTTCTCCACATGGTTGCTAACCGCTAATGACCAATTCACTCTCAAGTCAGTCTTTAATAACCTTGTAGCCCATAAAACCAATGTTGCATTGATAATATTGTTCAAGGAGGTTTGGAATTGGCAAGGCCTAACCAAAGTTAGGACGACACTTTGGAAGATGATACACGTAAAACTCGTAACAAATGTTGAGAAATGTCATAGAGGCATGGCCTCCAACGAACTTTGTCAGCGTTGTCTCTCTACACTTGGGATCCCTCTACTTTGTAATATAGTTTTTAAGCTTGAATTTTGGAGTATATTCTTTAGCATTGATACGTATGCTTGACTTGAATGGAATCTTACTCACAACGATATTGGAAACATCCATTTAGCATGGAAAATGTTCTTTGGTGTGGCGTTAACAAACTCTGAAAAGATCGAAACTCTTTGGTTTTCTCCAAAAGTACAAAGATGAGGAGTGATTTGTGGCATTAAATTTCTAACCAAGTTAACTTTATTGATAACTCTTTGATCAAGAGTAAGGTTCTAAAGCAGAACTTTACTAACCCTAATCAAAAAGCATGGATTAAATCCCGTGTGGAGGTTATGAAGATCAACGTTTATGGTGCTTACACCCATAATGACGAGTTCTTATGTGGTTTTTACTGCAAAGTGACATTCAATAGCTCATTATTTTTTGAAATGTAGGATTTTCGCAGTGGTGTTTTATTGGCTTGTAATAAAGGTATCCGTAATGTTATTTTTTGAAATTGTCTCCCTAACCCTTTCTCCATGATCAAGAATGGCTATATTTAGTTTACTCCTTTATTTATCTTTCTCAAAGAGATTATCTCTATATTGCATAGAACGAATTTGACATACTCACTTATTTATTCTCCAAGAAAAGCAAATAAATATGTTTATTTCTTAGCTTAGCTTGGTCACAATATTCCTTTTTTTTTTCAAACGGTGTATTAACCTTTTTCTTTGTTAAATTCATTTTTTATATATGACGCTGAAAGTTATTATTCTTAACTTTCGTTTTAGTTAATATAATTCATTTGTGATAAAAAAATAATAATAAAATACATAAATTGAAAAATAACAAATAAAATTGAACCTATACGTTTTTTTAGTAAAAGGACTGAACCTATATTTTGGTCCTTTATCTTATTTATTTGTATCAGTTTGGTCATTTTCTTATTTTTTCTTCCAAATAGGTCCTTTATATCTTGAAAAACTTACAACTTAAATTTTTTTTTGTTGCAAATTCTTGTTTCAAAAAAGATGATGTGTCCATTAAGTGAGTAATATGTCACTAACATTGTTAACGACCAACTGATGAGGTCCATCAAACTTGACTTATTCATAACAGTTTAGTCCCTCAAACATAATTCATTGTAACAACATGATCCTTCAGCCAATGTTTTAAAAACCAGACTGAAAATCGAACCGACAAGAGCCGTAGGTAATGATTTGATCGGTTCAACCGGATGATTAAAAACTTAAAAATATAATGCAAAATTTTATAGTTAATTAATACAAATCATATTTGGTAGATTAAAATTTATAAAATTCACCATGTTACATAAAAAAAATTCATAACAAATACATAAAATAAATAAATAGACCAAAAAGGAAGAAAACAAATGAATTCTTGGAACATGATAATAAAGAACAGATCTATAAGAAAAGGGTTGTTTGTTTAAATGGATATGGACCCTATAAGTTAGGCCCACGTTTGATCACTTAAGCAAAGCCTGTCTGTATTGAGGCCCAACTATCCGCAAAACCAAAATAATTGTAAATTGTTATTATATTTTTCTTTCACAGCTTTAGTAAATTATTTATTCTCAATTTTGATTTGGCTTCTTTGTTCTTCGTCGTCCTCCTCCTCATATATCTATGTATTTAATTTAATCTCGAGAACAGAAAACAGAGACACTGAAAACATTAATAATTTTTTAGAAGAAAAAGAAGAATGGGGGAAGGTAGAGAAGGAGATTGGGAGTGCAGTAGTTGCAACAACAGAAACTACGCTTTCAGATCATTCTGCAACCGATGCAAACAACCTCGTCTCCTCGTTGATAACAAAACCCCTGCTGATTCCAAGTGGCTCCCTCGTATCGGCGATTGGATCTGCACCGGTTAGTCTCTCTCTTTTTTTTGCAACAAATTTTTGTGTGTGTATCATTTGTTTATTGAACATTTTGAATTTTCTCTTTTGGATTAATTATTCATGTTTATGGATGTGATTCTTAAATTGAGTGGTTTAGTTTTTACTTCTTGGAGATTTGTTGAAGGGATAAGACAAAAACCAGTTTCTTGTATTTTTATTTAGTACTGTTAAGTTGGTATGAGTGAGTGGAAAATGCATCAATCAAATTGAACAAGAGAATTAGCATTTTGTCACTTTTTGCCAAATGGCTTAGTTTACTAGTGTTAGTGTGGCTATTTTCTTTTGCAAAGTGGATTGATAGTAGTTGGTATAGTTTCATGTGTGGTTTAGGGTGTAGTTCATGGTGAAACTTTGCTTATTGTAATTTCACTAATATCCCAGGTGGTGTTGTCAAAAAGTGGCAATAATGGTGTTGTAGTGCTATAGCATAGCGGATTTTGATGAATTTGCTATGAAAAACGCTAGCAGCGCTATCCTAGTTTTGCTATTAGAGTATAGCAGTTGCTATTCCAGTTTCCGATTGCCTATGAAGCACAGACCCCGACACTGTCACAAACACAGACACGTTGACACTAATGTCATAAAACATAGGACACAAACACTGATATGCATTAATTTGTTATAATTAAATAAAGTGTTCCCAAGGGATGTCTAAAGTGTGTCAAAGTAAAAAATATTTTTGGGGGACACTTGTTTGAGGCGTCGTACAAGTGTCATACGTCTCACTTGTCGGACATGGCAACACGTTTATTCTCAGAGGTGTCTGTGCTTCATATGTGATAGCCGGTGTAGCGACAATAGAACAAAAAAGAGAATTTTAGGGTTTTAAAATAATAAATATAAAGAATCTGCACTGCCAAACATTAGGTATTTTTATGATAGAAAAACTGAAGAGTCAATGAGTATTACTCCTATATATTCACCATAACATGTAAACCTTTCAGTATATAAGCTATTCTCTGCCTCAGTTCCATGTTCTATTATATTCCACATGCCTTTAGTTATATAAAAGTGACTTATTTCAACTGTTATGCGGCTTCCACTATATGCTCGCAATGCTATCTGCTATTTCAACTGCTATGTGGCATTCAACTATTTTCTGCCATCCGCTATTGATAACACTCCCAACTTTGTGTATTTTGTTTAAGAAGTTAAAACCCTATTACTCTCAAGGACAGAGGTATGCCATCATGTATTTGAGCTGTATTTATGTCATACATGTATAGGTTTTCCTACTTGTTAATGGTAAAATAATGCTCAAGTTTAGCTTGGCATGGGATTTTATGGTTTATGATCTTTTGTTTCCAATTAAGATGAAGACCTTGGTATCAACTAGGTTGAGATGTTTGTGCTTTTTGTATATGTATTTTGTGTGGGATGGACGTGTTGGTGTGCGTGCGACGTGTTGGTGTGGGTTCCTTTTCCTCTGGCTCCTGTGTTTTTATGCAATGGAACAATAGGTTGCACTAACAACAATTATGCATCAAGAGAGAAGTGCAAGAAGTGCGGACAACCAAAGGAGGTAGCGGCCATGCCAGCAATTGCTATGACTGGAGCATCTTTCCCCACTTATCCACATTACTTTTCCAGGGCACCGGGAGGACCAGAACAAAAGATGAATTTTGGATTGATTGGAAACGGGGTGCCATCGCAGTTGCTGAATTTGAATTCTAATTGGCCTGTTACTGGAGCAGAAAAGTTCGGTATCCATCCAGTTTCCCTATGGCTACCAGGTGGAAATTATAGTTCTGGACATCCTTATGAAAGTTCAACTAGTCAAAACACATCTAATTCAAAAGGGTGGCGCAATGGAGACTGGATTTGTAACTGTGGCTTTCATAATTACTCTTCACGCTCGCAGGTATGGTCTTAAATTTTATATCTAAAGGATGTTTAGCTACACAAGTAATCAAGTATTCATTATTTTTCTGATTCAATGTTGATAAATTGCAGTGTAAAAAATGCAATGCTTTTCCACCAGGTATGGCTTCTTTCCTTGGTGTAGATTGTAAGTGCATATTGCATAAGCTGTATCTTCTATGTACAGATACTTTGCTCTGTTGTCCGGTGGATAATCTCCCAACCTTCCCGGGACTCTTTAATATAGATACTTTTCCTTTTTTTGGTAGCAATTGATGTTAAACTTCATGTTGTTTCCACTTTTTTTCGGTGTTAAGCACTAGGCACAAAACGGTTAGCTTCTGAAGAATTGGTTTATGACTTGGATAACAAGAGATTGAACGTAGGACCTGTAAGGATTTTGTTTCTTTTGTTGCTTTCTGATCCACTGACCACCGCCTTGGGTTTTCATTTACATTGTCTTTTTTCAATAATATTCTTCTGCTCTTACAATCTTACATACAATATTTCTTTTTTTACAGACAAATGATCAGCAGCAAACATATTCCAGTTTAGAGCAAGTAGTAGGGACCAGTGCAGAACCAAAACCTGGACTCTTCCCTGCTTACACCGCCAGCATTAACTCTAGTTCGGCAATGCCCCCGTTGTTTCCACCTCAAGTTTCTTCTGCCGCACTCCTTGGAAAAGGGTAAATAATTCTTCTCCACTGAGCTTCATGCATTTGTGCCCGTGCACACATACACACAAATATCAGGACATTTGTTATCTTGTAGTTGTACATCTAATAGGTCTTCAATGACACTGTTTTACTTTCATAGACTCAAAATTTAAATTCTTTGAACTATTTGACTTTTTAGAGCTAAGCAATGGAGAAGTGGCGATTGGATGTGCACAAATTGCAACAATCATAATTATGCTTCCAGACTACAGTGTAACAGGTCATTTTCATTATGAAGGCAAAATTATGCTTGTCATTATGAATCCATCATGTATGTTTGCATCTGTCGTCACTGTTGAATAATCACTGTTTCATTATTTGCAGGTGTAAAACACACAGAGTGGCACCGATGCAACCTGTCAATGCTGTGTAATGTTGAATTCATTGGTTGTATCTAGTTTTGTTGCTTGCCCTTGTTTTGTTGAGTTTTGTTTTGAACCTCTAGCATGTACTTTGCCAGCCAAACGTTGATATTCTCTAAAGATTCATTATTTTCAAATATAAGACATTAATGGTCCATGCTTAGTAGTGGCAGTTTCCGAAAGTTGTATGCTTATTATAAATACTTTATTCAATACAATATAAATGATTTTGGGGGAGTTGTGATTATTATGTTCACTTAGTTTGTTCGTGTATCCATCCTTCTCAAAGTTCAGTTACTATATTGTTACAATCTTTTGGTTCACTAGTGTATTAATGGTACTCTTCACTTGATGTTCCTGAATTCATGTGCCTAAATTTAATCATTGGCGTTCTCTGAGTTTCAATGCCATTTGTCAATGACTGAGAACTGTAGATTGCCGTAAAATTTGCATGGCTAGTCCAACTTTTTGTTATATGCAACCATGGTTTTAAGTTGTTCTCCACAAATGCAGATGCGGTCCCAAACGGCAACATAAAGGTTTTGAGCTCTCCTCAATGGCTTTGCGACTATAGTTCCAAGTTAAAAGACCGTGATCGGAATTAATCCTCTTTTTTTTCTATGTTTTTAAATCTACACCCTTAAATCACATGAGAGTATTCATCCCCAACCATGATGTATCTACTGATATATTGATTATATTTAGTCAACCCCTAGAAAACAAAAAGTGTTTGTACCCAAATGTGAAAAGAAGAGAACTAAAGGTATTATCATTGCATCTCTCATTTAACAAAAATCATTGTTTATGCTCATAAATAGTTGTAGTATTGTACATACATTCAAATTACACCCAATCTTTTGTATGCACAGTGATAAAAGACAAACCAAATTCTCAATGGTTTCATGAAGTTCAAAACTTGAGATCAGGAAGATCCCTTCAATACATCACCAGGTGACAGTAGAGGTGAATCCAGCTGATAAATATCAAGTGCAGGACCCACAAACCTAAACAGTATCCAAGCTCCAATCATGATAAAGATTGAAGCATATGCAAATTTATTAAGCCAAAAGAGAGCACCTTTCTCTCCAACATAAAGCTCAATTGCCTTCTCAGTTAAACTCATCTCCTCCCATTTCTTAGGAGCAGCCTTCACCTTACTGGCTTGCTGCATACCATTTGAAACAGCTCCATTCTCTCTCTGTCGTCTGGCTTGTCTTCGAGATCTTCTCCGTATCCTTAGTTCCACTGGTTGTTCATCTGTTGGTGCTTGAACTGAGTCTGTTTCGTCGTTGTTCGTGTCAGTGTTACTACTACTGCTGCTGCTGCAGGTGATGATGGAGTGAAAAGTGAGGGAACTGTGAGGTTGAGGTGGGAGGAAATGGTTGTGTCTGGTTGATGGTAGTGAACATGAACGTCTTGTGAGAATGATATTGATGAGGGAAGGTGAGTTTGAAGAGAGGGAAGTGGTGTCCATCTCTCTCTCTCTTTGTTGAATGAATATGGCTGTTGGTAATGTGTGGTTATATTTTTCTTATCCCTTTTAGTTATATTGTCTTTGGGCCAATAGATAATTTGGAATATGTACTACATCATGTAAACTCATCCAAAAGTAACTTGGTTTGGACTTAACAGAGGTCGAATTTAATTGATTTTGTTTGATTTGGATTTAAACATATCAAACCAATTTAATTAATTTGAATTGGATCTTTGAATTTGTCAAGTAACTGATTTGTTTCTTACACCTCTATACAGGAATTATATACACTCCAGAACCAGAAGTTTAATACATATTTTGGACAATAAATTCTAGAATTTTAATTATTTTTTTAATATTGGTATCTCAATTTATTTTCACAACTTTGTTTCGACTTTCCAGGGTGCTCCTAGTATATTTAATTAAATTAATTAATTTTTTTTTACAAAATTTGGAAAACATTAGCATGATCTTTTAGAGTAAAATTTAGGTGAATTAAATCCTAAAATGTCATTAGGGTCACATAATGTTCAAGTCTCAAAGTTGTCCTCGTATAAGTAGCTAGATTCAAACCAATATCCCTTTGAGTTAAATATTACTCTAATCTCAAATATTATTCAAAGAAAGTTAACGTATTTAGTTCAAAATCTAAGTTAAATATATCCAGAAAAAATTATTTATATTTGAGACCAGCGAAAGTACTTTACAAATAAATAAACCTTTATTGGAATAATTAAATTATATCTTACTAACCACATGTCAATTAGCTTAGTAAATATAGAGAAATGCTAAAAAAAATGCCCTTAAATACTTGTTAATGATCTAAATATACAAAATTTTCATTAAAAAGTTGTATATTCAAATTTCAAAAGTACAAATTTTTCTCTTATCAAATTAAAATTACTATTTTTTATTTTTATTTTTTAACAACTACCCTAACAAAGTCACATGTCAACATCATATCAAAGTTAAGTATTTTTCAAGGAAAAGTGGAAAACCACACACTTTAGTTTATTGTAAAATAAAAATGACAGTTTATTTTAGCATTTTGGTTTCTTCATTTCTTCCTTATGCATGCATCTCTTTTATAATTTATGATTCATTAAGTGTAAATTAAGTTTATACAATATTTTAAATATTTTAAAAATCAATTCGATGATCAATTCGGTAAAAGTAATGAGTTAACAAATCATTGGTTGAAATACAAAGTCACTGATCAAACTGCATGACTGAACTGAATTAAACCGAATGAGTCGACCAGGTGAGTCGGTCTGTATAAAAAAAATACTTGTATTGAACTAAAAGTGATGACCTGACTCAATTTTTAAATAAATTTTAAAAATATTTAATACCTATAAAATAACAAAAACAACATTTAAGTTTTAAACAAAATTAAATATACGGGGCACTTTTTAATTCAATTAAATACATAAAATAAAATGATGGTTTGTAAAATAAAATCATAAATTATGGTGGCGGTTCTAAAATAAATTTGAAATATATATATATATATATAGAGGTATTGGCATGTCCTCTAGAGTCCACGTAGGACCTGTGTTCAGCTCCTCCTTATGCCCCTTTTAATTCATTTTATTTAATTAAAAGGCTATTTTTCACCAAATCAATCTGGTTTGAGAAAATCTATGAGTCATCGGATTTTCACCGGTTTAGATTGAGTCATTTCTATTCATACGGTTTGAGTGCATGATTGGTCTTATAGGTCACTCAAACTGTTCACCTCACTAGTTTTCGGTTGGTTTGATACAGTTTTCAAAATATTGATTTTACACACATTGGTATAAGACACTTATTAAATAAGACACGACAAGATGATGAGTTTTTATTGAATGACAATATATAACTATTTTATACTCTCAGGGTCGGCCATAACTCTGTGCGACCAAAACATTCGCATAGGGCCCTCAATTAAGGAGGGCTTCAAATTTTTTGTATAGTATATCTAATCTTTGAAAAATTATATTTATATTCTTAATTTTGTATACGTCTGACCACTTTAAAATTTTATATTTACACCTTATATCCAAAATAAATATCCATTTTTTAAACAGAGATCATCTTCTGTGACACTAAACTTAATTTCTCTCAACTATCATCTCCTCTTTACACCCACCACTGTGAGTATGTGAAACGCCAAAGTCCAAATGTTAGAATCTTAAATCTTGATGTTAGAGTATTCTTCATGTTCAGGTTTGTGATTTACTGATTTAGGAATTCAATTTGTTTGAAATGGTTGATTTTAAGAACTCATTATCTATTATAATTTAATCAGATGTTAGAGTTTCAGATTTTAGGAACTCGTTACTGATTTTATGATTTGCGATGGTACATTTTGATCCAAGAAATTGAGATACTCTTGATTCTAAAATGATTGGTTTTTTAGTTACGAAATGTCTTAAAAGAGATTTTTCTATTGTAAAGGGTCATAAGGATAATTCGAATAGACGCTTTACGGCTAATTGGTATACCAGAGTTTTATCAAATAGAGAGAAGTGCGACATAGATTGACTTATTTATTCGAAAGGGCTTGACATAGAGATTAGTGAAAGACTTAGAAAGCATGAGATAAACATGGATCATGTTAAAAATATGGCCACTTGGTATGAGTTGTGTCAAAGGCTGAAAAAAGGTCAAACTATTGATAAAACGACTCAAAGACTAATTGTGAAAGAAGAGAAACATTAGAAAAATGTTTTAAAAAGAATTATTTCACTAGTGAAATTCATTGCTAAACATAGTTTGACCTTTCGTGGTTCTAATGAGGGATTGTGACATAGCAATGGAAATTTTTTGGATTTAGTTGAAATGTTAGCTGAATTTGACCCAACTGTCCCAAATCATGTTACATGTCTTAGAGATGATAAAGTTTACTTTCATTATCTTTTTTAGAAAGACTTAGTTTGTTTTCCTAATACAATTATTGCATATAGAATTTTGTTTACTATTCCCATGACAATTGTTTCTGCATAAAGAAAATTTTTCAAAATTGAAGTTGTTGAAGTCTTACTTACGGTCTACCATGGATTAACATTGATAGCAATTGAGAATGATCTTTTGGAGACAATACAATATAAAGACTTGATTGATGAATTGGCTTCAAAAAGTGTTAAAATGATGAAGCTTTTTAAATAGCAAGAAGGTTGGTATTAGTTTGATGATGTTATTTACAATTTACTTATTTTGATGAATTTAAATAAAATAGTTTGATTTTTTTGTATTTCATTCGGTAAAATTATAATATTTTGAAATAAATTATCATTTTTAAAATTGTATTTTTTTTTATTAGGCTCAATTTTTTAGATTCATTTAGGGCCTCCAAAAATATTAAGACGGACATGTATACCGTCATGATCATTAGACTCATTAAATTAATATTTTCTTCAACTTTTATACCTCTAAAATTTGAGTCAAGCAATGCATAACTATCAATTAGGTTTAATTTTAAACAAAACTAATTTATTATTTTTGGCTTTGAATATTGCATAACCATATTTACTAGTTACGATCAAGATTGTTTCCTTTGTGGTGGGTACTGCACCATACCTTTGGGGCAATCTGATTCGTTTGATTAATTTAACGCTCTAAAATAAACCACACGTTCAATACTTAAAATTTATTTATTTTAATACAAACTTAAAAACATATAAGAATTTTCATTTCCACAAATCTTCTTCACATAATCCATCGCGTGTGACCCACGTGTCATTGTCGTCCTCCACACCGCCGTTAACTGCACGCCGTTGCCGTCTCATATATTGCCATCGACGGTCAATCTACTAGCAAAGCAGAGCAACATATTTTTAACTCAAAAATAGAGCAACAAATGGTTCATTCAATATTCCATAGTTTTTCTTTCATTTAATTATTTTATTCCATTTTTAGGTAACATCATTTGGATAGTTTGATCAAACACGTTGTCTTCAAATGTTGATTGGAAGCTAAGAGTTGGTATGAAATTTGACAATATAGATGTTGCTTATCAATTTTGGTTTACATATAGTGCACATGATGGTTTCAGAGTTAGATAACGTGATGCGAACAAGAAAGATGACACTATATCATCATCTAGACAAAGAAGTATGATGTACGGCGATGTTGGTTTTCTTTCACAATATTTTCAACGACAATTGTTGTAGAATTCGTCGTTTTTTTACGCATACCAAATTGATGTAGAAGAACAAATCACAAATGTGTTTTGGTGTGATCCAACTATGGTGTTAGATTACGAGTATTTTGGCGACGTTGTGTCATTGGACACTACGTATTAGTATTGTACCTAGCTACCATGCCAATAGACCACTTGCTTTGTTTTCCGATTTCAACCATTATAGGGGTTCAACCATTTTTAGTGCAACACTAATGTATAATGACACAATTGAGTCATTTAAGTGGTTGTTTGATATATTTTTAGAAGCACACAACCACAAAAAACCAAGGATTTTTTTTCACTTACCAAGATCAAGTAATGGTCGGTGAAGTAACAATGTCAATTATAAGGAAGAGGGTTTGGATTATAATTTCCCCTTTTTAAGATTCCTGTTTGAAAACTAAAAGTTTTACTCAAGATTGATCTTGGTTATAAACGAAGAACGATCTTGGTTAGTGAAAAATCAACAATATCAATTTTATCAATATAAAAGCTGATTGTAAAGCATATAATAAATAGAGATAGAGATAGAGAGATCACACAAGAATATATCCTGGTTCACCCAACCCTGGTTACATTCAGTCCTCACAACCGTGAGATTTTTCACTAAGTGTTCAAAACAAAGAACCTTTTTGGTTTTACAACGCCTAGCCCAGATCAACCTTGATCTGTTACAAAGTTAAAACCTTTCCATCCATAAAGGAGTTCAATCAGGTCACCTATCAACCTTGATAAGATTTCTTACAATCTAACCAAACTATACTAAACTCTTATAGTTTGAGTTTTACAATAATGATGAGATTGTTTTGTTAGAATCTGAGATGTCTCAACTCTTGTTTGAGATCTGATTCTTTGACAGAGAAATATATGAGAATGATTCTATGAATCGAATGGGAAAAATCAGAATTGATTCAATGTATGTGAGTGAGAGAAATTTAATATGATTGAAATGAGTAATGAATTTTCTTGGTAATTGAAGCTCTAATTTGTTCTTCATCGTGAAGTTGTATTTATAGGCTTCAAGATGGCTTATGACAACTCATTTAACCATTGGAAGAAGGCCAGCTGTCATGAGAAAGTGAATGGATTAGATCAGCCAAAAAGCAAGAGAGTTCATGCTGAAACCAAGAACGTTCTTGAGATCCAATATCGTTCTTCGAATTGGTTGGAGATGAGCTGACTTGTATTTGTGATCCTGTCAGTTTTCTGAGATGATTGCTAGCTTTAAGTCAAGTGTGCAGGTTTGTTTAAAGGTACAACAGTAGTGTACTTTACAACCTGTTAATTGTACTTGCACTTGCTTGTTTTGGAGAATGATCTTGCTTTATTCATTTTATGAAGCAAAGTGTTGAGCCTTCGAATTTTGGAATGATCCTTGCTTAGATCGATCCTTGTATATTCTTGATGAAGATATGGAATGAATAACACTTCCAGGATTCAATCTTTCTAAAAGAATTAATCATTCTTGATTATGACAGAAGTGAAGATCGATCTTCGTTTTACAGACATATGGCAAGATTGATCTTCGTTTTACAAATTGTTGTCCCGAATGATCATTTGTCACTTTTGCTTTGAGTTGTGCTCTTTAATCTTTGATCCTTTTGAGTGATTCTTTTGCTCATTTGAGAGTTGTATATTCCTAGTATATGAACTGGAAATCAATTCATGATTTGCAGGAGCTTTCCTTGCATTAAAAACTGATTTGATCTTGCTTGTTGAAAATGACAGAAACGTGGAGAACGTTCTTGGTTTTCCAGATTATGTCAAGATCGTTATTGGTTAAGTTTTGTTCATTTTTAGCTATTTCTTTAAACTTATTTCTCTTGCATTTGTTTTGTACCTATCTTGGATTATTTCACTCAAAAGCACAAGTTAGATTAACATAACATTTAGAATCATTATTAACATTCTTAATTAACTTTTTGTTTGTTTTCATCAAAATATTAAATTGAGATTTTGTCTCAACACTCTCCCCCTTTTTGATGATGACAAACATGTTAATTTAGATTTTAATTTTGATTCTAATTTTAATCATAGAGAGCTTAAAAGCTCCCCCTCAGAATATGCTTCAGATTTTTGAATCAACATAAAATCTACACATAAAATCTAAAATAATTCTTCCCCTTTGTCAACACAAAAAGGTTGGGGAATACAAAGGAAATGTATACTACACATAGAAAAAATGAGTATACTCCAGTTTTAAGAAAAATAACATTTTCTAAAAACTCCCCCTGAATATTTTGTAATTGACATCCTTCAAAATTCCAAAACACAAGTAAGATAAGATGAATGTGAACAAGATCATGCTTACTAGTAAAAAATAGATCCATTTTTTCATTTTTAAAACTAGAGAAAGTAAGCACATATAGGGAAGCAAAAATAAGATGATACATGTACCTTTGATTTGTTAATGTTTCCAAAGGTTATAGACACTCCAAATTTTTCCAATTATCCTTGCTTAGATTATTACACTCAAAAGCACAAGTTAGATTAACATAACATTTAGAATCATAATTAACATTCTTAATTAACTTTTTGTTTGTTTTCATCAAAACATTAAATTGAGATTTTGTCTCAATAGTCGGGGCATTGGTTGAAGTGTTGTCGGAGACTCACTATTGTTTATGCACATGACACTTGTTACAAAATGGAATTAAATACCTTTGGAACTGAATCAAGGGAGGAAGTTATCTTTTAAGAGATTTCAAGAAATGTATGTATGATATTGACATTGAAGCATATTTTGAGACATCTTTGACGACTTGATCAACCAATATAATGTTCATGAAAATAATTAGATCAAATCAGTTTATGCTTTTAAAAAGAAAAAGGGTTGCGTGTTACATGAAGAAAGCATTCACTATTGGCATGCGACGTACCCAACTAAGTGAAAGCTTGAATGCTCACTTCAAATATTGAATGAAACCGAAATGTTATGCAATTCCTCAAGCACTTTGAACGAGTTGTTGAGGAGAAAAGAAACAATGAGTTGAGTTGTGAGTATGAGTCATCACATAAGCTTGCAAGGTTAATATATTATAATGTATTTGAGTTGTTTCAAAATGAGTTTAAGTTATTCTTAGTTTTATCGATATTAGAAAGAAACGAGTCTCACTCTTTATGTGAATATGTCATCACTATGGTCAACCATGAAGGATCTTGGACATTGTAATTTGATCATGCTTGAACCTCTACTACTTGTAGTTGTAGAAAGCTTGAGACATTTGGCATACTTTGTTCACGTGTATTGAAAGTGTTTGAAGCAAATGATGTTAAGGTTATTTCTGAGAAGTATATTTTAAGAATGTAGACAAGAGAAACTCGTTGTGGCATCGTGCAAGATTTTAGAGGAAAAAAGGTTGAAGGAGATCCAAAGTAATCTCAAACACAGAAGTTTAGACAAGTTGTCTGTAAATTCATTACAGTGGCGGTCGAGGCTGAAGTAGCAATGTCAAGTTACAAGGAAGGGGGTTTGAATTGTAATCTTGCCTATTTAAAATTTCCTGTTAAAAACTTAAGAAAACAACTCAAGAATGATCTTGGTTATAAAAACAGAAATGGAGAACGTTCTTGGTTTTAAAACAGAAAATGCAGAACGTTCTTGATTAGTTAAAATCACAGTTTTAGTTTCTCTATTTAATTTTGATAATAACAATAACTGAATGTAAATAGAGGTAAGGAAGAAATACCACACAAGAATATATCCTGGTTCACCCAACGTGGGCTACGTCCAGTCCTCACAACTGTGAGATTTTCACTAAGTGTTCAAAGAGAAAGGGAGAACAATCACAGTTAGAGATCAACCTTGATCTGTAACTACACTACCTTTCCACCCAGAAAGGATTAATCAGGTCACCTAACTAATCTGTTAGGATTTTAAAGTTAACTCTTTTAATCACACTCAAACTATAAACAATCCTTATAGTTATGAGTTTATACAATAATAATTTGAAAGGTTTGTTTGAATCTAATTTTGCTCAACTCTTGTTTGAGAAAAGGATTCGGAACAGAGAAAGAACTCAGTAGAATAAAACTGGAAGTGTGTATTTGGTTCAGCCTGATTTCTTTTGTGAATGAGATGGCTTCAAGAATGCAAGTGAATATGATTTAATGAGAATACTTGGCACTTGAAGATCTGAATGATGCTTGCGAATTTGCCTTCCTTTTATAGATGTTTTGAGCAATTAATTCTGGTCAGAAAGAGCTGTTGGGAGTGCTCTGTTTTCCTTCTGACAGAAACAAGGAATCTGTTGACAAAAAGAGCACCATTCATGTGACAGTTTTGGGCTTTCTATTTTGGGCCGTATTGCTTGATTTCAAACAGACTTGTTTCGTGCTATAATGACCCATTAAGCTTTGATAATAATTGATAATAATTGGGCTTCGATTTGGATGTTTAATTTCATCCAAAACTGTTTAGAAAGGAGTGAATATTTTTCTGCAGAAATGAGAAGTTTTCTTCTGCAGAAACAGAGATTGTTCTTCTCAAAAACGGAGAACATTGATTATAGGTGGAGAAAGATAATCAATCTGGTCCGATAGACTTCTGAATAATCTGAGGACTTATACTCAATCTTGAAGTTTAGTTTTGTTCAACTTTCTTGACAGTTTCAGACTGGAGAAAGTTGCAGTCCGTTTTTTGATATGCTTAGATTCATGATAAATTTTCTTAATGATCCGAGAACCGTTTTGAGTAAAAATGATTCCTATCTGTTCCTTGTCATGTACTGATGAAATTGGTATAAAGATTTAAGGCATATTCATTGTAGAAGTGTTGGAGAAAGATTGGTGAAGTGGCTGTAACAATCTTTCTTGATTCTGCTGATCTTTCTCTGTTTTGTATAGTTTATGATCATGACTTATTTCTTTGCTTTGCTTGGTTCCTATCTTTAATAAAAACACTCAAGAGCACATATTAAATTAACATAACATTTAGAATCATAATTAATATTCTTAATTAATCTTTGTTTATTTTCATCGAAACTTAATTAGAGAGTTTGTCTTAACAGAGGCATCGCCTTGGGAAGAACACATAAAATCGTTGATAATTATGTAGATGTCATGTGTAAGAAAATATAGGAACGCCGCTCACAAGTCATAAACAATGACATTAATGATAACCCGACATTTATGAGTAATGATGTTATGCAACCAAAGGGATTCAAGAAACGGGCTGACTTAAAAGACACATGCACAATTGTCCTAAGAGTTTTATTGAAAAGAAAAAAGCTCCACTAAAAGGAAACCACGTATGATTGATGAGACAAACATTCCAACCTTATATGATTTGGAGTGACTGATATAAGTAATAATTTTGGTATATTAATGATGTTAATATGTTAGTGTTACTATTTTTTGGTACAATACTTATCAATTGATGAATTTTGAGTTGTAAGCATTAAGTTAATGATTATTTGTTGTGTAAAGAATTGGAAGATGTATCACATATGTTCCATATCTATTTTGCTTTATATTATGTATTCTGCATAATTTTACTTTAATGCTCAATAAACATCATTGTTGTATTATTTCTGTAATCAGTCTTAAATTCAAAGTATCAAATTCTTTTGAGTAATGTTGATGTCTCTTCATCAATGCTTTGAATCATGAAACAACTAACATAAATATCATCCAAAGAAACAAGCCTAAAAAAAAGACACAATGCATATTAAGCAAATCAAATACCTCTCACAAAGGATTTCTTTTAAAAAATATGAAAGAAAATAAACAATGCAATTTAAAAGATTTGGATCATAATTGTTGCATCTTCAGCATGGGATTGCTTGTTGCAATTAAAAAGAAAAAAAAAAATCTCTCATAAGGAATTGCTTGTTGCATCAATGCAAGTAGAGACTACCGACTCTAACTATAATTGCAACAATTTGTAAGGTTTGCATCAACACAAGCATAAACTTTACGATTAGTTAGATACCCGTAAACTGCGACACTGACTACGATGGAACAACAATAGAGATACGAGTGTTGGGACGATGGTGAAGTTGCAACGGCTCAGAGGCATGGTAGGGCGACATGGAAGTGGTGGGTGGAAGTAGAGTCGTCAATTTCACAAGTCTACTAATTATTGGTCTCAACCCACATATTTGAGGGGCAAAAAATTTTATAGTTATTGGTCCAATCCCTAAGAAATGAAGCCCCAAAGTTAAAAAAAAAAATAAAAACCTTAAAATTTTGTGAGTCAACTTTTTCAAATTTATCTTTCGATTTTATTTTTTTTTTCCAAAAAATAAATTTTTTTTCCTCAAAATATTTCGATTTTTTTCCAATAAAAATGATTTACAATTTTTTTTTGACTTTTTTCTTGAAATTTTTGGATTTTTCTCACAACTTTTCAATAAATTTTTTTGTTGAGAAAACAAAACATTAGACTCATGAACCTCGTCTCACTTAAACCCACCTAAAATAATAAAATTAGAGATTTAACAGGGGATTTATATTTTAGGACTTGACGCTGTAGATGAGTGTTTACCTTTTTTTTTAATAAATTGGACACGTGGCTAAATAAATTTGAGAACGAGCGGTTCATCAGAGACGCAATTATTCAAAAGACATGATACAGTTCCCGCGCTAAATCCAGACAATGCAATTTTCTAAGGAGCCAGTTATCAATTTTACTAGAGATGCAACACAGAATAAATTATTAGTCTTGTGTACTTAAATAGACAGTAACACAAACATGGGGGCTATTTCCGAGTTTTTAATAACTATATTACATTAATTACATGTGGATTTCTGATGAGTGGCTGCAATGGTGATAAGTACTTTATTCCATAAATTTTACTTATAAATTTTACTTAAATGACATTATTTTAGAATAACTTAGATGATTCTATCATATAGTATTTGGCTTTGAATATTGCACACCACATTTTACCAGTCTAACTTGGAACAGTGCATTCATAAATTTCCAGGTAATAAAACCAAGGATATATTATCAATTAAACAATAATGAAAGAAACAATTTTATTGGAGCATTCAACCACACACTATGGTTCCATCACTAGCTCCATTCAGATGATAAAAAAGATACTAAATCCAAAATATTGGTGTCAAAAGAGAGACAACCAAATCATGCAAAACAAACACTTCATCACAAATCAAAAATCAGATTTTTCTTCTTCATCCTCATGAAAGCGAATATGCTTTCCCTTTGGAGTTGGCAACCCCTTCAAAATCAAGATCTCAGTTGAAGAAGCAATAGATTCTTCAACTACCTCTTCCACAAACTCATCACCATCATACAAAAATCTTGTATGTTTCCCAGCAAACTTTGGAATCACCTTTTCATTCACACCAATGTTGCTTAAACCTTCACAAAGTTCATCAAGAAGCAACCCTCCATCATCAACATACTCTTCCTCTTCTTCAACATCCTCATAATAATCTTCTTCTTCTTCTTCAGCTATTTCATCCTCATCATCATCATCATCATGCGAACTTGCATTGACTTGAATTGACCAAATAGAATCACCATCATCTTCTGTGGAACCCATCTTGGAATCTTCCTGAGAAGTAATATCAGAAGAGCATTCTGTAACATCAGATTTGTCTGAGAAATCCAACAGCAAGGACCTACTTAGCACATTCTTTTCAGATTCAATGTTCTCCTCATTCTTTCCAATAACTACTTGACTCATCATCACCTGCCAAGAAAAATTCGAAAATAAATCTCAACTATTTGTCAATATGAATTGAAAAACAAAACACAACTTTCTTTTAAAGAAAAAATTTTAAGACTAAACATGTACAAAAAAAAAACACCAAAATCATCAAAAAAACTAAACATAGATGAAATTTTTTTGTATGATCCAAAAATTGATTAAAAAAAAAAAATTTAACACACAATAAAAAAGAAGAAAATGTTCATTTTAACAAGATTAAGAGACAAACCTGAGAAATCAGTTGTTCTTGAACAACAGAAGAAGGTGAAACCTCAGTCAAAGCAGTGGCAGTGTTGTTATTATTGAAGATTTGGGGGGTGTTTGCAGGAGTTGGAGCAAGAAATTGCATTGGAGAGTTTACAAGTTGAAGAAAGGGACGAATATCCATTGAAAGTTTAGAAATTTCAGCTTCTTCTTCAACTTTTTGCAAAAGGGTCTTCACTTGACCCCTCAACAAAGCCTCACCAGAACCTGGGGTGTTCTTCACTCGGCTTCCCTTTTGTTTCATAGTGCTCGAATATGGTGTCTCAATCTCGCCGTTCGCAAGCCCAACGATCGGCGAATCGTTTGATATGTCGATCAGTGCGCACCGATCTTGTTGCTGTACTTGCCCTTTTCTTTGCATTGATTTCGACGTATTCTTCTCGGAGTCTTCAATCTTTCCTGAAACAAGAAAAAATGGAAATAATCAAAACCCATTTTTCAAAATCAAATCTTTTTGAGAAACAAAATGATCAAAAGTCCAAAACCCATTTTCCAAAATCAAAATTTTTGAGAAAAAGAATGATCAAAAGTCCAAAACCCATTTTTCAAAATCTAAATTTTGAGAAAGAAAAATGATCAAAAGTCCAAAACCCATTCTTCAAAATCTAATTTTTGAGAAAGAAAAGGATAAAAAGTTCAAATCCCATATTCAAAAATCGATTTTTGAGAAAGAAAATGATAAAAAGCTCAAAACCCATTTTCCAAAATCCATTTTTGAGAAAGAGAATAATCACTCACTTGAAAATAGGATATTGTTGTTGACAGACAAGGTGTTTGTTTGTGATCTTGTGACTCTTCTTGTAGTAGATGATGGAGTCTCCATTGAGAGATAATACAGCGAAAATTTAGGGATATTTTGCAGTGAGAGGAATTCGGGAACAAGATTGATTGATTGTAGGGAATGTGTGTTTAGGGCAAACGGCGAGGTTTATAAAGAAGATAGATAGCATACAAATATGACCGTTGGTGCGCCTATTAAACAATGTACAATGAACTAGCCGTTAGGTTACAGTTTTTGAAATATGGGCCCATCTATATTGGACTTCATTTCGGCCTGGTTTTGTTTAATCAGTAGCCAGCCCATTGGAAATACACAATTTTGTTGGCCCAATATATATATGGATTGATTTTCTCTGACCCTGGTTCTTTTTTTTATATTTGAAAATAATTGAAAAACAAAGTATAGTTGTTATTATGAGAGAACTATATTTCTAAAAAAACTTTTGACAAAATTAGATCACCTTTTTTGTGTTATGATTATAATAAGATTTTTATAATAGGTTAAAATCATATATTTATTTAGTTTTCTAAAGGTTTAATAAGTATAATGGTTAATATATTTTTGTTTGTTTTAATCCTCTGATCTTAAAGAATTGAGACTTAAGTAATTCAGAGTTCTACAAAGAGGTAAATAAAGTCTAATAAAAAATTATTTCAATTACAATTCAAATTCGAGTTTTCTCAAACGATTATAATGATTAATTTATAAAATTTGACTCTATAAATTTGTTTAATAAAAAATATATAGCCTTTTTAAAAGTCTTATGCAAAATATGCTTTTAAATAAATAAATAACTTTTAAATAGCTTTTATGTCATGTTACAAACAAGATAATCTTTATAAGTTCTAAAGATTTCAATTCAGCATAATCTATTTTTATCATTATTTTTTCATCGTTATTTGTCTTTCTCTCAAGTAGTAGTGTTTTGGTTTATCATTATGTAAAATATCCATCGAATTATATTGAGAATTAATCTTCGCGGAGAACTTAGCTAATAACTTTTAGCGAAGTCTCTCACTCAACCACATTTTTTCAGTAGTAAGACTCAACCTAAGATGTTACTTAATAGATTGATAGATGGAAGTCCAATTTCATTTGAACCAATATAATGTTAGTATAAACTTAAGATACTTACTAGTTAGTTTAAACTTACGGTACTTTTACGCATTTAATAAAAACAATAAAGAGATATGTGTATAACTTTATAAGTATATATTTGTTAACTATTAAAGTATTAATCATTGTTATAAATAGGGTGGGAACAGGCTGAGCCGAGTTAGGCTTCACTAGGCCTGGCCTGTGAAAAAATTCAAGGCCTTAGTATGGCCTATCATAAGTTTACTTTTTAGGCCTGAGTCTAGCCTTGATAGAAGTCTGGTATGACTTGTAAGTCTACTTAAAAGCCTATTTCATTTTAACATTTTTGAATAAGTAATCAAACATATCTTTAAAAAGATTAATAAGTTAATATGTTAATAAAATTAAGTTTTATTTTGATATTTAACATCACATTTTGAAGAATATGACTTTACATACTTTATACTTAAATTATATTTTATAAAAATACATTTAAATATGTTAAAAAATAAATGAGGTTAATATGTGTAAATTACTAAAAGTTGAATATATAACAAAAAGATCAACATTTAATATAATAATTATAGTAGTAAATTTTTATTATTTATATTTAATTAAATAAGTTGGCCTAATAGACTTAAAAGGCTTATTATGTGACTTATAGGCTGATCTTTTTAACTAAATAGACTTTTTTAGAAACCTTGACCTAATCTGTTTAAAAAAAAAAACATAGTTTGATCTGAGTCTGACGTAGGCTGGGCCATAAACCCAACCTAACCTATTTCCATCCTTAGTTATAAACAAAAATGTTAAACTTTTAAATTAATTCTAACGTATTTACGATTCTAAGTCGCATAAACGAACTAAAATATAAACTTTATTTTCTTTAAACTCATACTACCAGTTTAAAAATAAACTCACACTACCAATTTAAGTAAACTCTTTTAAAATTGATAAAGTATCAATTTCCCTAGCCAGCAACGAGTTTACGAATTTAACATTACAATTGATA
>JBBPBP010000004.1:15580374-15595737 GCA_037974735.1 Cicer chorassanicum
AAATGTATATTTCAAAAATAATTTTTATGAAGACCTTCTCAAAATAGATTTTTATTTTAATAATTTTTAAAAAATTTATTATTCAAAAAATTTGTATTAAATAGACGAAATACTTAAAATGATATTTTAAGATAAACTATTTAAACTAATTTTTCATTTGAAGCTTTATCTTTAAATTTTTAAATATTATAAAATAAAATAAAATCATGCTACATTGTCATTTTTTAGTTAAGAAATCAAAATGATAACCATAAATGTCGGATTTTAAAATAAAATATCAATTTAATGAATTGATAAAAATAAGAGACTAAAATTATAATTAAACCTAAAAAATATTTACAAAGTATATATCAATTAATTTGTTTTTTTTGACTAATCAATTAAATTCTTTGTTGATAACCATATCGTTATTATGATTTACACACTCTACCCACCAGCCACTGACTCGGATGGTACTCATTCAAAATGGATGCAGGGTTACTTCATTTTTCTAACAACCAAAATATGACCTTAAAATCTTGCATCTATCATAATTGAAATTGATGAGCATTTATAAAAAAAAAATACTAGTACTATAAAATTGATAGTTTTGAATCTTGCTCCAGGGAGAAGCAGTGAAGGATTGGAGAGAATTAGTGACATACTTTTCATACCCAATTAGAAACAGAGATTATTCAAGGTGGCCAGACAAGCCAGAAGGGTGGAAAGAGGTAACAGAGCAATACAGTGAGAAACTAATGAGTTTAGCCTGCAAATTATTGGAGGTGTTATCAGAGGCTATGGGTTTAGAAAAAGAAGCTCTTACAAAAGCATGTGTTGATATGGATCAAAAACTTGTTGTCAATTTCTACCCAAAATGCCCTCAACCTGACCTTACTCTTGGGTTGAAAAGACACACTGACCCTGGTACAATCACTCTCTTGCTACAAGACCAAGTTGGTGGCCTTCAAGCTACTAAGGATAATGGTAAGACGTGGATCACCGTTCAGCCAATTGAAGGTGCTTTTGTTGTTAATCTTGGAGACCATGGTCATGTGAGTTCATTTTTCCTTATTCTTTTATTGCTCTATTTTTTTGTATAATAATTGATTTATTTTTAAAAAAAATTATCGTATTTATAATGATTCAATAAAAATTCATTTTTGTTTATAATAATAATGACAAAGATTTAAGGCATTTTTTATTTATAATAGTGACAAGAATGGTAAATCTACCAATATAATATCTTTCACTCACAATTATAAAAGTGAACTTTTGCTAAACATGGGGACCAAATATTTGAGACATTTTTAGTGTAACAAAAAAGAGTGACTTACTTGCCTAGAAAATTCGTTAGGATACTAAGAGCATTGAAAAATTTTCAAAGCTATTATTGTGGTTTTATGAGCTACGTTTCATTTCAAATAAATTCACTTATGTTAAATTATATATCTCTTTATGTAGTATTATTAATTATATAGAGCATTGATGATTTTTTTCTCAATAGTCTTATTTATTATATCTCGATCTAAATAACTACTTCACTAATTATTATTCTATCCGGTTGTTTTTATAAAAGACAATTGAGTTATAATTTCGTCAATACAAATTAATGTATTTAGTCTATAATATAAGTTAAATACATTAATATTTGTTGACCAAATTATAACTCAATTATCTTTTATAAAAATTATCAGTGATAATATTAATACTAATATTTTAATAAATAAAATTCATTTTATCGTTACACTCATTACAACTAATCGTTTTATTAAAAATTGTGCAACATTCAAATAATAAACTTTAAAAAAAAAATATATTGCATAGTATGGTATTAGAAGGTGCCTTATTTTCATGATTTATTTAATTTCTCATGATTAATTAAATTTGTGTGGTAAGTGCAGTATCTAAGTAATGGAAGGTTCAAAAATGCTGATCACCAAGCAGTGGTGAATTCAAACTACAGCCGTTTATCTATAGCAACATTCCAAAATCCAGCACCGGATGCAACTGTGTACCCTTTGAAGATTAAAGAAGGAGAGAAATCTATTATGGAAGAACCAATCACTTTTACAGAAATGTATAGGAGGAAGATGAGTAAGGATCTTGAGATTGCTAGAATCAAGAAACTTGCTAAAGAAAAAGAGCTTAGGGACTTAGAGAAGGCAAAACTTGAGGGCAAGCCTTTGAATGAGATTCTTGCTTAGACTTAATTTATAGCACTATTATTATTATTTATTGTTCCTTCAACTTTGTGTTTTTCGTTGAACAATTAATTATGCTTAATGGTACTTATTTGATTTATATTAATAAAAAAATTAAAGCATGTTGGAGGCCTCAATTAAACTACGTACTAGTACTATGTTGTCCATGACACGTGAACATTCAAAAGTCGAAACACATTAGAGCTCCCCCAAAATCATATCTTTTTGAAAGAAAACAATCCTCAACAAATCTCCACTCATTTCACATTTGGTACTCTCACTAAAAACACTCCCCAAATTGTGTGTATCGCGTACTTAATTAATAATTACTATCTCGGTTTCTACAAGAGAAAATAAAAATAAAACATTAAAACTAAAGTATTAATAAATTGTTTTAATTTATTTATTTATTATTTTCACTTATATACTCTTATTAAAAACTGTAAAATATTAAATATTTATTGATAATACTAAAAATACAAAATATTAAATAAGAGTATAAAAGTAATGTAAACAATAAATATATTTTAAAAGTCGTAACTTTTTTTCTATATAAAACCAAAAAAAATTCTAAAAATATTGTTATATATAAGACCGGAGGTTGTAATACAATGGGTAATTTATTTTCAATGATACATAACTAATATTACAAAATAATTAATAATGTAAAAAAATAGACATAATTTTTGATCCACAAAAGAGTAAGCATTGGACATGACACAATATTGTAGGATAAATTTTTTAATGACGACACAAGCAAAATAATGTAAAATTTACTATAATATCTTTTATGATATGTATAAATATTTATGACAATAAATATTAATAGATGAGAGATAGGGGGGGAGAGATAGAGAAGAGCTAGAAAGATATGAAACTTCATCAAAGAGACATGAGATAGAGAAAACAAGAAATGAGAGATAAATATCAAAGAGAGGAGGAGAGAAAAGAGAGGAGGAGTAAAGAGATGAATAAGAAAAAATATTTTTTCAATGTTTGGAAAATCGGACCAGATATTAAACTCGTGGAGGTATTAATTTAATGTTCAAAGGGTCAATCGAAAATTCGACCGTGGTTGAACTAGTGATAATGAAATAATGTATATATGTTTTATCATTTTAATATAATATATTAAATAATACTCCATACATTCTATAATAAATAAATTATTTATAAAAATAATTTGACCCAAAATAAACAAATCTTTTAATTTTCAATGAAACGTCAACTATTTTTATCTTCTAATTATATCGTCTAATTAATAATATTATTTATGCAAAACTAATTTATTTTTTTATTTATAATTTTTTAAATTGTGTAAAATTTCCAGATGAATAATTGATTGTGAAAAGAATACATTATTTAAAAATATATATAAATTCAAATTATGAGCTTAATCGACGGTTGTATCATGTGTGTCTCATTACAGTACTCTATGTTGATTATTGTGTGGCTCATGTTTTACACTTCAATAAACTTACCAAAACTCTTTGTTCATCTATGTTCATCACACTTTTCTCTCTTTCCTTTTCATTCACTTACCAAAAATAAAGTTTGAACTCTTTGTTTATTACAGTAGTACTCTTTGTTTAGTTTAGATAACTTAGTCAAAAATAAAGTTTAATTTATATAAAATTAATTTGCAAACAATTTTGAGTATAATGGAGGTGTATTAATAGTGTAGAATCAATTTACACCGTCAATTAATATCTATTCATACTACTGTTACATATGCATGTTATAAAACTGTTTTTTTCTAAATAACTATCAAATATTTGGTTTTAATTTTTTTAAAATAAAAATAGAGTACATAAATATCACTTGATTAATATGAGATCTCATTTAAATTGACATTCCAAAATAATCATCTATTATTTATAATACTAAAAAATATTATTAAAAATAAAAAGCAAAAAAGAATTAATTTTAATTAATTGTAAATGTAAAATTAATTTACGCGGCATATATCTTCTATAAATATGTGTACTTTACTATACGATGAGATCATAAATTTCTTAGGACAATAATGTTTGAACGGCTTGAATCTCAACCGTTCATTTTACCTACCCCTGGAACGCCACTAATTAATTGCATACTTGTTGTGGCCACAATTTGCAACTATCAAATAGAACTGGGAAAAAAAAAAGGGACAGACCAGATGGAACGGATCGCTTACGGCCACGTATTGGGTGCATCTCTCTCATATTTTTTTAGGAAATTTTTTTCTTTTTAAAACTAAAAATTATTTTTATTGTTTAAACAACTTACTATCTTCCGACATTCGCCTGATATATATTACACAATTTAAAAATACGGAACTTATAATTGATGGAAAAAAATGACGTAATTATTCTTTTTTTCTGAAAAATTCGAAATTATTCTCCATCAATTTTTATTGGGTTTTCTCCTGTACGGCTCTAATATAGATTTTTTAGTAAGTTTTCTTCTCCTTCTTGATTTCTTCCCATCGTTTTTGTTGTTGTTGTTGTTTCTATTTCTTTTCTTTTAATTTATTTTTGCTTTTGGGGGTTTATTTATTGTTTTACATGATTACTTAAAGATACATACATTAATCAATTTTGAAATGGATTTAAGAAATGGATTAAAGTAATAAATTTTGAAGTGACCAATTTGAAATATTTCAATTGTTTACTAACAACTGTTTTAATGACTATAGATAATCAAACTATGAAAGCATACTTTTGGTAATTTTAGAAAATAGAGAAATAAATGTATTTGGAAAAGTCATGTCCTTAATGATTATTTTATTGTTTAAAAAATCACTTTTATAAAATTATATACAAACAGATTAAAAATTATTTTTATGATAATAAACAAACAAAAATAAAAAAAAAATATTTTTAAACAAACTTCTAAAAAATAATCTCAAAATTTTTTAAACTAAAAATCATTTTGATTTAAGCTCAAACAAACGCACCTATTAGTACAAATCACATTTTAAAAAGTGACACTAAAAAATTAACGAGTCTTTTTAATTGAGATTATTTAGCCCACTTTAAAAAATAAAGTTGGCTTTTTAATTAACGAGTCTTTTTAATTGGAAAAAAAAATTATTATGAGCAAAATTAAGTGACTCAAATAATAGCTTTTCTTTTTGTTGCTATTTTTGGATTGACTTTAAAAATGATATTTTTGAGTTTGTTTTGAAAAACAAAAGGATTAAGTCTATCATAATTAAAAAAGAAAATAAAATCTAATTTACTAAAAAAAGTCAATAAAATGTACTACGCTAAAAGCTAAGAACAACATAACATTGTTGTGGTGCTTCTACCTTCAACCAAGATGATAGTCCCGCAACTAAAAAAATATCATTTTTGAAAAAAAAATATTATGAGCAAATTGGATGACTCAAATAATAGCTTTCTTTTGCTATTTTTGGATTGACTTTAAAAATGATCTTTTTGGGCTTGTTTTGAAAAACAAAAGTAATAAGTCGACCATAATTAAGGAATAAAAGAAAACCTAATTTACTAAAAAGCCAATAAAATGTACTCCGCTAAAAGCTAAGAACAACATAACATTGTTCCGATAAGAACTTGGTTATGAGTATCAATCCCTCTTTTCCATAATGATTAGCGAAAACGACAATTGTTGATAGAATGATTTTTGATAAAAATTTGCAATAAAAATAAAGTCTTGAGATTGTAATTTTTCACAATGATGGATCCAATAAAACTAATCTTCTCAAAGTGATGAGTGTTAAACTCTAAAAAATCAAATAAACAATTATAACGAATGTCTTCTTTCAAAGAACGAAAAGTGTATTTTAAACTAATAACAAACCTATTTTCATGATTGATATATTAGCAAAATACATTAAGAGCAACTATCTTTCTTGATTTCAAGCGAACCAAATTTATTTTCATGATTTTAACTCTTTTGTTCAATCTTATAGTCATATATCAAATTCATTTTTCAGTACATCATTTGATATCCAAGTACAATCATGATTCTTACTAAGATTGAATTAATAAATCAATTTCCATGACAAAAAGAAAGAAATAGAAATTATGCTAAATACCACCCGTGGTCCCTTAACTTAATTTCGGTTAACGATTTGGTCCTTTATCTTTTTTTCCCGATTTGGTCCTTTATGTTTTTAAATAATTTCAGCGTTACCCTTTAAGTGGGATTCCGTTAAGAAAAAGTAAAAAAAAAAAAAAAATCCCTCATCTAGATCATTGCATATGTTCATCAAACCTCTAGGAACGATTGCCAGTGATCTGAAGTGATCTATGGAGTATAAATACCCATAGCTTCAGTTTTAATGAATCAATCCTACTATCAAACTTAGAAGAAACTTTGAATATTTTTCTGAAATATTTCAAAAACATAAAGGATAACTTTTTCTGAACATGGAGGAGAGGTTTTTTTAACTTTTTCTTAACGAAACCCCACTTAAAGGGTAAAGCTGAAATTATTTAAAAACATAAATGACCAAATCGGGAGAAGAAAAAAAAAATAAAAGACTAAATCATTAACTGAAATTAAGTTAAGGGACTGGTATTTAGCCTAGAAATTATTAGAGATTCATCATTGGAAATCCAACAATTCCAAGACAAGGGATCACTCATTATCATAGTAGATTCAAAGTTAAATTATAAAGACATTAGAAGTATAAAATAACATATAAAATTTGTAAATTGAATACTATTGAAATTAGAAATTTGCTAAGAAATTTATGTCTCAAACTGAGTATTTTTGTCCCTTTGTATAGCATTTTTGTCCCTTTTATATAGCCCTTGGTGCCTTAATGGGATTTAATTATAAGAAACTATTATAATTTCACATAAGAAAAATGGTTAAACAGTAGAACTTGAGCAAATTACGGTCGTAATTCTTACTGGAACTTGTTTTCTTTCATCTTCTTGATCAAGATGGACCATAATTGTACCACTTGACTTTAGGGCTCTTTGCACCAAGAGTCTTCACTTATTTTTTCACTTTTCCTTGCAACAATAAAAAGATAGTAAAATATAACTAAAATCAGATTAAAAACATCATTTTAACCTATCAAAACTAGAATCGTCAGTCCAACACATTCGTCAATTAAATTATGTTCGCGATTGTCGTCTGATGATCAAGACCAATAACAATTCCGACTCCACCATCCTTCTTTGAAGATTGAATGTGACCATGTTCTATGTGGTGGTGATGTTATGTATTATAATTTTATTTTACTGTTTCTAATGTGGTAAGTGATTGATGGTGTTTTGTGTTTTAATTTTGCTTTAATTTTTATTAATTAAAATAAAAAATCTCGAGAAAAAATGGATCGGGACGAGTCGTTGACTCACATAGCCCATAATGGAGGCCCATTTTGATAAAACACGACTTCATAACAAAAGTGGATCGAGCTGAGCTGCTGAGCTGACTCGTTCATGTACGAATCCTTCGAACTAAAGTGGGTCAGGCTAGACCGACCTATTTGATAGTTGTACTATCAAAATCAAACTTGTTCTAGCAACCCCACCGGACTCGGGACAAAATTTGCAACTTCCATAAATGGTATAAAATATAAAATTATTCATTTTTACTTTAAAAAAATATTTTTTTTAATAAGTTTAATTGTTACGTACGGTCATTATAAAAAATTGACATGATTAATACGTTACAATTATTTAATGCATTTGACATTAAATACAATTAGGACAATTGTAGTACAAAAATAATTAGGGAAATTGTTATGCAAAAGTAATAAAATTAATACCTAAAAGTAATTACAGAATGTTTTCTCCTTCATTTTACATTAAACCCAATTATTACCGATAGAAATCATTAACAAAAATAATTAAAAAATTAGTTTAATTGTTGATTTAGTTATTCTATTTTTACTGATTTACGGAATTGATCCATCTATTTTAAAAATGGACAGTTTTAGTCCATTCATTTGAGTTTTAAACTAAAAAATGATGACATGAGATGTTTTAAATAACGTGACATATAATACGATGATGTAGAATGATTAACACCCATTAAATTAAAATAAAATGTCGTAAAAGTTTAGCTTTCAACTTCAGAAATTTCCCATATTTTTAATTTAATCAATGACATATGAATAATTAATGCAACTAGATGATTCTATATAATAGAACTATATGTCACGTCATTTAAAATATGTCAAATCGTCATTTTTTAGTTTAAAAATCTGAACGAGAGACTACAACGGTTGACTTTTAAAATAGGAAACCAATTATGTGAATTGGTAATAATATAATGACCAAAACTATAATTAAGTCTAAAAAATACAAAAGTTATTAAGTGTATATTTTCTCTTTGATTTTATAGTCATTCTTGATTCTCCTTAATTTCACATTTCATTCCTTTAATCCTTCATAAAATAAATGGTTGTACCGCACAAAATTATAATTTCAATTTTAAAATAACTAATGAAGTATATAATTTCCGATTAAAAAAATTATATAATTTCTCTCAAAAAGAAAAACAAACTATATAATTATTATTTGCACTACCTCCTATTTTAATGTATCAATATATACGAGTTTTTTCTCCATGTATCCTACTTTTTTTTCCACTTTCTCAAATTGCCCTACTTTAAATTTTTTTCCCCAATCTGCCTTACTTTTTGGGCCAAATTGGAGGTCGCAGTGAGGGGTGCGACCTCCTACCTACTGGGGTGTTTTATTTTATTTTTTTGTCATTTTCTGGTTTTATATTATTTAAATTAATTAATAATAATAATAATAATAACAATAATAATAATAATAAATTAACAAATAATAATAGTAATAATAATAAAAATTAATAAATAATAATAATTAATTAATAAATAATAATACATTAATTAATAATAATAATACGTTAATAATGATAATAACAATAATAATAATAATAATTAATAAATAATAATACAATAAATAAATAATAATTATACATTAAAACTATAATATTAAATAATTAATTAATTAATAATAGTAAATTAATAATTAATAATAATAATTAATAAATAATAATATATTAATAAATAATAATACATTAATACATGATATATTATTATTATTATTATAAATGATGACAATTAAAAATAATTAAAAATAGAAAATTATATTAAATTTTTTTAAAAAATACATCAAATGGACGTCCTAAGAGCAAACGCATTAGAACAAAAATGGACGATACAGAAAATGCGTCCAAACGTGGTGCGGTGCGAATTTTGTCAGGTATCTGGTCATATTAGGAAAAATTGTCCAAACGCTGCAGGCTCATCTACTCAAATGTGATATATTTTTTTTAATGTATTTTCTTTAAAATTTTAATATAATTTTCTATTTTTAATTAGTTATAATTGTCATCATTTATAATAATAATAATATATTATTATTATTATTTATTAATTATTATTATTATTTATTAATTTACTGTTATTAATTAATTAACTAATTAATTATTATTATCATTTATAATTAATTAATAATAATAATAATCATTATTATTATTTATTAATTTACTATTATTAATTAATTAATTAATTATTATTATTTATTACTTTTTTATTATTATTATTATTATTAATTAATTAATTAAAATAATATAAAACTAGAAAACGACAACAACAAAAAAACCCTAATAGGAGGTCGCACCCCTAGCCAGCGACCTCCCACTGGGCCCAAAAATTTTCTGGCCTTCAGCTGGTCGTACCCCTACTGCGACTTCTAATTTGGCTCAAAAAGTATAGGAGATTGAAAAAAAAATGAGAAAAAAAGTCAATATATACTAGCAAATGAAATCAATTTTATACTAATATTTTCTATTTGTTGTATTTGTACTACCTATGTAAATATCGGTACAATAAATATGCATTTATACTACAATTTGACATTCATTTTGGTTAACAATTTTGTTCAATATAAGGAACTTAAACATTTGATGTCAATTGACTTTTTGTGTGAAATTGGATTTTTTTACCTTTTACGCACAATAGCTCCAATTTACTGATAGTCCTTTAACCTTAAATTTCCAAAGTAACGCACGTACCAAAAATTGAATGATTTTAATTTTTTTTTTTTAATATATAAATCAGAGTAAGGTTTCATGCATGAACATTCCAATAAATAAATACTAATTTAATTTTTAAAAATTTATGATTTTAATATAACACGTGGCAGATAGTATTGACCATTAAAACATTGATATATTATAATTCACATGTTTTTAGAAAAATTAAGAATATTTTTGAGATTTTTTTGGTATGTATATTTTGTTTCTTTATATATAAAAATCATTAACTCTTCAATGTCACTCTTGCATAGTACTTAATTATGTTCTCAAAATAAATAGACTCACAAAAAGAAAAGAAAAAGATACTTAGTCATGAATTCAACTTCGAATTAATTGAAAGTTCAAATGATAATTAATGATGAATAGTTTTACAATTCATAATTTATGAAAATATATATGTTTAACACCATTTTAAGAACCTCACTTTTCTTTTATAAAATTGTATATATTTTAGACTTGAATTATTTTTGTTTTTTGTGGATATTTTTATAATCCATGTGTGACATAATTTATTATTTTTGTGTTTTGTGGATATTTTTATAATCCATCACATGTATTGTGTGTGACATAATTTGTTATTTTTGTGTTTTGTGGATATTTTTATAATCCATCACATTATTGTGTGTGACATAATTTATTATTTTTGTGTTTTGTGGATATTTTTATAGTCCATCACATGTATTGTGTGTGACATAATTTATAATGATGGTATAAATTATATTCCAATATATAGTGTAATTAATTAATGGGTGGAATTTCGTTCACTCCAAATTGAGTTACTTTCCTTTAATAATTTAATATAAATAATCAATTTCATTAATCCAACGGTTGCTTATTATTATAATACAATAATCTTCAATCACACAAACTTTTATTTAATGAATTATCAAATTAATTTAAAATTTTGTAAAAATTAGTGGAGTTAATCTACTCAATAAAAACTTTTGATTTGACGATTGGATTAATAAAATTTATCATTTATATTGAGTGATTAAGCGGACTCATCAGAGATATACTCATGAGTCAATGAATTTTCACCCTTAATTTATATATATATATATATATATATATATATATATATATATATATATAGATTAAATGCATGACATTCATTCATTCAAATAAGTAGAAATTATACCGATCAATAATACACTTCAAAATCGCAAAAAATAAAAACGATGAATTTGCGAACAAACTCACAATATCCATATTAGTAGCATAAAACAACAGAATATCTACAAATATGATAAATTTGATGTGTCTGAAATTTTTATGTCTCAAGAGCTGCAACATTGAAGATGCCAAGATAATTGATTGAATTTGCACTGAATCAAAGTTGATATGTCAATCTGAAATCAAACAAACACTTCAACAAAACGAAAAACCAAAATAAACCGCAACAGGACGGAAAATCAAAACCACTTTGCACTTATACGATGAAATTAATAAAAAAACAAAATAGGTGTGAAAATTATTTATTTGGATAAAATAAAATGAGAAAAACGACTTAGAAGGATTATTTCGATAAAAAAAATTTAACCTTAAATCACTCTTGTTAAATGAAGAAAATATAAATTGAACAAAAAAAGAAGAAGGCTGCAACTAAGGTTTATGAAGAGCAATATTTGCCACTAGAATTTATAGTCAGGCGACTCGGGCATAATCGATTATTAAAATATTTAGAAGTATGTGTATACGTGTGTTATTTAAATGACTGTGTATACTCGTGGATGAATACATCAACTAAAGCAATAAAAATAATTTTTATGTCTTTAATCGGAATTGTATTTCTTCTGGAGATGGAGTTATTTTTGCAACTTTCATCATTACACAAGGGGTCGATTTTAATCTTTTTTTCTTATAGTTTTTTTTTTCTTTCATTTTAACTCTTTCTTATAGTTATAGTTATATCACACATCAGTTATAACATTATAATATGTATTCTGTCCCAAAAAAAATAACATTGGACTGAATCATTTTTTTGGAGTTGGGTTAATTATATTTTGTTTAAGAAAAAATATAATAATGTAACTGAATCACTTAGATTGACAATGACAATGAGCCAATTAAACAAGTTGGTCCAAATATGTCATGTGAAGCTAGTTAAGTTGGTGAACTAAAAAACTTTAAAAGGAGTTTCATGCAGGAGATCTCAAGTTTCCCGGATACTAACATAATATAACTAATTACTAATATTTACTTATAAAAGAAAAGGCCAAATATTACAATGTCAATTTTTTTTATGAATTATTATTAATACTTAATATGACAAAATAGATAAATTTCATTGAATATCAACATAAAACTATTTTACACCGTCAATATATATCTATTAAACTCAAGAATAATATTACTATTACAATAAATTTTTTAATTTACAGTTAAATATTCGTTTTTCTGCTCCGTGCAGAGTACAAGCTCAATTGCACTAGTTATCTAGTAATTGATTGTTCACACATGCGGGTTGAACTACAACTATTAAATTATGTCTTTCTCTATGATACACTTATATTAAATTATTATAGAATTAAATAAGTTTTTAGCTTATAAAATTTAAAATTTATTTTTAATTGCTGTAAAAAAATTATATTATTTAGTCTATACAAAATTATTCTACATATAGTTTTAGTCTTTGTTGGAATAGTAACTTATATTTTTGAATGATTTTTTTTGCATATGTACAAAATTATAAAAATGTTCCTCCACAAAAAGTGATATCAAAATTCGACTTCTATGTCAGTCTTTTGTTATTTTTATCTTGAGTTTGTGGTTTTTTAAAAATTCAAATTTAATACATCCGAAATTAAAAAAACTCTAAATTTTTGTAAAGAAACTTTTTATACTATTCTAAACATACTTACAAAAACTGATTGAAAAATTTAAAAGTTGAAGGATAATTAAACATGTTTTATCCCATCCAAGAGTAAAACTTGTTGTATAATAATTTTGTACAAACTAAAAAATGTTATTTTTCTTTTCATGGACTAAAATCGAAAAAATTGAAATTTTACGGGGAATAAGACTTATTTAACCTATTATTATTTATAGTGTTAATTAAGTAGTTTTAATTCATGTTGGAACAAAATGTTTAATTGTTCTTATATTTTTAAATTTTGAATAATTTTTTGCAAATATGTTTAAAATATTACAAAAGTTTACTATACAAAAATTTAATTTTTTTTAATTTGAGATGAATTAAATATAAAATTTTCAAACGCCACATACTCAAAATAAAAGTTACGAAAATATGGATCTAAAAATTAAAATTTGGTACTGCTTCTTATGAAAGATTTTTTTATAATGTTGTACACATGCATGCAACAAAATAAGTCAAAAATATATGTTAACATTCTAGCAAAGAGTAAAGCTGCTTGTAAAATAATTTAGTAAAAATTAAAAACAAAATTTAAAAATTTTATAGAGATTAAAAACATATTTATCATTTATCCATCTACCTACCAACACTCGTTTTCCACTACTCTTTCTATCTTACATTTTTATATTTTATTATTTTATATTCTATCGTACTTTTTTTATATTTATTAATATCTTTTTTTTTCCTCTTTTAATTTATTCTTCAATTTTTATTGTGGTTTTCATCTAATATTTATATAAAAATATCTTAAAAAATTATGCATATCTTAAATTTTCTTTTAGGATTTGATTAGCTTTAAATTTCTTTTGTAATCCTATTTTATTTAAAAATACTATGCCATTGTAAGGATTTCCCTTACATAAATTGATAATCAAATATGTGAGTGGAAGTTCAACAATTGCAACTAATAAAATATACTCACCGAAAAATATACATATAATTATAAAAATCTATCTATATTAAAAATCAATTACTTTAGTTAAAAATTAATTGTTCTAATTGGATATATAAGTTTCATGATACTTATTATTTGTAATCTTATTTCTATGACTTTCACTACAAGAAAACACTCATTTTGTGGTCAACTTATAAAATATTTTGTGGCTGAAAAAACCCCTCACAAATTACTGACCGAAAAAGCTCTCACAAATACTAAAATTCAAATTTGTTGTTATTTGTGGCAGAAAAAGCCCTCACAATGGATCTGAATTTCAGCAGAATTTTGTGAGGGCAAAAGCCCTCACAAAATAACACCGTTGGGCCTTTGTGAGGGCTTAGACCGCCACAAAATCACACATTTGTGAGGGCAAAGGCTGCCACAAAGTCACTCGTTTGTGACTGCATAGGCCGCCACAAAGTACTCATTTATGACTGCAAAAGCCGCCACAAAGGACGTAGCGTACTGTTGGCATTTATGACTGCATAGGCCGCCACAAAGTCCATTTTTCTGGCTGCAAAGGCCGCCACAATAGTCCAGATTACCGTTGGCATTTGTGGCCACTTTGGCCGCCACAAAGGCCCAATTTTGTGGCTGCTTTTGCCGCCACAAAGTGTCATTGTTCTTCTATAAATATAACTCTTCCTCTCATTTTTCATTTCTACCTTCTCTCTACAAATATTTTTTCTCCAACATTTCTCTTTTAGTTGTTAAATTTTGGTAAGTTGATAGTTTATATTTTATTTTTTAATGTTATTTTTTATTTGAAGTTATTTTTTCAATGAATATTATTTAACTTTTTTTTTTTGACAATGGTGCTATTGTTGTGATTGTAAATAGGTGTTACTTGATTGTAAGCGTCAAGTCAGACACTACTCGGCATCAAGTACGTAATGCATTTTAAATATAGATTATTAATTATATAATTACTATTGTTATATGGTTTTTTAAAATACTTTTAGACTTAATATTTTATTTTATAATGTAGATTAATATATTATTTTTAAAATTGAGTACAATATTATTTTTAAACTTTAATATTAGTAAGATTTGTTAAACAAATTACTGGTAAAATATTTAAATTGTAAAATTTATACTCAAATTAAAATGTAGTAACTTTTTAGTTGTTGATGAAGTGCTATTTTTTTTATTATAGTTATTATTGGTATTATGATTTATTATGTTAGTAAAATATAATTATATTAAGAAATTGTAATTTTCTTAGCAACAAAATAATACTTATGAAAAACAAGATTTATAATAATAATCTAATCATAAAATACGTAATATCATAAATATAAAATATTTTTATATTATTTTTAAAATAC
>JBBPBP010000004.1:15598463-15622755 GCA_037974735.1 Cicer chorassanicum
ATTTGATTTACAAAAATTATCTCCATTTTTGCATATTTTATTAATTATACACTTGATTAATTTATATGTAAATTTAACATTATTACTAATATTTTTAATTCTAATAATTTAATTAATAAGGTCTTACATTAAGGGACATGAGTAATAACATAAGAAAATAAAAATGAAATTGTTAGAACCGACCCGAGAAGATTCTACTAGACGTTTATCGAATACTTTATTTATATTGGGTTAGTATAAAAGATTTTATTACTTTGAATATTGTCCAATAAATAAATAAATAGATAGATGAACTTCTGGATTAAGTGGTTTCACATATAAAATTCTCTTTTTGCAGTATAAAGTTGACACTCACAAATATGTTCCAATTTTAAACTTCACCAAATCTTACAAAAAAAAATTTTAGGCGCACTATTTTAAAAAGTTCTACAAAAGACTCGTGATTGTTAGCTTATTTATTTATTTATTTATTTATTGTGATATCAAACATCTTAACAATGCACTTAAAATTTGTGTTGTTTTGTTTGAATGAATTATATATATATATATATATATATATATAATTTGAAAGAAATTTAAAAAATAAAAAAAAATTTAAATTTTTTTTAAGGAAGGTGCCTTTGCAAACTCAGACTTCTTTAAAAAAAGTCCTATTCGCAAAGATGACTTATAACTAAGAAAAAAAAAGGTATTTTGACATATAATTTTGAAAAGTGAGTAGTTTAGTAAAAAAAAATTTAAATAAAGGGTAGTGAAAATAAAAACCCAAAAAATTTGGTTCTAGTTGTCGATAGTTGTGCATCAAATTTGTTTTGATTTGGTCAAATTTTAGTGTAGCATATTTGAAGGCATAAAAATCTTAATAGTAACATTCAAATGGTAACAACATCACTTCATTTACTTTCTTATTTGTATTATAAGTAATATAAGCTGAGGTTGATGATATATATTGGATTCTTGTTGGTGTATTGTTCTCTAAAATATGTGTTTTTATGAATTACATGGTTACGGAGTAATATTTTGAGATTAAATAATTTTCTATATGATATAAAATTATACTTAAAATTTGAGAAACTTCATAGAAAACTTAGCGTTGTTTCTCTTCTCTTCCCTTTTGTTGTCTTTTCTTCATCTAAGAGGGGTGATTTAGGGTCAGTATTTGATTCAGAATCATTCCTCTAAATAGTTTTCTTCACTCTCTATTATTTATAAAAAAGATTTTCACATATATTTCATTTTTTATGTGATTTTGTGGTCTAAGTGCGACATTTTTTATTTCCATATCTTGGTGCGCTGTTTTGATTTACCGTCTTGTTGTAATTTTCGTTTGGTTCAGATTAACAGATTAGTTTTGATCTAGTGCAGACTCAATCAATGATCTTGACATCTTTAATGTTAGAGCTCTGGAGGCATGGGTATTTCAAACACTTCAAATTTGTCATATTTGTAGACTTTGTCACATTTGTAGACATTTTACCATTTTATGCTATTAACCTGGATATTGTAAGTTTGTTTGCATATTCATCCTTTTCAAATTTAGCTACTTTGAATTGTATTGTTTTCGATCGATGTAATTTTTATTAATTTGAATGATTTAGTAAAAAATAATAATAATTTTCTAAATTGATTGGTAACAGGGTGGTTACTAAATGTGATGACTCTACTTCTAAACCTGGTGGTTTAGGACAATGTCGAATAGTTTTGGATGCTATGTGCGAGTGGTCCTTTTTGTGGCTAACTAAAATGGTAGCATTCATATATGCATTGGTGGCTTTGACCTAGTCGCGACTACATGACGACTATTCCTAAAGAAAGATTTGTGATTCTTAAAAATATCTAATGGTGAGATATTGAACATGAAACTTTATGGAGTATTTCTCCAATGATGGTACTTTTTTCCCTGCGTGGTGGTGATATTTTGGAATAATATGCATTACCATATAGTCTAACAAATATGATTTGTGCATGGTTAATTGGTGTTTTGGTGCTATGTGATGATAATTGTTTTCAACGATTGTGTGTGTGTGTGTGATCGGTCCTATATATGTGTGTGTTTTCCTATTTGCACCATATTTGTCATTCATAAATGACTCTTACATTTTGAATGATATCACCCTTAATTTTATTGAAACAAAGAATGTCACATATCAATTTTGTAGGAGACAATGCAAGGAAACACAGTAGCGTGTAGATGGAGGTTCTGAGATACTTTTCTATTGATATTACTTTTGTTGGGAGAGTTCTACACAATTGTCAAGAGTCTTGACTTTATGATTTTTTTTATTTTATTTTACAAATCGATTTGAATTATTGTAATTGCATGTAGTCTGATTTTTCTTCACCTTTAGAAAATTAATAATAGAAAATATTGTTTGATTTTTAAAATAAATGAATATTATAATTTAATCGTTCTTAAAAAAATATTAAACCGCTTCTTTAAATTTAGAACTTTGTTAATTAAAGACTTGAAAATCGAGATATTACAAGGAGAGAGAGAAGAGCAGAGAAAAACTTTTTTAATTTAAAATTAAGTAAATTATAAAATATTTTTAAAGAATAATATCTTGGAAAAATAAACAAAGTGAGGAATTTAACCGAAACAAACTTGATTTTTAGCCATTATTATCCGAACCCATGAGCAATTAAAGATGGATTTGGGTTCTGAGTGGTTTCTCGAAATATTTGGTTGAGAATGGTGGTGTGTGCTTGATGAATGTGTAAGGTGAGTTTGCTATATTACAAGTTACCCATCTCCCTTTGTTGTATTGTTTTGACTTTTGTATACATACAAATGTGGAAAAATTGAATTAGCTCTCTCAATCGCTTGTTTTGTTTGACGAATCTAATCAACTTATCTATTTTCCTTTTGAAGCAATACCCAAATTGAATTACACTTATTGAAGGATGCTTTTGTATTGTTTGTTGAGCTTGTTAGCTTATAAATTTGCAGTATGTATATTGGAAAAACCCTAGCCAACATTGTGTTTAAATAAGGTGTAAATATTTCCTTTTTTTTTCTTTTTAAATATAATTTACAAAGAAAATTTTAATATGGTATCAAAAATTGATCGAATTGAATCACCAATTGTTTATATTTAAGGACGGACGCAGAAATTCTATATATTTCTTTCCATTGTTGTTGTATGATATCTTATAGTCTTTGAATTTATCGAAATTATAAACATATTTTTAAATGTCTCTTTTGCTAAAAAAACTTATAGACTAAAGTGACTATCGAAAAATGAGGACTAAAAAGTTTAATTAAATACACATTTAAATACCACAATGACTAATAAAACACATATTTAAATATGATTTTGTAATTTTAATACATTTAAAGAGTATTATAACAACATTCACATATTTATTTTAAAAAATTAAAATACAGTAGAGACACAATCTATAATATAGATATTTTTCTTTATCACAAAATTTTTTTTAGTGTTTTAAATATAGAAAATAATTATTTTTAAAAATTTAGTGAACAGCTACATTGCCCACACGTAAGTATGTCCATGTTACATTGACGCACAAAATTTCAAAATTTTAAAAGTCTCTAAATATTAGTTATATATTGTCAATGTTCACAAATTATTAGATGATTTATAATGGTCCAGTGACATAATTCAGTATTTTCATCAACCTTAATAGTGTTATAGGTTAAAAGATGTATTAGGAAAAACAATTTTCAATTCAAGTCTCAAATAAAATAGAGAGAATATCTAAAAAAAAATTCAGGTTAAATAAGTTTTTAATTTTTACAAACTTTTTTTTTTAATTCTTGTAAAAAAATCTAAAATTTTTTCTAATAAAATTTATTCATTTTTAATTTTTATTTTGATTTTTTTATTTAAAATTAATATTTTTAATCTCTTAAAAAATCTCTATAAAATCAAAATAAATACTAAAAATAAATAAAATACAAACTATGTTAATGATTGTACTCTATTATATTTTTTATGAATTAAACTTGAAAAATTATAATTTTATAAGAACTAAACGTATTTAATTCATAAATTTACAGAAACATCCCTTGTAATGATAAGTTAGTTTAATATAAAAACATAATAATTCAAGCAGTGATGTTGATGGGACATAGTGTGTCTCAGTTAAGAAATACAATAAAACTTTAGGTCATCACAGCTAACACCTAAAACGAGAAGTGTACAACTAAATTAATTATAAATTAAGACATTTCTCGTTTATATTTTAAGTTCAGGAAAAAAGTAAAAGCACGCAAACAATTTATACAAATATTTCTGCACTAAAATTGCTACAATCTAGAAGGTAACTTATTGGTGGTTGGAGTTGGATTTTTATTTAGTTGCACGTGACCCGCTGCGGATTTTTGTTAAACATTTTACTTTTCAAAGATCTATATCTAATTGTTCCACTTCAAAAAAAAAAAAATCAAAATATTTTATTTTTCAAATTTGACAGATTATTGCAAGGTCATGAGCTGAAGGAAATTTTTTTATATTTTAATAAAAAGTCGCATCATGATCATACGACCATAAAATGACATTTATTTTTTTTATTTATTTATTTTTTAATTTTATTAAATCAGTTATTGATTATTTAATAAATTAAAAATAATTTAAATATTTAAAAAATTAAAATACTATTAACTAAATACATTAATAAATAATAATAATAATAATAACAATAACAACAACAATAATAAATAATAATAATCATAATGATAATAAATAATAATAATAATAAATAATAAAGCAAATTATATTATAAATTTTAAAGAAATTACATTAAAATGAAAGAAAAAAATACGTCAATTTTAAGTAGAAGTGTTATATCATTTTAACAAATTCCTCTTATTTTATAGATAAATTTAAACAACTACCATGAGGTCGACATGAGGCGTGACGATAATTAGAACTGAGTTGTTAAAATGATATAACACTGCTGACAAGTCTACTCAAAATTGATGTATTTTTTTCTTTCATTTTAATGTAATTTCTTTGAAATTTATAATATAATTTGCTTTATTATTATTATTATTATTATTATTATTGTTGTTGTTGTTATTTATTATTATTATTTATTATTTTTCTTTTTATTATTTATTAATAGTATTTTGATTTTTTAAATATTTTAATTATTTTTAATTTATTAAATAATCAATAACTAATTTAATAAAATAAAAAAATAATAATTAATGCCTGTACATGGTCGCATCCTCATGATGCGACCTTCTATTGAAATGCAAATTTTTTTTCTTTAACTCATCGCACATGGCCTTGCGATCATCTATTAGGTTTGAAAAATAGGACATTTTGACATTTTTTTTTTCGAAGTAGGACAATTAGGTGTAGATTTTTAAAAAGTGGGATATTTAAAAATAAATCCACCCGCCGCAACATTTTAATTTTTTTTTTAAAATAACCATTTTTTTAAATAAAAAATATAATCTACCTCATTTTAAAATTTATATGTCAAACTATTATACTTTTGAGATTAGTGGAAGGAAAAACGACCTATTAAAAGACACTTTAATTTAAAATGGTGACTTTGTGATGCATTGGGAGTTTTATTTTTAAAAATAATAAAATATAATAATTATAATAAAATAATTAATAATAATATAATTCAATAAAATTGTTAAAAATACAAAAACAAAAAATATAAACAAAATATTAGAAAAGTCAATTAAAATTTTCAATATAAACAAAAAAAGAAGACTAAAAAGAAAAGAAGTGACTGCGCTTAGACTACTGCGACTAGATGTGATGTTACACACCTTCATGCTACAACCCATTCCGAAACATCAAACATTGATGTTTATGGCTTCAAAGAGAATTTCCTTTTTCTTTTGTTTTTATCCAAGCAAAAAACTGAAATAGTGGTCAAAGAAATTATTTAATCACATTTTCAAAATTATAATCTTTTCGTTTTTAATAATTTACGATGTTTTTGTCCAAAAAAATAATTCATGTTATTAAATTCTTTAAATAATTTGTCTTTAGTTATATTTTTTAATCTATATTTATGAAAAGTTTACATTTGTTTCAATTTTAATTAGTTTGTTTCGATTTAAATTTGTTTATGGATCTATTTAGTCGTGCATCCTCTGTCATGGATGAGATTTATGTAGCCTTATTCATGATTTCAGATTGACTCGATTTTTGAGTTTAAATTCTATTCTTGTAGAGTTCAACTCTCTTGATTACCACGGTTAATATGATTCTAGCTTTGTAGACTACTAGTTTGTATTTCTCACCTCTTCTTCATGATCTCTCATGAATTTTGTGGATTGGAAATGTGAGATTAGTCATATTTATCGTGAGATTATTTAGTTTGTAAATAAATTTACTAACTTTAGTCTTAATATTTTTTATTAAGAAACACAAAATCAAATAAAATTATATTAATACAACAACTCAAACTAATAAATAAAAGAATCAAAATCTAATACAATCTCAGCATTTTCATAAAAGAAAATCTAAAAAACGTTCGATAAATTTGTTGAAGTATGTTCAATTCTTTTTAAATTGATTTTTTATTTTTAAGTGGATCAATTTGTAATTTTTATTTTGGTCATTTTAGATGTGACATTCTTAGTATATTAAGAATAAATAAGAGTCTCATGTTTAATAAAAAAAAATAAAAAAGTTAATGAACGCATATATTTTATATTATATTAATAGAAAAGTGGATCTTAAAAATATTATATTAAGTGGGAGATAACGTATCACGTATACAATCAATACTTTAAAATTTAAGTGAAGATGTATTTAATTGATTTATGCTGTTGATCTTGATTCAAAGTAATAGTAACCTTAACTCTTTTTTTACCAATAATCATCTAAGGAAAAAAAAAATCTAACCTCCTCCCATGACCCAATAGAACATTATGTCAAAAATGATCCAAGAAAAAATTCATAGTCAAATATCTATCAATAATTTTTCATATTTTATTTAATATTGTAATTACTCAAATGCCCTTCCTTTGCCATCGATAATCCTATAAATAAGGTGCAACAAACTTTTCATGAAGCACCAAATAACACAACTCTATTCCCTACTCTCTTTCCATTCCCTCAAACTCTGCATTCTCTTTTTTTCTACTCGACAGTGCACACAAGCAAAGAAAAAACAAACAAAAAAACACATTTTTCCATCCAAACAATTAATGGCACCAGCTCAAACTCTCAGTTATCTCTCTCAAGAAAATACCCTCGAGTCAAGTTTCGTTAGGGACGAAGATGAACGTCCAAAAGTTGCTTACAATAACTTCAGCAATGATATTCCAGTCATTTCTCTCGCCGGAATCGAAGATGTCCTCGGTGGTCGTAGAACAGAGATTTGTAACAAGATTGTGGAGGCTTGTGAGAATTGGGGTATTTTCCAGATTATTGATCATGGTGTGGATCAAGAGCTTATTTCTGAAATGACACGTTTTGCTAAAGGGTTCTTTGATTTGCCACCGGAAGAGAAGCTTCGCTTTGATATGTCCGGTGGTAAAAAGGGTGGCTTCAATGTCTCTAGTCATCTCCAAGTAACAATTTCTTTTTCTCTTCATATTATACAAATATATAAGAGATATTTATGGTATACAAAGTTTTACACAATGTAACTTACCATAATAACGTATATAAATTAAATTTTAATTTACAATATAAACTCTCTTTATAATATAATTTTTTTTATGAGGAAAAGTCATTCATAAGAGTATAAAGGTACTTAAAATCCATTACATCAAAAAACAAATACATAGTAATTTTTCGATTTTCGGCTACCCATTGTATATGAATGTGTAAGATAAAATATTTTTGGTAAAACTATTAATTAATTATAAAAAATATCAAATTATTTTAGAGACCTTTTACAATTACTTTGATGACTTTATTCTTGGACTCACTCTGTATTTTTAACAACTATATATAAAATAAAATCACCTCATCATCTTGCATTCTTCATAAATGAAATTTATGAGCATTTATAAAAGGGAGATAAATGTCCATGACAGCATGTGTCAATATTTTTTGTTTTTGCAAAGACACGACATGTCATATTACTTAAGTATGAAATATCAAATCACCTCATAATTATGTTTTTTTATAGGGAGAAGCAGTGAAGGATTGGAGAGAAATAATGATATACTCTTCATACCCAATTAGCGAAAGAGATTATTCAATGTGGCCAAACAAACCAGAAGGGTGGAGACAAGTAACAGAACAATACAGCGAGAAGCTAATGGGTTTATCATGCAAGCTTTTGGAAGTGTTATCAGAAGCTATGGGTTTAGAAAAAGAAGCTCTTACAAAAGCATGTGTTGATATGGATCAAAAACTTGTTGTCAATTTCTACCCAAAATGCCCTCAACCTGACCTTACTCTTGGGTTGAAAAGACATACTGACCCTGGCACCATCACTCTGCTTCTACAAGACCAAGTTGGTGGCCTTCAAGCTACAAGAGATGATGGCAAGACGTGGATCACTGTTCAGCCAATTCAAGGTGCTTTTGTTGTTAATCTTGGAGACCATGGTCACGTGAGTTCACTTTTCCTTATTCTTTTATTGTTCTATTTTTTCGTATAATAATTGATTTATTTTTTAAAAAAATTATCTCAACTTTATTTTTTAAATGATTCAATAAAAATTAATTTTTATTTATAATAATAATGACAAAGATTTAAGGCATTTTTTATTTATAATAGTGACAACAATGGTAAATGTACCAATATAATATCTTTCACTCACAATTATAATAGTGAACTTTTGCTAAACATGGGGACCAAATATTTGAGACATTTTTAGTGTAACAAAAAAGAGTGACTTACTTGCCTAGAAAAATCGTTAGGATACTAAGAGCATTGAAAAAATTTCAAAGCTATTATTGTGGTTTTATGAGCTACGTTTCATTTCAAATAAATTCACTTATGTTAAATTATATATCTCTTTACGTAGTATTATTAATTATACAGAGTATTGTTGATTTTTTCTCCATTAATAGTCTTATTTATTATATCTCGATCTATATAGTTACTTTACAAATTATTATTTTCTCCAGTTGAATTTATAAAAGACAATTGAGTTTAAATTTAGTCATTAAAAATTAATGTATTTAGTCTATAATACATGTCAAATACATCAGTATTTGTTGACTAAATTACAACTCAATTATCTTTTATAAAAATGATTAGAAAGAGAATATTAATACTAATATTTTAGTAAATAAAACTCATTTTATCATTACACTCAACACAACTAATCGTTTTATTAAAAATTGTGCAAAATTCAAATAATAAACTTAAAATAAAAAAAAATGATATTGCATAGTACGGTATTAGAAGGTGCCTTATTTTCATGATTTATTTAATTTCTCATGATGAATTAAATTTGTGTGGTAAATGCAGTATCTAAGTAATGGAAGGTTCAAAAATGCTGATCACCAAGCAGTGGTGAATTCAAACTACAGCCGTTTATCTATAGCAACATTCCAAAATCCAGCACCGGATGCAACTGTGTACCCTTTGAAGATTAAAGAAGGAGATAAATCTATTATGGAAGAACCAATCACTTTTACAGAAATGTATAGGAGGAAGATGAGTAAGGATCTTGAGATTGCTAGAATCAAGAAACTTGCTAAGGATAGTTATAAAGAGCTTACGCATTTAGAGAAGGCAAAACTTGAGAATAAGCCTTTGAATGAGATTCTTGCTTAGACTTTTTCTTTTAAAAAGCCAAATAAAGATTTCATTAAATAAAACGGATGACATAAGATATGTCCAATACAATACATAATTTAGTTTGTTTGCATGATATGAAACAGCCCAAAACAACAAGTAATTTACCAAGTTATAACTTAGCGTTCCCTCAACTTTGTGTGTTTAGATGAATAATTATGTTCAATATGCATGTCTTTGCGGAGATAAATATAAGAGGGATTAAGTTACTTTAGGGATATTTGTAATAAAAATGTTACTCTATTAGAGTAACTTTGCGTTGAGTTAATAATTCGCTATATATATTGTATTTCATCCATTCAAAAGTTTATTATTGTGATATTATATTCATGATTAAATATATAAAAATTCATATATATATATATATATATATATATATATATATATATAAATTCCTATTTATCTTTAACCCAAAAAACGCAGCACAATTATAACTTCATTTTCATCTTCAATCCACAAAAACATAAAATACCTTCAACTTCTCATTATAACCAACATCAAGAAAAATAAGCTTTGATGAGTTATGAAAATTAGCGTTAAAATGAGTTTTGCTTCAAGAAAAATTAGTGACAAATCTCAATCATACGTAACATTATAATGTGAGTTTTTGTGTGGATGAACCAGAGAGAGAAAGAGAGAGGTATAATCAAAAGCCGCAAACATGACTACTAAGGATTGAGATTTTCTACATTTACATCATCTATCTTTGATGATTTTTTATCTATCTCTCTCTTAATTAATTATTTTCTCTCATCTAAATAATTTTTATCAATTTATTTTAATCACCAATTTTATTTTAAAATACACTAAAAGTCACTATATACCAAAGGTAGAGAATCCATTTTCTACTACTACAAAAACTGTAAAGAATGTTTCTCCACATGAGTTTATCAAAGCTAACTCAGCTCTTCTCAAGCGATTTGAGTAGATAGATAGATATTGTGAATACGGCAAGATTTAAGGAGTTGGCTTCTAATGATCCTTGGTGGTACTATGTTAGATATGCTTCATTCAATGACAAAAAAAAAGTCTTCGAGTTTATAAATAGGTTGAAAACATAAAATGATAGCGTCAAAATAAAGTTATTTGATAATGATTTTTTCTTACGAGTTTATAATACTTTTTCAACCTAAATAACATTTTTTTAGATACCGCTTCAAATAACATTTAATTAAACATGTTTTTAGTTTATGACATTTTAAGGTTAATGTCTATAATAAATTTATTCACTTATACAGTCTATATTTTAATTTTACATATTTTTTTTAGAGATTAAAAGTATCAATATTTAATTAAAAAAATCAAAATAAAAAGTAATCAAGAGAGAAATTCATTTAAGAAAGAAAAGAAAATAAAAATGACAATATTCGGATTTATTGGTACGAGATGATCGAACGGTAAATCGTCACCTCCTCCACCTTTCTTCCGTTCCCGCTACTCACTCCTCCATCCATTGAGTGAGAGAGAGAATGAAGATAGTAAGTTACAACGTGAACGGTTTGAGACCACGTATATCGCAGTTCGGTTCTCTCCGGAATCTTCTTAATTCATTCGACGCCGACATTCTTTGCTTTCAGGTATTCACTTCTTTTTCTCCTTCCATTTTCCTCTATCTCTATCTCTATCTCAACAACCGCATTCTCACCTGCAGGAGACAAAACTCAGGAGGCAAGAAGTCACAGCGGATTTGGTTACGCTCGATGGTTACGAATCCTTCTTTTCTTGTACCCGAACTTCTCAGAAAGGACGAACCGCTTATTCCGGTAACCCTCTTTCTTTCATTTCCCTAACCATGTTTTATTCAATAATCTACTTTCATTCGTTGCCAATAACAAATTTCAAATGAACCACTACTTTTGCTGCATAATTATTATGTTATTAGACATGATTAATCTGAGATGGTTTCAATCTGAGGTGTCGATGTTGCATAGTTTTTTACCTACGTGGTTGTCTGTGGAAATGAAAGCTATAGTCTTAATTACTACTAATTTTTAAGCATTGAATTTCATTTGAGTGTGCAGGTGTTATTACATTTTGTCGTGTAAAGTCTGCTTTTTCGAGTAACGAAGCAGCATTGCCCTTGGCAGCTGAGGAAGGCTTCACTGGCCTAATGTCTAACTCTCAAACTAGTCAAGACAAATTACCATTCTTCATGGAACATCTTGAGGATTTTTCTAAAGATGAGCTTCTCAGTGTTGATAGTGAGGGAAGGTGCATTGTCACTGATCATGGTCACTTTGGTATGTGTCCTGTCTGTATATATGTCAATTATCAACACATATATACTAAAATTAAAAAAATTGAACCCTGTCTCCTTTGTTTACTTAGTTTCCCTTTTTAGACATATGAAGTGATTTAAAAGTTTGTGCATGTGACTACAAAGAATGATACATATGTTGTTCGAAAAATAAACTAATAGTTGTTTTGACATAGTTGTGTTTCCATCTATATAGTTCTTTTCAATGTTTATGGGCCTCGAGCTGCAAGAGATGACACGGAGAGGACTCAGTTTAAGCAAAAGTTTTACAGCATACTGCAGGTATTTAAAATATTTATATATATGGAGTTCGTGAATGATATGATAAAAATCATTACTTTGCACTTTGCATACTATTTTTTATGCTTCAAACTACAGCTTTTGTTCTTCTGCAGATATTGGCTGATATCTTATGCTGCAATAGCTAGTATTATTTGGTAATTATAGTAGTAATTATAAGTCATGTTGATAATTTGGAACTAGAATTTGAAATTCTCCAAACTTCTTAATGTTGTGTAAGTTTGAAATGATTCATTCAATTGTATAATTTCTGGTAAAATGTAGCCTGAAAACTGTTTATCAATTATAATATCTTTTGGGATTTTGGAAACTCTAAAGCTAGTGTAAAAAAATTGTTTTAGTATTATTCATGTGTGTTTCCCATAAATCAGCATGATTCAATGAACATTGAAATGGCAAATTCAGGAAAATCGATGAATGTTTTTAAAATTGGGATACGTTAATATTGTAGTTTATGTGCTTACCTTTGATGTCTCTAGTTTTCCAAATTTTCACTTTTATTTTGTTTTTCTGATTGATTGATGTTGATAGTCACTTTTGATAGAAAAGATTGGAGTCTCTCCTACATCAAGGGAGGAGAATATTCGTTGTTGGGGATCTCAATATTGCACCATTTGCAATTGATCGGTGTGACGCGGGACCTGATTTTGACAATAATGAGTGAGCTATCTTCCAGATTCCTTTATAGTATCTTTAATTTCGAATACACAAATAATTTTTGTAACCCTTTGCTTGAATTCTCATGTAGGTTTAGAAGATGGTTCAAATCAATGTTAATTGAAAATGGAGGCCACTTTTCTGATGTCTTCCGAGCAAAGCATCCTGATAAGTAAGAATGCTTGGGTTACCTGTTATGTTGAATATCAAACATTGATGAGTAGTATCCCCTTGGAAATTCAATTGTTGATACAATCCTTAACATTGTCTTATCCCAAAGAGGATAATATTCTAATTCTATCTTTTCTGAAAATGTTTTCTTGTCATTTTTTCCCAGTATTAATATCTTGTTATCTTCACTTGGGATTATGTTGCTTTCAAATTGAAGTTACCTTTTCAAAATTTTCAACTTCAGAGTATAAAAATGGATTGTTTGAAAACAATGAACTACGATTTTGCTTCAAATTGCTGTCACATTTCTGTGTGTGTTTGGCTTGTGTCATATGCACATCCTTCACATTTTGCCTTCTTCCTTCGTTTGTGTTTTCAACATTTTGTGTCTAAGTCTTCACTTGTCAGTACCATCATTATCAAAATGGTTAAGTCATAATTGCTCATATTGAATTTTTTTACGCAGAAGGGATGCATACACATGTTGGTCACAAAGTTCAGGTGCTGAAGTGTTTAACTTCGGGAGTAGAATCGACCATATTCTATGTGCTGGTTCATGCTTACATATATCAAATGACCTGCAAGGCCATAATTTTGTAAGATGCCATGTTAAAGAATGTGAAATTCTAACACAGTACAAACGTTGCAAACCAGAAAGCACACCGAGGTAAGTTACAAATATTGCATATTGAATGAATATTGAATATAATATATTATTGCAACTTGTGTTGTCTATGAAATATGAACCTGGATGGAGGACTTTATTTGGTCTTACCATTCAATTCTCTATATTGTGGAATTTCACACTGCACGTTTATGGAACTTCAAATACATTTTATACCTTTCTTTTCTAACTCCTAGTGAGGTTTTTCACCGCTAATGCGTCAAATGGTTCAAGCTTTGCACAAATCTGTGCTGCATGTCTTCCTGGAGGCTAGGATATAGGTTTTAACTTTGATTTGATGATCTGCACAGTGCCCACAGGTGGAAGGGAGGACAGAGCGTTAAACTTGAAGGATCTGATCATGCTCCAGTTTGTTTGACTTTAATGGAAATTCCTGAGGTCCCTCTGCATAGTACTCCCTCTTTATCTGCTAGATATATTCCCATGGTTCATGGTGTACAGCAAACTCTAGGTACCAAAACCTTGATTTATCTTCGGAATAAGATGGCAGTTTTTGTATGTAAGATATTAATGTTTATATTTTTCTGAACCTTTTTAATTGCAGCGTCGTTTTTGATGAAAAGACGAGTTTCTGAATCGTACGAGGTGGCACACGGAGACATTTCAATGGTCAGTACTCACGAGAGAATAGATGAACCAGTTGACAAAATTGGTTTGTCTACCTCTGAATGTGATTTTCTTCCAAACAGGGATTCAGAAGGTAGCATTTTGGAACCAAATGAACTTTCCACAGGTTCTTCTCGGAAGATTGTTTCTAAATCAGGAAGTGTATATGAAAAATCAAAAATTCGGAAATGCAATGAATCCAAGAAAAAAGCTAGAAATAGTCAATCGTCCCAGCTCTCACTTAGGTCATTTTTCCAGAAAAGCACAAATCTCGACAATGGTGTCAAAGACTCTTGTATTGGTTTCTCAAATAATCAGGCAGAACCCTCACATCCCAATCCTCAATTAGTTGAAACTTCTAAAGTGTTGGATCATAGAAGCAATGCTGTGCAAGACGAGGTGAATGCCGATGCGTGTGATCAGGATTTAGCTGAACTAAATGATAGTTCTAGAAAGGAAGGAAAAAGTAATGTAGCTTCAGAAGAGTGGCAAAGAATACAAAAATTGATGCAGAGCAGTATACCTCTTTGTAAGGGACATAAGGAACCTTGTATTGCTCGGGTGGTAAAGAAACAAGGAGCTAATTTCGGTCGCAGATTCTATGTTTGTGCTCGTGCTGAGGTAATCTGTTTCGATCAAGTGGTTTTGTGCATTGTGCTTCTATCTCTGAAAATGATTCTTTGCACTGCACTGTGATTCTTGTGCTCTTATGACTCATTTGTTTTATAACCAAATATTTTGAATCCTGCAGCTCTGTAAGGGTTGATCAATTCATTGTTAGTCCTTAAATGGTTGGAGGGATGAAAAAGTTAAGAATTTGAAGTTTAAATGACTAAATTTACAGTCTAGATCTAAGTACTAATTCTATTCTTAAAATAACTAGCACAGTTGCACCGTCCAATAGCAAAGTTATAAGCAGCTCAACCCTTGTTTTTGGGGAGGGATTGGGCTCTAACTTCTAAGGAGCTATATATGTTATGTGTCTACAATGAGTTTACATTATAGCAATAACTGCTGGCAGCTTAATAATCTGATTTGAACCTTGTCTCATCTTGGTGTTTCATTCCATAGTTTGTGTACTATTATCACACTATGCACTAAGTGGTGAATATTAACATGTTTTCATCTTTGCAGGGCCCTGCATCTAATCCTGAAGCAAACTGTAGCTACTTCAAATGGGCTACTTCAAAGTCTAGGAATAAATAACATAGGCGAATAACCTTTAAATAAAGAGATGATTCAGATGCTCGCCTTATCCAAATTCTTTTTCTAGTGACAATATGGAGCATCCAAGTTTTGAATGATTCTGAAAGTGCAACCTATTTGAAGGAGATTCCTATCAAAACCTTTTATTCATCATTTTCGACCCATCCTTGCCTCCTTGTTTCTCTGGAGGAAGGCATAAGGATTTGGATAAAAGAAAATTTGTTCTGTTGTCAATGCTCCATCTCAGCTAACATGGTTGGATCCTACCGCTCTATCACGCAAATTGAGGCAACCCGATAACTGGTGGTGATTTATTTACTGAAGATTCTGCTTAACATGTCCCTGCACCATGTTTGTTATGAAAAGTGCTCTCTCAAGATTGGTGGTTTTTACGACTACTTGGGGGGTAAAAGTTCCTCACCCTTTATTTTCTTAAGGTTAAAGGTTTAAATGCCATAAGATGAAAATGGCCGTTTGAAGTGGTAGAATCTTGTTGTTTGTCTGATTCATAAGGAGAGGAGTGCAGTCACATTGACATATGACTTTTAGGTGATGTTATGCGATTAAATTAAGGTATGAGAATTGTTAATTTCAACTAATAATAGTGTTGAAGAAGGGGTATCAGAGAGTCAATTGGTAGCTCTCTTTGTAATGTTGCTAATGTTGTATCTTTTAACGATAGAAAAACTAGTCAGTTAAAAATATAGCATGTTCTTTGACCAAAAACTAGTGTTCATAATAAATTTAATTAGCATTGTGTTATGTATAATTTTTTAATTCTTGGGTGCAACATTAGTTAGGAAGGGTGAATGGATTGATAATCTTAAATGAAAAAATAAAATTATGAATCATGAAGTGCACAATAAAAAAAACATACGGTCATGTTTGTTATTGTACATTTTATAGATTTTCGGTAGACCTCATGCATTTGGTCTGGATTTTTTGTCTTGAAAGCTACATTTAAAAATAAAGTTAACGTTGTTTAATATCTTTAAGATTGGTGATATAGTTATACTTGGAGTTCTAACAAATAATACAATATTTTGTGAATTCTTATTTGATATCTACATATTAAAATATAATATTTCAATTTTTGTCGGACTCTGAGTTATTCAACTAAGGTGGTTTCGCATCTCATCCACAATGTTTTCAAAAACTTCCAAATTCACCAGTTTGAGAAGAAACGGTCTCCAAAAGAGAAAATATAAAAGCGATGCAAAATTCCTTTGAACAGTTTATTATGTTCATTTTATTGTGTTTTCTTTTGCATGAAATAAGATAGGTACTTATTTTATTTATTGAGCTTTTCTCAAAACTGTTTGATCAACCTTTTCCATACCACAAAGTCCAAAATAAGTTAGGGCAAATGCTTTTACTATTAACAAGGCTCCAAATTCTTGGATATTTCTATTTTTAATTTGTTACTCCCAAAATTGAGACTTTTTCTATTAAGATTTATCTTTTGACTTCATGTTTATATGCTCCCAAACAATTCTTTTATTTACGGGTAATCAGAGCACCCTTTACAATAGTTAATGCCATATAACGAATTTGACAAATATATGGACGTTTGTATAACAAACTTTACAATAGTTAATGCCATATAACGAATTTGACAAATATATGGACGTTTGTATAACAAACTTTTGTATTTTTTCAATATAGTTGTTGTAAAATAAATAAAAGACACTAATTATAAAAAATAAAAATAAAAACATTTTGTAATAAAAACATGAAAAAACCATTATGCCACGCAAACTAATTGCTGGTTAAGAGTTGAACATCCTTGGCGACTGTGTGAGCAGAGGATCATGGAATGTGTAGAACAGAGACTTGATGAATGAAGGTGAAAAAGGGAAAGATAATTGCAACATTTGCAGAGGGTGAAAGAGTGAAAAATGGTGCTGTGCGAAATGAGTTATGAGATACTATGAGAATGAGTGTCTAGGTGTGAGAAATGTTAAAAACTACACGTGATTTTGTGCCGTGATTAAGGGAAGAATAATTGGATGTGATATGTGCAGGTAAGAAGTAGAAAATTCTATATAGTGAAAATATATTTCCTTTACTAAAAAGTGTTCTTTTTTCTTTTAATATTGGACCCAGACAAAAAGAGGTGTTCACAAGCCACCTCATCAAAATTGGTTATAGTTAAAAATGCTGATCATCAGAACCAGGTGTAAATTAGACTGATAAAATATATGTTCTTTTTAATAATCTAATAGTAGTATATAATGTCACATACATTGTACACTTTGTATCTTGAAAAACAAAATCCTCCACTAGTAGAAATGCAGTGCCGTGATTTTTTCAAGATTATAAAGCATGGATATACATTATGCTGCTCAGAGCTTACAACAGAAACAGTAATATTCAGCAGCGAATTGTATCATATTACTCAAAGCAGTAACTAGGTGCTGAAAAATTATGTTGTTATCATACAATCAATGCAACTTATCAAGGCTATAGATATCTTAAAACTCAATGCTTATTAAACAAATGAAAGGACCTTATCACATTAAACATAGACATAGATGAATGACATAATTATAAAATGCAGAAGGAGCAAATTACTAGAAGGAAAAATCAATGCTGGGAATTCACACATATCATGCATTTACAGCTATTTTAAAATAAAAGGAAAACTTATTAAACAAAATATCACTTGTACAGTCAACAATTTGAGATCATAAGTTTCATGGACTTCTCAATCTTCGTCATCGGAGCTTGCCTCATCACTACTATAATCACTACTATCACTTCCTCCTAGATCCAAATTAACATGCTGCACTTGAATAACATCTGGCTGCTTGGGCTGAGGAATGTGAGGAAGTAATTTTGGTTCCTCAAATCTTGGTACTGAAAGGGAGTCCATAGGAGGCAATGCCACAGGATCCCCTGGTTTCCACCCAGGTGGGGGCTTAATTGGTATATCAATAGGCAATTGTACAGGCATTCCAGGCTTCCAACCAGGTGGAACAGAAAAATTTGGAGGTAGCAGCCCTTGAATTGCAGACAAATTCGAAAGTGGATTGGTATCCACAGGATGTACAGGTGGAGGCTCAATAATAGCCTCAACTGTTTTCTCCTTAGTTTCAACTGCTCTAGGCAATCCAATATCAAGGTCTGCAAAATTATATAACTGTGAAGCTCTCATTTGTTCTTCTTGTGGTGCAGGTGGCAATGCACCACGAAGAGGAGCCGTTCCTGCTCCAAATTCTGGTGGTGCAAAGGTTGTGTAACTTATTCGATGGGCATACGATAGTATATCTGACAGCTTCAGCTGAGAAGAGACAGTTGAGGTGGTTAAAGAATCATCTTCACTGCCATCTCCTGATTTGAATCTCTTGGTGCTACGGCGATAATCAGAGTAATCGTCAACTAGAATGTCAAGCTCCCGCTCAGCATCTTTGAGTTTGTTGGCAAATGCAAGAAGTGCCAAATCTTTTGAGCGAATTTCGCGGTCAATCTTCTGCTTAGCATCTTGTAGATCAATAATTTCTTGGAGTTCAGAAACAGCTTCAAAGATTTGGGTTTGAAGTACGGTGAAGAGTGAAATAATTTCTTTCGTGGTGGAAGGCGAAGACTCAAGCGAGGAAGATGAATGTGCTTGGCTTTGGGAAGAAAGGAATGCTGGAAGCGATCCACGGAATGCAGTGACCCAAACAGACCTGTTGGGTGATACTTCAAAGAGTTTAGAAGCTAATAAAGACATTTGAAAAAGAAGTGCTTGTGCTCTAGGGAGGGGTGGTAAAAGAGAGAGTAAAGCAGCTGAAGGAGTTGCGGACTGGCGGTCTTGGTGATGATGGGTCTGTGAAGGAGGTAGCTTTGGAGGGTTGGGGTTCAGAATTGATGGTGAGTTAGGGTTTGTAAGACCTAACCTAGCAGGGGACTGCACAATTTGGTGTTGAAGCATTTTGTATCAAAGCCTTTGGTCTTTTTAGTACTCTTGTATCTCAAAATCAAAAATCAGGCAGCAGATAGGAGAGCAGGGCTGACCAGAGCCACCCGGTCATTATATCAACTGTGCAACAGAAGAACATAAGAACAACCATTCAGTATATAAAATTTCACATGTGCTCTCAAAAAAAATCAAAGAAACATATCACATATGTACAAGTGATATCCTACTTTCTTAAGACATAAATCCAAGTCCAAAGAAAGTATAATAATTTTTTAAATTATCCCCTTTCATGTTTGAAGTTAAATTGAATTATTTGATTTTAAAAATTTTATGATACAGAAATGAAAGTAGTGAATGTTTACTTAGTGTGACATACAAAATTATGAAGTAAGCATGGCTAAAGTGCAAGCAACAACTGATGAAATGGACAGATATTAGCAAGTATGTTAGAATAATTCACAAAAATCCTCCGTATAACATATAAACTAACAATCTTTTTATGATCCAAAAATCAGTGCAATAACCAATAAATGCAAGTAGTTAAGCTTAAAATGGTTGCCTAGTTACATCAGGATGCAATTTGATTCTCTATATTTAATTAAATTAAATTATATAGTAGGATTCTGTGACCAATTAGATGACTTTAAAATTCACAATAACAAAAAAAAAAGTTAAAAAACTATCAAAAGTCTACTAATATTCACAAGAGTCCCAGAGTGAAAAAAGGAATTGAAGCAAGCATACAAATTTAAAGCAAAAGAAAATCATTCTAAATAAAATTTAACGTAATCCTATGAAAAATCAACTAATCACATCAACATCTTCAAAATTCCTGCACTGGAAATCAACTAATCACGTCAACATTTAACGTAATCCTATGAGAAACCCGATTTTTGAAGTCCAATTATCAAACAGAAAACCTAACCTCAAATGTGCGATATAATGAACCTCTTCGTTTTCCTCCTCTTGAAAACCCTCATTGTCAAAATGATCGATCACTCCTTTAATGGTTTTGAATGACGACGGAAACGGCGGTGAGCAGTTGAGAGAAGCTTCCAAAGCTCAAGAGAAGAAGGAAGGAAGAGACTAGAAATTCACTTCGTTTGCTTTCCGCAGTATGTTTTCGTAAAGGATGATTGATGTAGCAGATGAAGCAAAGGATAGGGGCGCGTTGGGGTTGCAGGAACGAAGAGGAGAAGGAGAAAGCGATCGTGATGGAAGAGAGAGAGAAAGAGAGAGAGATCGTGTCTTCTCGGGTTGCAATAGGTTTATTGTAACCCGGCCCAAATAGAATAGAAATAAAAAATTGATTAGTGGATCATATGTGCATCAAATATCTGATTAGGATAAGATAAGATAAAAAAAAATTTATCAAAAAAAGAATAGCATAAGATAAATTAATTATATTATGTCTTCTTATTGTAGAAAATATTTTGAAAATCAGAAGTTGTTAAATTAAATTAATTAATTATATCTTCTTATTGTAGAAAAAAGAATTGTTAAAAATAAGAAATTGTTTTTATAGTTTTTTAAAATGTTATTTTTTATAATTGATTTTTAAAAATAAATTATTTTTTTAATGGCAGTTAACCACAAAATAGTTTATATTTTTCTTTAAAATCTCTAAAAATAATCTCTAAATTATTGAGTACTAAAATTACTTTGTTTTTTATATAGTTCAATTTTCTCTAAATAGTTAATCTCCAAATAGACTCTAAATTTAAATAAATTTTCGTTTAAATACTTTAATTTTTATTTATTAATTTAGCTTTTTAAGATACATTTATTTTAGATCGTTAGTCGTCTGTCTCATTTTCAATAACAATTAATTCAATTGAAAGCATTTAATAATTAGAAACTCTACCAAACCTTATAACAATATGTTTCGTATACTAATAATTCTTAAAACATTCATAAAACCTTATAAAGGATCTATATTTCTTGATTTCTTTACAATCATTTAGATATGTGTGTAGTCTTAAAATCTTGGTAATAAAGATTTATCAACATAATCAATGTCATTAACGTCTTCCATTTGCAAAGTAGCTTCAATAGCCAATTCGCTACGATGTTTCGATTAGATCTTAATATTTCACAACACAAATTTGAAAAAATTGTAAAACTTAAAGGATCACATGCATAATTTAATATAATTTTAATGTTAATTGGGCAAAATGAGTGCAACTTAAAGGAACAAATTGCAAAAAAAAAAAAACTTAAAGGACTTATTTTGGTGTAACTTATTTTATTTTACTTTGGGTCATTTTTTTAGGGTGAATTAAGTTTTTTGATCCCTATAAAGTTTCAACATTTTGGTTTTTTTCCTTATAAAAAGTTTTGTAGTTTTTTTGATCTTTAAAAATTTTCTGTTTATAATTTTTATCTCAACTTTTAAATCAACCCATTCGTACATGTCTCTTGAAGAGAAAATCTTTAGTTGTGTTGTTTGATTATGGAGCCACACATTCATTTATTGCTTATGATTGTGTTAAAAATTTGAATTCGCATGTGTTGCACTTAACCCGTGATTGGTTAGTATCCACCCTAAACATATAACCAAATGATGTGATTTATATTATGATAAAATGACAAATTTGTCTTTATAATTTATTTAATTTTTTCTTTCAAAATAACATTCATATATTTTTTTTTATAAATAAATAAATAATACTAAAAAAATGTAAATAATTTACGAACTAATTTTATATACTCTAACATTAGATATAGCATCACATCATTTTATTCTTGTGAATTCATATTTACATATATATAAAAGTATCAATGTTATTATTATTATTATTATTATTATTATTTATTATTATTATTATTATTATTATTATTATTATTATTATTATTATTATTATTATTATTATTATTATCCATCAACACAAAATACAATAGCAATACATCATAACACACAACATAGATGACAAATGAAAATTATTATTATTCACCATCAATCTATTTTTGAAACGTCAATCAAAGTTTATTATTAGTAACTATATAAAAAACAATTAACATAAAACTCAAACATCAGATAAAAGAGTAAATACAAACAAAACAAAAAAAACAATCGAAAATCCACTTAATCAAAGTTTATTTTTTTCAAACTTTCAATATGAACACAATCAGAAAACAATCATCACTTTATCTTGTTGTAGAATAAAATAAATCAAAAAACAATCAAAAATATCAGGTCAAATATGAAAGAGGAAATCAAACTAACGTTAACAATCATAAAATCAACCGCAGAAAACAATCCTGAAATAAGAGGAAATCAAAAAATTATTTCATTAACACAATAAAAAATTCAAAGGAAATTAAGACAAATATGAAAAAAAGGAAAAACATGACAAAACGGTATCTTGGGAGAGCGGTGGTGGTGGAGAAGGAGCATAGAGCGTGTAGTGGACAAGGGGATAGAGAGGAGAGCACAGTATAGAGGGAAGAAGAGAGGGAAAAATATTTCTTAACTTTTATCAAGTTGAGACAATTATAAATTCTGAGATGCAATTCTAATTGGTAAATAAAAATTGATTTAAATGCAAATTTTTTTCCTTAATTTATCCTTAACAAATCTATCATGAAAAGTAAAAAGAGATAAAGTAAATTTGTGTTGATTGTTTTTTAAATTTAATTTATCTTGTTCTGCATGTAAAAAAGGAATAAATCAATCAATTAAATTCCAGGAGGCTTCAAAGAATGCTTCCTTAGGAGTTAAACTTCCATATTTCGGAAGCAATCCTGTACTTTTATATTATTTGGACATCGACATCATCATTGGAATGGATTAAATGACAGCTAATCAGGTAGTTCTATATCATTTGGACAAAACTGTCGTGTTTGGAACATAAATCTTACAAGGTCTCTACTAAACAATTTAGATCATAAGTTCGAAATGGAACTCAAGTTTTCGGGATGCTATAGCCGCGTTAATTGAGAAGGATGTAAAGATAATGAACTACCAATTATTAGAGAATTTTTAAAAATATTAATGAAATTTCAAATAGCATATTAACGTAACTTAATATTTATGAAAAATATTAATGAAAAGTTAGTTTATCATAAAAGTAACTCTCTTTTAAATTTTAATAAAAAAAATTATATTATGTTATATTTACTAATTAATATAGTCGCTAATTTTATTAAATGCTTCAAATTCAATACAATATGTGGTCCGAGAACAACTTTCAAAAACGGTTCGCAAGTTCTTGTTGCTTTAACTGCAACTTATAATTTTCAACAACAAAAAGTAAAAATACAACTTATAACTGCAAAACAAAACTGTACAGTAATCTTTGTCTAATATTTCATGAAAATTTTAATTTATCCCTTTATTTTTAAATTATAGTAAATAATATACTGCAGTTACAAGTGAAACTCTTCTTTTAAATGTATTTAAAGTAGAAATCTTGTTTTATAAACACACTAATACCAATAAAAGTATCATCAAGTTGCTCCTATACTAATTTATTATTAAAAAAATGTTTCAACTTCAATGGTTTGTTTTTGTGATAAAACGAGATGTATTTGACTTAATAAATTTGAGATGTATTTGACTTAATAAATTGTGAGTTAGATTTTTATCGACATCATCTTAAGAGAGATAAAACGTAAATTTATTTATAAATTTTCAATGAAACTTAAAGTTTTCTTTAGTTAAATTGCGATACCATTCCCTTACTTAATTTGTTAAAAAAAAACTTCAAAAGCTCAATTATTCGTATGAGTATAGGCACATTTGTATAATATGTTAATTAATATTAGATTATTGAAACACATAATTAGATACAAATATA
>JBBPBP010000004.1:15636415-15653566 GCA_037974735.1 Cicer chorassanicum
TAAAGACAAAGTTCGGTAGACCAAAATTCAATTAAATATGGACGAACCACCCAACATTAACGAAAACCCACTCAACAAAGTATCTGAACCGAAAATTTGGAACATTAATTTAAAAAAAAAAAAAAAAGAAGGAAAGAGAGTATGATATTCCAGCAACGAAAACCTCGATGCAACATAGTATAGGAAGCAAACCCATGAACACAAGTGACAGTCTCTATGAACTTGAGGAATACGAAAACTCATTCGCGTAGCAAGCCTATTCGCATTACCTATGTGACACTATCTCAGAAAAAAAAATGTTGTTTATGTCTCAACTTAGCACATGAAATCAGTTACACGTATTAACCAACACAATTTATTTTCTCATAATAATTTCTTTGTTAAAGTTACAATTTTAATATTTCTCATTATAATAGAGAATGTAACATCTCTAATAATATTCTGATAAAAAAAACATCTTAATAATAATAACAATAAATAAATTTTCTTCATAAATTTATTTTTGAACTAAATCCATTTCAAATCTTGCGCATATACATAACTAGCGAAACATAATTGTAACGTTGGAACTTCAATAAAGCGAAATTATAAAAATTGAGTTTGAAATTATGAATGTAGTTAATGTTTCAAAGAAATACTAATGAGACATAACATCTCTTCAAAACTCATCAATTATTGATACGTTTTCTTTATTTTCATTGTCTCATATATATATATATAGTTATATAGTGTTGTCATTTTCAAGTGTTGGGTTCTTCAAGGAACCCAAGAGAGAAAAAAAATAAAATGAGGATAATTGAATTGTGTTTTTAAGATTTTAAAACCTTTTAAAATAAATGACATAATAATAAACGCGATGAAGTAAAAGCAGATAAAAAGATAAAGAGAAAAACAAAACCAGTTTTTCCGATTCACCACTAACACAATAGCTATCTATAGTTCCCTCATTTTGAAAGATTTAATCTACTAATCACCATAAGTATCACACGTCCACTGAACACCTTCTAGTCAAATTGATTGTGTTCAAGTCTTCTCAATTTTCTAGTTTAGTATTGTCAAGTTGTTGAAGGCATCAATCACTACTGGACCAAATTACAATGTTTAAGACAGTTCTTTGAAAAACTCTCACACGAGAATGTTTACAAAATATGCTCTCATAATGTATTTTATGTTTCTCAGCACTTATAGCTAATGCAAGAATTTTCATGAGTTGCTATATGTGACGGCAATAGGTTTTTCACTTGTGTATACTACAGTGACGATCACAAATCATTTTATAGAGAGCCTTTGAGTCCCTTAGGGTTTCAGACTATTGTTGTGATGGCATAAAATCAACATATGAAATAATAACTTGTATTGAATCTTTAAAGATCTAGAATCATCATTAAAAAGTTGTCCAAATCCATCTTCGTAATTGATTTAGCGTATCTTGATGGAGGCGACACGAAAATCATATGATCACATTTTCAGAGGATGTCATGCGCTTCTTAAGAGGATAAGTCCACTATGAGGAGCAAATGATGTTGGAATGTTGACTTCTCATCAAAATGTTGGCTTTATCATAGTATTGACTTCAAGTGTTGACCAGGTGATCAACTGACCTACCAGATTTATCAGATTCATTAGAGTGAGGTTGTAAAGAATCTATTTAGTAGAGTCATACACAACTTCAATAGATTCTTTAAAGCATTGCATTGACTTCTATGTTTATCTTATCTTTTCATCAGAGGATGCAATGTAAATACTTTAAAGTTAATGTCAGAGATATGTGCACTTAAATAAATTTATTAGTGAATAAATTTTTTCCACAAAATAATTTTTATTATCATCAAAACAATTAATGGTCATTGTTCTTCAAACCAACTTGGTTTTAACAGGAACTCTGCGACATTATGACTTTTGAGTCTTTATCTTTTTATCTTTTATTATTTGTTCTTTTTAGGCACTATAGGGAAATTATTAATAATAACGATGACACTGATGATCATTTTACAATTATCTCAAATGGAATTCAAACTTCGTCCCTTGAAGTTACAATGTCAAACTATTACCACTAAACTAACACTTTAGAGACGTATTTTTTCAATGGAATTGTTATAGGGTCAATAAAGGTTCTACAATGTAACTCTTACTTATTACAATATAAGTATTTGGTTAACGAGCTTTTGAAGAATTCACATTATAGCCTTGTCAGAAGAATCTTAGTTAAGGATAATTTAAACATTATACATACATCACAATATTTCCATATATTAACATATATATGTATACTTGATTTAGTTTCTACAACTTGCATTTATTATTTTAGTTTATTAAGTTTTTGTTTACTAAATAAAATATGAATTGACATCTACATAGTTTACCACCATTTTATATTACAACATATTTCATGATTGCATCGATCAAAAATATGTTCGAGGTTAACTTTTAAATTATAATATTTGCACACACAGTTATATATTATCACAAAAATATAATGTTATTTACAAATATAGTTAAACTTATGTCACATTTTTCAAAAGAAATTTTATATGATAATATATAATTAAACATATGTCACATTACAATGTTCTCTAAAGAAAAAAAACTAATATTATACAATATTAGTTAACCTTTTTTACAAGGCAAAAAATATCTTCTTACAAGCATTGCATAAACATACCTTTGCAACATCTAATATTCATACCTTCATGTGATCCACCAATTGACATGAAGGTGACAAAACCAGCGAGATTGCACAAATGCAACAATCTAGTCAAGGATGAAGTAGCAATGTCAAGTTACAAGGAAGGGGGTTTGAATTGTAATCTTGCCTTTTTTAAAATTTCCCGTTAAAAACTTAAGAAAACAACTCAAGAATGATCTTGGTTATAAAAACAGAAACGGAGAACGTTCTTGGTTTTAAAACAGAAAACGCAGAACGTTCTTGATTAGTTAAAATCACAGTTTTAGTTTCTCTATTTAATTATGATAATAACAATAACTGAATGTAAATAGAGATAAGGAAGAAATACCACACAAGAATATATCCTGGTTCACCCAACGTGGGCTACGTCCAGTCCTCACAACTGTGAGATTTTCACTAAGTGTTCAAAGAAAAAGGGAGAATAATCACAGTTAGAGATCAACCTTGATCTGTAACTACACTTCCTTTCCACCCAGAAAGGATTAATCAGATCACCTAACTAATCTGTTAGGATTTCGAAATTAACTCTTTTAATTACACTCAAACTATAAACAATCCTTATAGTTATGAGTTTATACAATAATAATTTGAAAGGTTTGTTTGAATCTAGTTTTGCTCAACTCTTGTTTGAGAAAAGGATTCAGAACAGAGAAAGAAACCAATAGAATAAAACTGGAAGTATGTATTTAGTTCAGCCTGATATCTTTTGTGAATGAGATGACTTTAAGGATGCAAGTGAATATGATTTTGTGAGAATACTTGACACTTAAAGATCTGGTTGATGCTTGCGAATTTGCCTTCCTTTTATAGATGTTTTGAGCAATTAATTCTGGTCAGAAAGAGCTGTTGGGAGTGCTCTGTTTTCCTTCTGACAGAAGCAAGGAATCTGTTGACAAATAGAGCTCCATGTATTTGACAGTTTTGGGCTTTCTGTTTTGGGCCTTTTGCTTGATCTAAAACAGACTTGTTGCGTGCTTTAATGACCCATTAAGCTTTGATAATATTTGATAGTGATTGGGCTTCGATTTGAATGTTTAATTTGATCCAAAACTGTTTGGAAAGGAGTGAATATTTTTCTGCAGAAGTGAGAAGTCTTCTTCTGCAGAAACAGAGATTGTTCTTCTCAAAAACGGAGAACGTTGATTATAGGTGGAGAAAGATAATCAATCTTGTCTGATAGACCTTTGAATAATCTGAGGACTTATATTCAATCTTGATTTTCAGTTTTGTTCAACTTTCTTGACAGTTTCCAGACTGGAGAAAGTTGCAGTCCGTTTTTTTGATATGCTTAGATTCGTGATGATTTTTCTTAATGATCCGAGAATCGTTTTGAGTAAAAACGATTCCTATCTGTTCCTTGCCATGTACTGATGAAATTGGTATAAAGATTTCAGGTATAATTAATGTGGAAGTGTTGGAGAAAGATTGATGAAGTGGCTGTAACGATCTTTCTTGATTCTGCTGATCTTTCTCTGTTTTGTATAGTTTATGATCATGACTTATTTCTTTGCTTTGCTTGGTTCCTATCTTTAATAAAAACACTCAAGAGCACAGATTAAATTAACATAACATTTAGAATCATAATTAATATCTTTAATTAATCTCTTGTTTATTTTCATCAAAACTTAATTTGAGAGTTTGTCTTAACAAAGGAGATTTGAAAATTAGTGAATCTTAGAACCACGTTGGTTTGAAAAACTATGACCCTTACTTGTTTCGATGATAAAAAAAATTATTTTATGGGAACAATTTAAAGCACTAATGTTTTATTTAAGTGTGCAGTTTCCAAATCATGTAATTTTATGACTTTACAGTGCATCCTCTGATGTTTGGACAAGTTAAAGAAGCACTGCGAGTTTTCTATGAAAATCATTTTTATGTCTGATGAACGCCTACTGAAACGCACATCTAGTGATTTTGTTGTTGCAAGTGATGCTCTGATTAATCTGGCTCTGATAACTATGTTAGGCATATGATCGTCTGTCTTTGATAAGTGCGACAAGCATTAGATAATCCGGCTCTGATGGAAAGTCAACTCTATGAAAAAGTCAGATTTGTTTATCCTCTGCTCAACATCTTGAATATATTAATTGTTTGAAGATATGTTTGACATACTCTAATTATGATAACCTCTGCTCTTTCTGTCTCCATATCAAGATACGCAAAATCAATTATTAGAATAAATTTACACAAGTTTTAATGGTGAATTAATCTATGGAGATTTGATATAAAATTTTGCGATACATGTTGATTTCATGCAATCAGGACAATAACTAGAAACCCTAAGGTCTCTCTATAAAAGGACGTGTAACTCTCATCGAATAATACAAACAAACACTACGATAAGCACAATATAATCGTCTCTACACTCTTATTCTTAACCCTATTGTTTCATCTAAATGCTGAGAGATATTCACTTTCTAATGGCATAGCTTTGTAAACACACTTTTGTGAGAGTTATTCAGAAAAACCCGTAAACACATTCTGTTTGTAACCTAGCCTGGTAATGGCTGCATCCCTCACAACTTGATTGTAATAAGCTAGAAGATTGAGAAGACTTGAACACACTCAGGTTGACTAGTAGGTGTTTAATCGACATGTGATTCAGGTTGGGCATTAGTGGATTAAATCTTTCATGTTGAAGGGATTAGACATATCTATCGTGTTGATGGTGAACCAATATAAATTGACTTGTGTTGTTATGTGCTTACTGCCTCATTTGCTCTGACTTATCACTGTATTTTAATTTTGTTAAAAACTTTTTTTTAAAAAATAAAACACAATTCAACCCCCCTCAATTTCTAGTTTTTTCGTTCTGTAATTGATATCAGAGCTCAGTCTCAAACATGAGTATTTAACCGTGTTTGAGTAAAGATCTTTGTTATTATGACTAACTCTAGTGATGAAGTTACAGGTGGAAACGTTAATCATCCTCCTCTTTTTTATGGAGAGATATTAAATACTAAAAGGATATGCTTAGAAGTTTCTGCATCTCACACGATCCTGAACTTGATAACATAGTCGAAGATGGCTATGAGGCCCCAAAAGACATTGTTGGTGTTGAAATATACATAAATGATCTCAACGCTGATCAAAAGAAACAACAGAAGATGCATCATAAAGCAAAAACTTTTATGATGAATGTTATCACTTTTAAAGAGTTCGAAAAATGCAGCAACAAAGAAACAACAAAGAGTATCTTTGATGCTATGCTTCTCAACTATGAAGGAAATAAGCATGCACATGAAGCAAAAACAAAAATTACTTGTTAGGAAATAAGCATGTCCCAATCAAAGGTTATGATGTTGTCTTCGATCAAAAGTTATGTAAGGCAATAAGTCAAACAGATTAATCCATACTATTTACTAGTCAAAGAAAAAAATAATATTTACAAAATAAACTTATTTGATTTGGAAAAACAAGATATAAAGTGTCTCATGTATGTGAATGAAGAACAATTGATTTGGCACAAAAGACTGGGACATGCCAACTTGAGATTAATCTCAAAGTTGAAAAAACTTAATCTAGTCAAAAGCTTGCCAAATCTAAAATATGAATCAAATGTTCTTTATGAGGCATGTTCGAAAGGAAAACAAGAAAAATCATATTTTTCTTCAAAAAATATTGTTTCCACTTCTAGAGCACTTGAACTTTTACATCTTGATTTATTTGGTCTTGTAAAAATAGTTTATGTCAGTGGTAAAAAGTATGGACTTGTTCTCGTTGATGACTATTCTAGATGAACATGGGTAAAGTTTCTTAAAGACAAGGATGAGTCACATAAAGTTTTCACTACTTTTTGCAAACAAGTGCAAAATGAAAAAGGTATTTGTATTGCAACAATTCGTACTAATCATGAGGTGAATTTGAAAATAAACCTTTTGAAAACTTCTTTGAAGAGAATGAAATTTTACATTTTTTTTCTTCTCATAGAACACCTCAATAAAACGGTGTTGTAAAAAGAAAAAATAGATCTCTTCAAGAAATGGCACGTACCATGATTCATTAAATGAATGTTGTCAAACACTAGTGAACATTGGATGTTATATTCATAATAGAATCTATATTACACATATTCTTAATAAGACTCCTTATGAAATGTGGAAAAGAATAAAATCTAAAATTTTATATTTTCATCAATTTGGTTGCATATGCAATATTTTAAACACCAAAGAGAATCTTGGCAAATTTGATTCACGATCTCAAAAGTGTACCTTTTTGAGATACTCTAAAAGGTCTAAAGCCTATAGAGTATACAACAAAGAAACACTGATTGTTGAGGAATCAATTCACGTCAAGTTTGATGATAAAAGCTTGACCATAAAAAGTCAAAGTTAGATGTAGATTTTGTAGATTTACTGATATCAAAGGAACTAGAAATATTAGAAGAATCCAAGAACCATCCAAAGCGAATCTAAGCAAAAACTTGAGATCTGGCGGACTCGTAGCCAAGACATTCGCTTCGTTATAAGCACATTAACAACTATGCCAAAACGCATTTCGCATTTCATGACATTTTACTGAAACTACACTTATATATATAATATATATTACATAAATTCTATTGTGTGGATAGACAAGATATTTCTTGAGAAAACTTATTATAGAGTTAGACAAGATATTTCTTAAGAATCATTTGTATGTTTTTTCCTTTCTAAGATTATTACTTCGTTATATTTTACATGTCACATCGTCCTCGTCTATCTAACAGTGGCAAAGCTACCTGTATCAATCGGATAACATTTGATTGTGCTGACTTCATAATTGGCCTATAACTAGTTAGGCCTTTATATATCAAGTCTTGTAGTTATTACTTTCGTATCATTTGTTACTTTACTCATCAAAGCTATATTTGGTTTAAAAAAATTCAATGAAGCTATGATTAATAGATGTCATTGTTTAAAACTTGACACATAAAAACTTGCTAAAACATTGAACTTAAACTATAAACAATTAAAATAAGGTCCAACAACAATTCTACACTAAAGTCGTCAGTAACACAACCAGAAAATCATATGCACTATCAAACTAAATATATTATAGTCGTAGTAGATTCATCGTCGTCTTGTGACAAGAAAAACTGCATCGCAACTTGAATCGACGCCTAATTGAAAGAGCAATAGAATAAATACTAAGCACAGACTCCATCTGACAAACAACAAAAATAACAAACAGAGAGGAAAGGTAATATTTTAAAACAAGGTCATGCTAACAAGTGCTTGTTATAGAAACCAAAAAGGAAATAAAATATAACTTTTGAGTAAAAAATCACAATTTTTACAATTCTAAAGTATAAATTACACAAGTTTCAATACAATTTCTTCTTCATTTAGACTTTTAACACGTGCCTAAGGTACTTGTTAGCATTTTCCTTTAAAACAAGTGGTTAGTTCGAATTTTAAGAGTGGAGGAGAGCAAAATCAACGATTTTTGCTCTCATTTCATTTTGGTGGATTTGGAGGGAGAGAGACAATATAACTTAAAAATTCTCTCCTCCGTTGAATCAAATGCAAAACCATTAAAAAAAATCTCTTTTCTCCCACTTTTTGAACCAAATATGTCTCTACTTCTTCTCTTTCCTCTCCCTCCCCTTAATAAAAATCTCTTTCTTCCCCTCTGTTGAACCAAACACATCCAATACTTTGTTTTCGAATTTAGAGGGGAGGGAAAATGAGGACTTTGTAGGGAGGATAAAATAAAGAAATAGAGATAATTTTTTTACTTTTTTTAAGAGAGTGACTTTGTAGAGAATGATTACGATTAATATAGTTTTAAATTATAGAGTATTATAACAACATGAAAATGATTTCAAAATTTTGTCTAAATCCTCCAAAATCCTCCTACAATATAGTTTTTGAGTTTTCCCAAAATAAGAGAATTTTGTGTTATGAATAGAAACAAACTTCTCAAAGTCATAACGTCCCTTCTGATTAACTTATACTGTCACTGTAATAAACAAAAATAAAATGACTTAAATTTTGGTCACTATTATAAACAAAAAAACAACTTTTGAATTATTTAATGTTACTATTCCTAATACATGTTTCATTTATTTCAAAATGTTTAGTATTAATAGTTGAATTTTTTATATTAAAAAATAAATATTTTAATAAATCTAGACTTATATTTTACTTAAAAAAATTAATTGAATTTAACTATATTTTTTTTTGACTAATGCACACGTATATCCTCTTTTTGCAAAAAAGTCTCCAAAATGCCCCACTCAGAAAAAAAAAAAAATACCAGAATGCCCTACTTTTTAGCCCCAGTTGCTGATCGCAACCTGGGGATGCGACGATCCAAAGAAATTTTTTTTCCATCTTAGTAGGAGGTTGCATCCTGGGGATGCGACCATGTACTGCAGGTTTATTTATTTTTTGTTATATTTTGTTTATGTGTATAATTATTTTTAATTAATTAAAAATAATAAAAATATTTTAAAAATCAAAATAATAATAATAATAACATTATTAAATAATAATAATAATAATTTTAATTTTAATAATATTATTAATATTAGTGACTTATTTTTAATTTTAATTAATTATAAATAATTAAAATATTTAAAAAACCAAAATAATAATAATAATAATAAAATAAAATACATTATTAAATAATAATAATAATTTTAATAATAACAATAATTTTAATAATATTATTAATATTAGTGACTTATTGTTAATTTTAATTAGTTATAAATAATTATAACAATTAAAAAATCAAAATAATAATAATAAATTAAATTACATTATTAAGTAATATTAATAATAATAATTTTAATAATAATCATAATAAAAAGAAAATTATATTAATAAAATAAAATAAAAATCCATTAAAACATATCGTCGAAAAACATCAAGCAGATAGAGTCGCACTTCAGTTCGGCTACCATCAACAAATTCCGCAACCACCAGAGGATATGACAATGTACCATGAGGTCGATATGAGGAGTGGCATCGATGATAATTGGTATGTGGTTTGGAAAGATGAGATTCAACATTGGAATGAACGTCAGAATTATGTATTGCAAGGTCAATTCGTAGAAGGTATTTTACACCACAATAAAGAATATATGAATTGGTTCAGAAATCACACCAAATTATACATATCTGTGGAAAGATATATGAGAGATTCACGTTTGCAACCTTCAACATATCCTGATGTTCACCCAACCCCTCAATCAATCCCACAACAACATACCATGCACCAAACACCATCTTTATCATCACCACCACATCTACATGAATCTGCAGATATACCGACTCAGTACTACGTTCCTTCGGTGCCACCGATACCAACCCCCGTTCATCAACCAGGGACTGAAATTTTCTATAATTTGTTTGGTACTCAATGCACAACTCCTGAGTTGGCTTATGCTGCTTTTGATTCTATGTATAACGTCGAAACTCAAAATTACATGGAAGCAGGTGGTAGTGGTTCTAATCCACATACAGATTATAACGAGGATAATGATCAAATTGATGAACAACCACAACAACCTCAAGCCGTACAAAGGGCTAGACGAGTTCGACGACCGCGTAGATGTGGAACTGGAGGACATTTAGATGGAAATAATTAATTTTAATTTCATGTATTTTTTTTATTTTCAATTAATGTATTTTTTCTTTCAATTTAATGGATTTTTATTTTATTTTATTAATATAATTTTCTTTTTATTATGATTATTATTAAAATTATTATTATTAATATTACTTAATAATGTAATTTAATTTATTATTATTATTTTGTTTTTTTAATTGTTATAATTATTTATAACTAATTAAAATTAACAATAAGTCACTAATATTAATAATATTATTAAAATTATTGTTATTATTAAAATTATTATTATTATTTAATAATGTATTTTATTTTATTATTATTATTATTATTATTTTGGTTTTTTTAAATATTTTAATTATTTATAATTAATTAAAATTAAAAATAAGTCACTAATATTAATAATATTATTAAAATTAAAATTATTATTATTATTATTTAATAATGTTATTATTATTATTATTTTGATTTTTAAAATATTTTTATTATTTTTAATTAATTAAAAATAATTATACACATAAACAAAAGATAACAAAAAAAAAAAATAAACCTGCAGTACATTGTCGCATCCCCATGATGCGACCTCCTACTAAGATGGAAAAAAATTTTCTTTGGCTCGTCGCATCCCCAGGTTGCGATCAGCAACTGGGGCTAAAAAGTAGGACATTCTCGTATTTTTTTTTTTTTCTGAGTGGGACATTTTGGAGACGTTTTTGTAAAAAGGGATATACGTGTGCATTAGTCTATTTTTTTATGTAAATTTTGTAGCAAATGTAGTAGGAAGAAAAAAGGTAAACCGCGTTTTGGTCCTTGCAATTCCCGTCAAGTGAGTCGACAAGTTTGCCTCTTCAAAAATTTCACAGCATATGATATGATGCTCACCAATGACACCCACAACAACACAACCACACACCATCATCAGCATTTCACACCACAACAATTCATTCATTCATTCATTAATTAATCCACATAATACTAACAACAGCAACAACCGCCACCTCATTCCCTTGTCTTGTTTCTTCAACCACACCACGCCACACCTCAGCTCACAATTATAATTCCACGACTTTATAAATTATAAGTCAGATCCACACCCTCTCTTAACATCACCATCATCACTATGGCAGACATAGTGAATCAACTATTAGCTAAACCGATCCAACTAGCAGACCAAGTAACCAAATCAGCTGAAGAAGTAAGTTCATCATTCAAACAAGAATGTTTAGAACTCAAATCCAAAACTCAAAAACTCGCTTCACTTCTTCGACAAGCAGCAAGATCAAGCTCCGATTTATACGAACGACCAACCCGCCGCATCATCGGAGACACCGAACAAATCCTCGACAAAGCACTCACCTTAGTCCTCAAATGCAAAGCCAACGGTCTCATGAAACGCGTCTTCAGCATAGTCCCCGCCGCCGCTTTCCGTAAAATGTCTTCCCACCTCGAAAACTCCATCGGAGACGTCTCATGGCTCCTCCGTGTATCCGCTCCGGCGGAGGAGCGCGGCTATGAGTATCTCGGTCTTCCACCTATTGCCGCTAACGAACCAATTCTAGGTCTAATTTGGGAACAAATCGCGATTCTTCACACGGGTTCCTTCGATGACCGATCCGATGCTGCTGCTTCTTTGGTTTCGCTCGCACGTGACAACGATCGTTACGGAAAACTAATAATCGAAGAAGGTGGTGTTGTTCCTTTGTTGAAACTTATTAAAGAAGGTAAAAAAGAAGGTCAGGAGAATGGTGCTAGAGCTATTGGGCTTTTGGGCCGTGATTCTGAGAGTATTGAAATTATGATTCATGCTGGTGTTTGTTCTGTTTTTGCTAAGATTCTTAAAGAAGGTCCTATGAAAGTTCAAACTGTTGTTGCTTGGTCTGTTTCTGAACTTGTTTCAAAGTATCCTAAATGTCAAGACCTTTTTGCTCAACATAATATTGTTAGGTTGCTTGTTAGTCATATTGCTTTTGAAACTGTTCAGGAACATAGTAAATATGCAATTGTTAGTAATAAGCCAATTTCTTCTATTCATGCTGTTGTTATAGCTAGTAATAGTAATAATGACTTTCATTCTAATGATGTCAAGAAGGAGAACGAAGATCAAGTCAAAATTAGGATGCAACATCCTTTAGGTGATAAGTCTACTAATCAAATGCATAAAGTGGTGGCCAGTACTATGGCAATGCATGCTGCTAATAAGCAACAATCTAATGAAGTGAGTCTAAGTCAAAATTCTCAACCTCAGGTGGTGGTTAGTCATACCAATGGGAATGCTAACGGGCATGTGAACGTGAAGCAAAGTAGTCATTCTTATTCGGGAATTAACATGAAGGGAAGGGAACTGGAGGACCCTGAGAGTAAGGCTGAACTGAAAGCGATGGCGGCGAAAGCGCTTAGGTTTCTAGTGAAGGATAACTCGGGGATTTGTCGAAGTATAACAGAATCAAGGGCTTTGTTATGTTTTGCTATTTTACTTGAAAAGGGGCAAGAAGAAGTGAAGTACAATTCTGCCTTGGCGTTGAAGGAGATTACTGCTGTGGCGGAGAAAGATCCTGAATTGAGAAGATCGGCGTTTAAGCCGAATACTCCTGCTTGTAAAGCAGTTGTTGATCAAGTGCTTGATATTATTGGTAAAGAAGATAAGAGACTTTTGATTCCTTGTATTAAGGTTATTGGGAGTTTGGCGAGGACATTTAGAGCAACTGAGACGAGAATAATTGGTCCGTTGGTTCGACTTCTCGACGAAAGAGAGGCTGAAGTATCAAGAGAGGCTGCAGACTCACTCGCGAAATTTGCCTGCAATGATAATTACCTCCACCTTGATCACTCCAAGGCAATTATAAGCTCCGGTGGTGCGAAACACTTGGTTCATCTTGTGTATCTTGGGGAGCCGGCGGTTCAATATTCAGCCTTGAAACTGCTAGCTTATATTGCATTGCACGTGCCAGACAGTGAAGAACTTGCTCGGGTTGAGGTTCTTGGAGTTCTTGAATGGGCATCCAAGCAACCTAACAGGACTCAGGACGAAACCATTGAAGCATTGTTGCAAGAATCGAAGAGTAGGCTGGAGCTTTACCAGTCTAGAGGTTCAAGAGGGTTCCAAAAACTACATCAATAGGATGAGTAAAATTAGTTGTTGTCCAAAAAAAACGGAAGAGTAATTAGTTATTGGTGGTGGTGGTGGTTTGAGGTTTTTGAATGATTTGCATCTTGTCTATTGTGTTTGCGAGAGTGTATATACAATCAATTACCTTCTTGAATTGTTCTTACTAATCTTTTGTCATTGTGTCTTTGTAAAAAGCTCTAGATTGCTCTATGCTTCAAGTTCATTAGTATAGGAAATCAAGAATATTGCAGGAGTTGATGAAGAAACTGCACTCAGAATCAGAAGCAAAATCAACAATCTATGGCAGATTAGAAAATGCAGTTAAAACAGGTGGAAAATGGTATGAGTCAATCAGGGTCAAAAGACTGCTTAGCTGAAAAAACAGTGGGGGTAATGTCACATTTTTATGGTTGAAGCTAAACTATTACTCATTTAGAGATGGAAAGAGTAAAATTTACTGGTGAACTTTTTTTTACTCTGGAAGTTATAGTCATCTGGCATATGGGTTTCAATGTAACTATACTAACATTTGCTTATTTTCTATAATTGCATTAGATGTTTGTTAGATTTTCACAATTAAGAAATTTTATTAGATGTTTGTTAGGTTTTCACAATTAAGAAACTATTTGGTCTATTTGATATGACATATAGCTAACCAAAGTTGCCTTGTTTATTTTATAGTCCTCATTTTTGGCAGGCATACATCAATAAATTGCAAAAAGTATGTTAGTTAGGAATATATCACATAACATACGCAAAAAAAGGAATGGCCATAAGGCTATAACGCGCATTAAAAGATTCTTTGAATAGAAAAGGAACCAAGAGCTGTACACCATAAATTGCAATCAATTTTTAAGAAACTCACTACTAAAGAGAGGTATAAGACCAAAGATAAGAAAGTGGCACGGTGTCTTTAAAGGCAAGAAAAACCGTGAGGATACCAAAGGGAAACGATTCTACCAGACAATTGAGGTACTCATCAAGTCTTCAATACATCAAGGGAAAAAGTGATCAAGCTTGATATAGTTCTAAATGAGAGCATTCATTGAGAAATTAAAAAGTTTGTACATTTTTTTCTTGCTTGTCTAGGACTAACTAACCCATGCAAAGCTCCCTAAACAATACAACAATGTTAAACTATTGTCTTGCTAGGTAGTTTTGGTTTTTACATGAATCACTCACACTTTATCAAAACTAACATTCAGTAATAAAACCATAAAAAATTACTACTGATAATATTTTTGGTGCAAATTGGCATTACAAAAAATTGCAGGAATTTATCTTAAGTAATAAGTGGAATACAAGTCATTATCACTCAATACCGCAAATTTTGTCTAGTCATGTGGCATGAAAAATAAGATGAAGTTAATTTTCCACGCTCCATCATTCAACAATTATGAGTTAAAAGACCAGGATTTAACGAGGGTTTTAATTCTAACAAAATAAAAGTTATTAATTTAACTAACAATATTAATACTTGTATATAATAAATAAATAAATAAAAAACAACTACTACAATTGTGTAATGCTACCCCACTTTCACTCCTTTTTCTATTTCGAACTTGGTACTCAAACATTGATTGACACAAATCTCATATCATAGCCTAAAGTTAAAGCTTCACTAAGCTAACATGTTCACGTGTAACACATTCATTTCAGTGCATTTTCTCATCATGTTGATTAGAAATCTAATCACAAACCATGAGAGTCTCCCACCAAAAAAAAACTACCGCTGTATTAGAGAAAATGTTTCTCGCACCTGGAATCTGAATCCAACGTGGACCGAAATAACATTGGATTCGATTGTGCTGACCACAAGTGAATATCATCAAGCAAAACTCATCGCACCCATGTTTTATTTCCGACCCTATCCTCATACAGTTTATGTGAAACAAATTTAAGGCATCTATGCAGTTAGGATTTCAAATAATTTAAAAAGAATTTTTAGCGATTAAAAAATCTGAAGTATTCATTTTGATTTTTTACTTAATTTTAACGAGTCTTATGGTATTCAATTTACAGCTTTTAAAAAAAAATCTTATTGTATTAAACAAATAGATTGTTTTTCATAATAGATTGCGTTGGGCTATTTACTTCATTTTAAGTAGCAAATTTTTTCTACCACATGAAATTTATATTAATTCTCATTTTGGTGAGTAAATTTTGCACGCACCACAAATATTAGATGACAGCCATAAAGGAAACAATCTCTTTTTGTTATTGGTTAAGATGCTATAATACTTCACAATACTTTCTTTCTATTTATAAGAGAGATGAGTGGTTTGCATTTATGTATGTGACATAAAGAATATTAATTATCCACATTTTAAAGAAGTTGATCCACTTCATTTCTTCAATAATCTAGATACATTTATTCACCTGTTGGAACACATCTCCTGAATTTCAACCACATGTGTATGTGTTTGTTTTTATTGTTGTTTGCAAATTCTAATAGATTTTCCAACAAATTTCTTATTTCTTCGTAGTATATTTGGATAAAGTAACTGAAAATTCTAGATAACTCAAATGTTTCAATTTAATTTATTTTATTTTTAAATTTTGTTGGTTTGATAAACGAATATTTCTTTTAAATTTAGGATACTTTTACAAATTTCATAAGTTTTTGGGTGAAAATGAAAATTAAATTTGGGAAAAATAATGAAATTTTGAAAAAGTTGGGTGACTATTTTGTAAATTTTTAGGGATCAATTTGCAAAATTTGAAAATTTATACAGAGCAATTTGCAAAAAATAAAATAAAATGACTACGTATACAAATTTTGAAATATATAACTTCATACTTATGGTATACCTTATTCCTAAAGCACTAAAATATGGATTAAAAAAGACAACTTCATCAACGTTATGCATCAAGAAACTATAGTTCAAGCGAGATACCATGTCATCGTCACAGAATGTGATGACTAAAAATTCATAGTCAGTATCTAGTATTGGGTGGTAGAATTGATATAGCAGATCAAAAACAGATATATTTACCACAATACGAAGTCGAGCTCTTTACGCATCTGGCATACTTGGGAGTAACTCAACACTATCAGGTACACAATGGACACCCTCAATTGTTGTTCCCTCACTTATGGCCGTTAAGTGCCTCTTATGAACTAGACCATTAACTGTTGCAATGTATCTGATATAACAAATGTGAAGTTTCAAAATATGAGAATTCACAAGAGTGGAGAACTTTCTTCATCTTAGAAATAATAAAAAGACCAGAAAAGAAAATAATATAAGCATTAAGCAATACATAAAACGTAGTAATTTGCCACATAATATATCAAATTAGGATGCATTCATAAAAAGCCCAACAAGATCTTGTGAGAAGCATTCTTTCTGTTCCCAAAGTTGCAATATCAATCCAAACTAATGGGAAAAAAATCCAGGACAAAAATACACAAATCAAAACTCATGACTCACTCTTCTGAAAAATTAGGAGGTTTAGATGGAGGCAATTAGGGTTTAGAGAGAGTATTCTTTTTATGTAATGTTTATCAATACATTTTTTTATCTCATGTTTATTGATACATATTTCAGCCGCCTATTTGATAAATATCAAGATTCATCGTATGGGTCAAATTCAGTATTGATTTTTTTATTTGTTTAAAGTCAAATCAAACTCAACCACTTGTATAAGTTTTAATATTTATGTTATTATTAGTATGAGATATTGCAATAATCTATTACTTTTAGCTTTTTAATGATATTTATTAATTTAATGTGTTTTTTTTTCTATTTCATATATTTTAAACATAAATCTTTTTGACAAAAATACTTCAAACATA
>JBBPBP010000004.1:15656203-15678854 GCA_037974735.1 Cicer chorassanicum
GATTCTTTATCAGATGTATAATTAGTATGTAATTTTATTTAACTCCAATGATTTAATGTATTAGTAAAAAGATATGTATTGAACATGACAATTGCTAGAGATTAATGTAAATCTCTTTATTATGTCTACCTTTTGAATGAACCATCGTCTCCTCATCCTAAATTTTAGAAATAAAAAAATCATTTCATTTTATTTAATAATTTATATAATTAAGTTGAAACATATATTTTAAAAAAGATATACCAAATTATTATATTTTTTTGTAGATAAAAAAATCTTATGATGTATTTTGGCTTAAATATAATTTTGTCTTTCATCTTTTATCTAATATACGTTTTTGTTTTTTCATCTTTTTTTTATGACTTAAATATATTTGATTGGTCCATGTAAGTCGTGTCTTTTTCATTTTTGTCCATATAAGTTGTTTTTTTCAACTTAAATCCCGTAAGTTCAGTTTAGTTTTAAAATCATCTATGTTGTTAGTTGCTATTAAAATAATGCTTATGTGGCAAACAAATGAGTGATGCGGCAAATGAATAAATTAAATAATAAAAAAAATAAAATTAAGTAATTAAAAAATAAATGAAAAAAAAAAGAAACGAATAAAATTTGAAGATGTTATGTTTTAGTCCCTCAATCCAAAACCAATAGGTTTGGGATTAAGGTTCTCTCCTCATTTCTTTATCGTTGCATCACAATCACTAGATCACCAATATCGAATCTTCAATCTCAATTTAAACTTGTAATCCTTATTTAACTCTTCCATTTTAAACTTATCAAACTTTGGTACATTCTCACTCTTTGAACCATTTGGATCACTACTACCTATATCATCACTAACATAGCCTCCATGAATGAACTAGGCAATGACGGTGATTCGATTTGATATTGGTGATCAGATAATGGTGATGTGATGATAGAGAAAAGAAGAGAGAACCCTAATCTCCAAATCTGTTTTTGATTTTGGATAAAAAAGACTGAAACATAACACCTTCAATTTTTCTTTCTTTCTTTCTTTTTTTCATTTTTTTAATCAATTTAATTACTTAAACGACAAATGTGCAAACACAAGATGATTTTAAAACTAAATTGAACTTACTGGTTTAAATTGAAAAAAAAAACTTATAGGGACGAAAATGAAAAATGCGCGAACTTACAAGAACAAATCAAATATTTAATAATTTTTTATTCATTTTTCTCCTATATTTTTTTATAAATGATGCATTTTAGTCATTTTCGTCGTAACTCTTTTCAAACAATTGTTAATTATTGAGATCAAATATTTGATTAGTTATAAAGTCAAGTGTGCAATTTTAATAATTATAAAGTGAAAATACACTAAACTCCGATAAATGTCATTCATTTCAAATAGCTTACATATGTTTCAATGCATGCAAGAATTTTTTTTTTTCAAGTGCAAACCTATTATTAGGTTAAATTGATGTTTTTTTGGAAAAAAATATTATACTACATATATATTGATAATTATTAGAAAATATTGCCATGACCTAATGTTGTTGTAACATTTAATATAATTATTATAAAGACTAAAATACACCACTTATAAAAGATAAATAACATCAAAATTCAAATAAACGAACAAAATGAATTTATGTAAAAGATAGAAGAAAAATATTATATTTAAACCTATTTTTTTCTTACGAAAATATCATTTTCATTTTAAAAAATAATTCATTTATGGATTTAATTTATAAATATTCAATCAGTAAAAAAATAATAATGAAAATAATATAATTATCTTTTATTATTTTCTTAAAAAAAAAAGAATATATATAAAGGCTGTGGGAGAGCTATAGCAATTAGGATTCTACCAGAGTGTGTGTTTAGGGTTTCTTCGGGGTTCGAATCAAATGGCGGAGGAGAGATTCACGGGTGTGGTGCAATGGTTCAACAATGTCAAAGGCTTCGGTTTCATCAAACCCGATGACGGTGGTGAAGATCTCTTCGTTCATCAATCTTCCATCAGATCCGACGGCTTCCGCACTCTTCTAGATGGAGATCGCGTCGAGTTCGCCATCGCTACCGGCGACAATGACAAAACCAAAGCTGTCGATGTCACCGGCCCTAACGGCGCTCCTCTTCAGTCCAGACAGGACAACTACGGCGGAGGAGGCGGTGGTCGAGGATTCGGCGGCGGATTTAGAGGCAACGACAGGAGGAACGGCGGCGTCGGTGCTGGTGGTGCTGGATGTTACAACTGCGGTGATACTGGTCATATCGCTAGGGAATGCAACCGGAGCAATAACTCCGGCGGTGGTGGAGGTGGAGGCGGCGCTTGTTATACTTGCGGCGCGTTTGGTCACATCGCGAGAGATTGCATGCGTGGAGGAAACAACGGTGGTGGAGTCGGCGGTGGAATCGGAGGCACGTCTTGTTACAGATGCGGCGGGATCGGACACATAGCGAGAGATTGCGCTACGGCGAGAGTTGGAAGCGGCGGTGGTGGCTGTTATAAGTGCGGTGAAGTCGGTCACATAGCTAGGGATTGCAGCATTGAAGGAGGAAGGTTTGAAGGCGGAAGATTTGGTGGCAACAACAACAGTGGCGGCGGTGGCAATGGAGGAAAGAACACGTGCTTTAACTGTGGAAAGCCAGGACATTTTGCAAGGGAGTGCGTTGAAGCTTCTGGTTGAAGGGAAAAGGTTGAATAGTACATATTCTCTTTTTTTCTTTTTTGCACATTTTAACTGATTATTAGTATTTCTCTTTATATATTATTCTTATAATTTTGGAGAAGCAAAATTATACTACATAGGATGCTATGGTGATGATGACTGGTTTTTGTTTTTGGTTTTGACTCTGTTACTGGTTCATAGCCAATTGGGCTTTCTTTTATGGTTGATTTGAATTTGAATTTACTAGCCGATAATGCCCTATTAGACCCTATTTATGATTAATTAACACCTGCCTTTCTTGTTAAAGTTTTAGATGGTTGATTTATTTGTATGAATTGTTCTTGTGATTGCGATTTTGAGTTTTAATAACGTGTTAATGAGAAAGGAGTTAATGATAATGAGTGATTGTGGAGTTTCCCATTTTCATTGTTGGCAAGGTGAACCATTGTCTCTGTCCACGATTTACTAGATGTGTGTTTTTTTGGACCTGGACTTGATTGTTGGTTCTTATTAACATTCACTTTGGATTGAGATTTACTACAATAGGAACAAAGATATACTGAATTTGAACAGTGTGGTTGCGTTTTGATCTCTGAAAAATGCGATATTGATGATGTCTAGAAAACATGAGAAGTAGTCTGTCTCATACTGGTGTAGTTTTTCAACCTTCACATATTTTTGAGCCTGTATTACATTATCTAAGCTTGTTAGTGGTCTCCATTTCACTTCATGTGCTTATTTAATGGGTTTCTCACTGTGGGAAAGGTATGCCTCCTTTGTTGCCCTTGAAACACTATCTGGACCATGGTACTAGTTTACACAGCTGTTATAGTTTTTGCAAATCATTTAACCTTCTGTTTTTGAAAGGATGATACATTTTAACATACCCTTAAGTGTGATTGAAATGTTATATGATCATCTATCATGTTTTCTTTCAATTTTCTTAGGATCCCAAAATATAAATTTAGCTATCTAAATCCCTCAATCCATATGCACCCTTAATCTGTGAAATAGCTTTTGTTAATCATGCTTTGGTCACAATTTGTAACTCTTGCACAAAAGCTTGTGCACATGGATTGGTCTAATGAAAAAGTTAGTCTTACCTGTTCAGAATCCTTAAGTACTATGCAATCGATTGTCAGTTTACTACCATGATGGTTGCTCAAGGTTCGGGAGAAAACAAGTTTCAAACCAATAGATATTGTAACTAATGTTCATTAGAGACTTGGATCACCAATTTTATTTTATTATTTTTGAAAGTTTACAAACACAAATTGATAACTGAAATGGTAAATGGTACCATTTCTAAAATCATTAGCTTCTGTGTGCCAATGTGTAATGAACTCCAGTAAATAAAACTCCAATAAAGTAGAGAAACAAAACTCACAAATCTTATTTACCATGCTCTAAACTGGTTTTCCTTCTCAAAAGGAGTGAAACTTAATGAGGGAAAATGCTCTTAATTTAGGGGAAACCCTAGCATCTCTCTGCCCGCATGTACCTGTAGTATGCCAGTTTTATTCTTTCTTATTCACTCTATAACTTTCAAGTACTTAAGCAAATCTGATACTGTGTCTTAGCTCCCTTGGTGCTTCATTTGTGTCACTGTCTACATTTCTTCGATCAGCTTCGAACTTGCAATATGTATTTGGGCTTATTCTCGCTCATCATTATGTGGTGCACTGGTGCTAGTATCATTTCTCTTATGCAGAACTCATGCGAGACATTACTCAAAATCCCTTCTTTCTATCTACCTCTGGCCTCAAGCCACACCCTTTAATACTAGTCACTAGCATTTGTTCCATTGTGAGTTGCAGCTGAAGTGAATGTCACAAACTCATCACATCTACTATACAATTAAATCTTGCAATTTAAAATAATAACTCATGAGTCATGAGATCTTCATGTTCATCCTCTGTAATTTGATCTGCACCATGTTCATTGTCAAAGTAGGCTTACCATCATCTTCCTCTTCAACTTGGCCTTGAACCCTCAGTTTCATTATATCTGTGGCACCCTAAATTTTCCATATGCAAGCATTCGGCGCCTTCATGTTCATCATCATTCTTAAGGTTCATTAATCATCCAATGAAATATCATCACGGTCAAACTCTTCTGGCGTTTTTGTTGGCTAATTTTGATTTAGCCATAATGAAGACAACACTGTTTATTGTATTGTGCTTCAAATGTGTTCTTCTCGTTCCATAGACTCACAAGATAACTTTTAAAAGCAACTTGCTACTTATACAAAAAGAGTTTAATCCGAATTCTTTATCTGATTATAAAATTAATTTATATATAAGTGCTTATTGATAAATGTTTATTGAACAAGTGGTTAATTAATTTGTCTATTCAGATACTCTTAGTTAATTAATTAGGAATAGTAATTAGATGAAAATAAGACAAATATTAGTTAGCTGATAACCCCAAACTCTGACATCTAATCGAAATCGAAGTAAAAACGAATTGGCAAGTGCTTGTAAATGGATGAAATAAAACGTAATGACAATTACTTTCCAAATACTTCCTAGTTTTATAGTTATGGGCTTCTAAAATGACCTGACAGGCTAAAAACTTGTCGACTTTCAATTGAAAGCTTCTTTTATCATTTCGACGTTTCTAATAAATAATAAATCATATTTGTTTAAAAGTAAAGAAATAGTTTGTTCTTAAATTTTAATTTAATTGACAAATATCGATAATATTAGGTTAAACGTTTTGTTTTGAATTCGAATTAATGACCTCACAGTTTGTGTGCGAGTTTACGGTCATCTCTTTTAAGATAAATAAAATAAAATATATTTTCAAACAAAAAAATTGTTCTTTTAAGATAAAAAAAATAAAATATATTTTCAAACAAAAAAATTGTTTTTGATTTGAAGTATACTTTTAGTATTAGAACTTTATTTTTTCGGATGTACACACTGTTGTTCGCTTAATCTCTGTTAGCCGCTTCACCCTTATATCCAAGAACTAGTCACCTACCTGATATTTTTTTATTAAAAAAATCACATTCTACCACATTGAATTATCAAAACTTTTTTCCCCAGTTTTTTAATATAAACAAAAAACCCAATTTGGATTTTTATGAACATCGAAAAATTCAATTATCTAAATTCTTTTTTCATTTGTTACAATTATCAAAGATTGCAATGTCGCTAAATGTCTTTTTCTTAATTTTTGTTTTTTAAAAAAATATGAGTTCAGAGTTTTGAAACAAATTTGGCACCATATTGAGGATGGTTTTCTGATAAAAGTTTTAAAATCTTTAAAAACTATAATCAATTTTGAGTTTTTCAAATTTTAAATATTTTTATTCTCTAAAACTTTAGTTATTTTAGATTTGAACATACAAATTAGAAAGTAATGAATTTAAATAGATATGAACATATTTACCCTTATTTATTTTTTAATTTACACATTTTTTTCTTAAATTCTCAATATTTAGTCTCCAATACTCCTATAATTTAAAACTCTTCGCATTCCATTTTTATGGGTTGGTTGTGCTTCTAGTTAGCACATTACTTGTGCCAATTAAATGAGTCGGGTAAGATAAATTCATTTAACATGTATTCCCTTCGTATTATAATAAAAAAACTCATTTTTTGGTCCAATTATAAACATAAAAGATATGTCTTTACTCTATTTAATTACATTGAAGGGAGAGATCCTCTCCATTTCTCAAAATAAATGAAAAACTTTATTACTAATGTTTTGATTGTATCAAAGTCTAATTATATAAATAAATGGTACAATTTTTAAAACATGATCAGAGTTGTAATTAATGATGGTCAGAGTGGTGGGTGATAAAGTTAGTACATGTTAGAATTACGATAAATAAAGGAATTTTTAAAAGATACAAATTATAACTTTTTTAAAATTACACCGTGATTTTGAATTTTGATAACTCTACCATAAACTAAATATAAGTTTGAAACACAAACAATTATTAAATCTATTCTAGGATTTTGAATTTTAGGAGAAAACTGTTTTTAAATTAAGTGAAAAATCAATTTAACTCTATTTTACTTTATTTTTAAAATTAACTTTGAAAATAAAAAACACTGAGCTACTCTGCATATAATTTTAACTTTCATATAATAATTTTGTATTTGAAAAAATTCAAAATTTGAGATTTTAAAAATTTATTTTTCATCCAAAAATTAATACGTCCCAAAAATGAGAAAACTGTTAAAAGTAAAATTGGAATTTGATATGAGTTGTGGGGGAAAGATGACTAGGTGTGGGATACCTTTCATTCTTGTTCACAGTTTTTAAAGGTCTGATCAGAATTCAACCGATATTAATAAAATATTTAAAATTTTATTTTTAATATATTATACAATTTAGTAATACACAAAAATTAATATAATATTTCTAACTTCACTAAAAACAAATCTTTATGATTCTTTTTAGTATTTAATAAAAATTAGATAAAATAAGTGAGAAACAAAAATTAATTTTTTGTTTTACATTTTTTTGTAATTTTTAAGGGTGATAATTATTATCTATTTTGAGTTTATGATCTTATTTTATCACTAACATAAAAAAAAAAGTATTTTATCCAATTATTTGTCATTGTAATATTCACAAACAGGACACTTGTGAATGATTTACCGTCAATTTAATTTAGTTTTCAAATACAGTTTTATTTAAAAAAAATTGAAAAAAAATAAAATTGTTTGGAAGTCTTGTTTCTAAAAATAAATTTAAAAAATTATTTTCAATTTTTAAACTTAAAAAAAGGGAACAACCTAAAGATGTTTGTTTTCGATTTTGATTTTTACTGTTAAAAAGAGTTGAGTTATGAAAACACACGGAGAAGTCTCATTTTTTATTAAGGGCAAAGTTGTATTTACATGATATAACACCCTTAATTCTTTGGTTTGTTTTTTATTTCTAAACTACACTTTAAATGATTTTAGTTTCTTTTAATCCTTATCTCCTTCGTTCTCTTTCGCTCTTTTCTATTTTATTTAATGTTATATTTTCTTAAATTGTTTTCGTTATATTAAAAGTTTATATCGTTTACATGCGTGTAAAATTTTATATAAATTTAAAATTATTTAATAAATTATTGAGATTTATGAAGATTAATAATATTCAACAAAAGAAAATATAAAATGTTAATTTTAATATATCTCAATAACATATCAAATAATTTTAAATTTGTGTAAAATTTTATGTAGACAATTTATATGATAATAAACTTTTAATCTAAAAAAAAAATTAAAATTAAATGCATTTAAGAAAAATAAAGTCGATTAAAAAAGTTTAGGTTGAGAGGATCCGCTGCTCGGCCATGGGTGGCATGTCCCACCACACATTTTTGTTCACATATTTCTTTTCTTCCGTAGCACAATCCTCTTTTTTATTATAAATTAAAAAATGCCTCTGTTTTTTTTTTAAGTTCATAGACGAAGTAATAAATATTAGTTGAAAGATTTTAAATTTGAATCCAAAATAAGATGTGATTCATCTTTTACAAACATTATGCTTGTTATTATGTTTTAATTTTAAAGTTTAATGAGTATGTATGTTGACTGAATATAGTTTTAAATTTAAAAAAAAAACTTTTACACTATATTATAATAGGAACTTATCATCCTCCTACGTGAAAATAGTTTAAATTGACGGTGATTTTTTTATTTTTTATTTTTACAACAAAAGTTTTTATTTTGTTTTTAAATTATAACAATTTTAAATTTTATTTGATCATTATTTCTAGAAATTCTTCAAAAATCATTGTTAAATTTAAGTTTTTATTTTTAATCCATTAGATTTCAAGGGAATGAAATCTTAGTAATTTGAAGTTTGACCAGAACGTAAGTAAGGTCTCACCAATAATTATTCTAGTCAAGATTCATATTATTTTAAACAGTTCATTTTTAATTAAAATTTATTGGTCACTTAAGTCCAATAACTTAATTGATAAATTTAAAAGCAATTCACGTAATCGTGTTTTTCATATTCAACCATTTAAATGTCAGGATGACTTGTTGTATTTGAAAATCTTGAAGAAATGTAATCATCGTATTTTCAATGAAAAGAAAGTAATATGACTCATTGTATAGTGTGTTTAACTTCTATTTTAATCATGAATTAAAGTAAAGTTAAAGGGTAAGATCTTTAAAATTATTTTCTTTTTTAATTAAGTTATTAATCCAATGAATTAAAATTTTCCTCAAGCACCTTTTTTACTTAAAACAGAATTCTTTAAGCATTGCTTAGGAAAATAAATTTTAAGCATTTGCTTGAAAACAAATTTCCAATTTTGTAGTTTTCAAAACATAATATATAAATAAAATATCAAACAACTTTATTCATTTTTTCATCTCTAAAGCAGTTTTCAAAACTAGCATTATAAACAATTTTATTTTATTTTATTTTTCTTAAAATAGTTTTTAAAAATTGATTTACAAAATAATCTTAAAAAACTAAAAGGAAAAATCCAATCAAACATTTATATTTTAAGAAGCAAGACTTTATTTAATAATCACGGAGCATTTACCTAGGCACATGCCAATACCAATTACCAAAGTTTTCCATCCATTATGGAATTTGGAAGGTAGGCACTTTCACTGTGTTTGCATTGTAAGTTGACATGATTAGTCCCACATCAGAATATGTCAGTAAGTAGTGTAAAACACTAGACAAGGTAAAACACTAGCTATATACAGATTCACTGTAGTTCAACCATTTGAAGTTGAACTATGACATGAAATTCTCACTAATTTGACATTCGATTCGATTTTTAAAATATTAAAAATAACATCACTTAAAATAAATGGAGGAAATAATAATTGGATTTTTTATTGCGACTTCTGTCATTGGCCAATTTTCTATAACTGAAAAATGTTTTCTATCAATGCCCAAATTTTTTTTTATCTCAATTGCATCTTCAAAGAACAGACATCTTCGTGTACTATTTATTGGGAAAAGATATACGTGTCTCATGTGAATGTTTTCTTGGACTATTTTATAGATAATGTATTACTTAAAAATATTTAAAAATTAAATGTAGATGGATGATATTTTTTAGAATGATCTTCTTTGTTTTTATAGATAAAACAATGATTTGATCAAAATTAATTTGATAAAGATAAAGAAAAAATAAATGTGTTTTTCAAAACTCAATATGTAAATGGATATCATTCTGAACATAACTTAAATTATACTTCTAAGAAATGTATTCAATTGTCGGAAAAGTTTCAAGTAATTTTTAAGCAAAATCTACTTTGGACTATCTTAGAATGTTTCATACATCTCATGTTGAAAATAATCATTACAATCACCAAATCACTATTTAGTTTTTTGGTCATCATTAGAGGTATTTATTTTCATGACTAAACTATTTCAAAAATTGTTTTGCCTCGATCAAAATGATTTCATATTAGTGTTGACCCAGTCAAAATCAAGTGGATTTGACATTTGTAAAAGAGGATAAAATGAAAGAGTGAATATATTATTATTTTCAAGATAGGGGATCAAAATTACCAAATTGTTATACTTGGAGGGTAATAAAAATGCATTTTATTAGAAATTTTAGTGAAAATAAAATTTCAGGCAATTTAAATACTTCAATTGAATTCTTTTCCTTTCTAAATTTTGTTGTTTGAATAAAAGAATAGTTCTTTAAAAATAAGCTATTTTTATAAATTTCAAAAGTTTTGGGACAAAAATGAAAATTATATTTGGGTCAAAACTAAAATTTTGTAAAAGTTGAACTGTTTTGTAATTTTTAGTGGCCAATTTGCAAAATTTGAAAAACTTTTAGGGACCAAGTTCGGAAAAGAAAATATATATAGGGACTAATATGCAAATTTTGAACACATGTAGGGTCAAAATTGTAAACTTGTAAAAATTGTAGGAACAAATTTCATGATTTATATAGAGTAAAAAGAGAATTTGAAATTCTTAGGTTTTAGGTGGTATTTGAAATTCTCAAATTTTAACTTTGACAAAATACCTCATAAAATCCCTTTATATTAAAAATTCATCAAACTTATTATTCAAACAAGATAATTTGCGTGAAGGATTTGAATTCCCTTAAAAAATTACATCTCCTAAAAAAATTTCTTCATTCAAACACATTCTAAGAGTTTGTTTGGGAATTTAGGAGGGGTGGACTTTGAAAAAAAGGAAGAATGAAGTAAAAAAATTGAGAGCTTTTTTTTTGCACTTTCTAAGCAACCAAAAAGGAAATAAAACATAAGTTTTGATTGAAAATTTTTACTTTTTACAATTTCAAATAATGAATTGCACAACTTTCAAGATTTTTTTTGTACATTTTTATTCTTAATAAGTGTCACAAGATCACTTGTTGTATAATTTGGAGGAACTCAAAAATTGCATTGGATGAGAATTTTGGAGAGTTTCGATATATTATTCAAATATAATCTATATTGTTATAATACTCTCAATATTAAAAAATATATTAATTATAAACATTCATTTACCATTCTCTACAAAAATATCCTCTCTAATAGGTTGTGGAAAGCTTACTGACATAATGCCTCAAGCCATTTCACTTAGAGAATATGAGTTTCTGTATCGAGCTACACCAATGGTACATATTGGAATTGAAGTAAACTACAATAAATTATGTATAAGTCAATCTTTGAGAAAATTCGATCCTTGAAGCGTTCAATTGATGCATTTTCGGGTTTCCCACATGGCTGCCAGCCACTGCAAGCAATTTACTTTCAAGTCACCTTATATTAACCTCACAAACCATGAGACCAATGTTGACTCAATAATATTGTTCAAAGAGGTTTGGAACTAGTATGACCTAACATGAGTTAGAACAATGTTTTGGAAGATGGCACATGGAAAACTCCTAACAAATATTGCTGCGAGATGCCATAAAGGCATGAACTTTGAAGACCTCTGTCGTCGTTGTCTTTCTATACCAAAGACCCTTATGCACGTTGTGAGATATTGTTAAGATGTCCAACTATTTTGGAATAGAGTTATTAAGCATAAATTTTGGAGTAAATTCTTTAGTCTTGGTACCTATGCTTGACTTGAATGGAATCTTACTAACAATGACATTGGAAACATCACTTGGACATGAAGAATATTATTTGGTGCAGCGGTTAATGAAATCTGAAAAGATCGAAATTCTTTTGTTTTTCCCCAAAGTGCAAAGATAAGAAGTGATTTGTGGCATTACATTTCTAACTAAGTTGACTTTATTCATAACTCTTTGATCAAGAGTAAGGTTATGAAGCATAGTTTGATTAACTATAATAAAAAATATGGATTAAACCCCATGTAAGATTATGAAGATGAATGTTGATGGTGCTTACAACCATCTTGATGACACCTCATCTTGCAGGGAATCATTCGCGATCATAATAACGAGTTCATCAATGATTTCTACCGCAAAGTAGCATCTCCTATCTCCCTATTTTCTAAAATGTAAACTTTTCATATTGTTGTTTTATTGGCTCGTGATGTAGGTATTCGTTATGTTATTTTTTAAACTGACTCATCAAGTCTCCTCTCCATGATCAAGAAAACTTATATTGAGTTTACTCCCTTACTTATCTTACTCAAAGAGACCATGTTTATATTGCATTAGAATAACTAGACCTACTCCTTTAGTTATTCTCCAAGAGAAGCAAATAGATGTAATCATTTCTTAACTTAATTTGGTTACAATATTTTTTTTTTGTTCAAGCAATGTACTCACCTTTTTTTTTGTTAGGTTCATTTTTGATATACGATAAAATTATTATTTTCAATTTTTCGTTTTGGTTAATATATTTTTTTTTTAAAATGAAAATAAAAAATAAAAAATTTATCTATTTTTTTTCCTACTCCCATCATCCCAAAGCCCTCCCTCCCTTCACCTCTAGACTCCCATATTGAATCTAAAACTACACTATTTTAAAAACTAATTTCTATTTCTAACAACGCTCACCCTAAAAAATCTATCTACATTCTTCTGAAAATAAATGATTCAACATATAAGATACCTAATCAAACTTAAGCATACTATTAATATTTGGGCCATAACAAAATTCGCGATGAAAAGGAAGCATCATATGAAAGGTACTTTAAGGAAGAACGATACCTACCCTATTTTTTTTTTTATTTTTTTTATGAGGTAATGTAAAAAGACAAATCGATGCAATTTTTTCCATATCCTCCATTTTTGCTTTTTCACTTTTTCATTTTCTTTGACTCTACTTTTCATCCTATTTGTTGTTACTTTTTAAAAAAAAATTATAATGTTTCTTATTATTTTTTTATTAAGGTAATTGAGTTGTAATTTGTTAATAAAAATTTATGTATTTAATCCATATTATAAACTAATATACTCAATTTTTATTGATCAAATTATAATATAATTATTTCTTATATAAAAGACCCAAAACTAATAATTAATTGAAGTGTTTTTAATATCAACTTTTTAAAAATGGTTCGAAGTTGAACTTCTTATAGTACTTCCTTCGGCTTTAATTACAAGAACAAAATACATGTATTTGTTGACCTCAAATATAAGGCTAATTAATCTATTTTTATTTAATTATATTATTCAAAAAATATTATTACATTAATTCTTTAATATTGTAAAAAATGACTATAGTAATTAAAGGTAAATTAGTAATTGTATTTATATTTTTTACATGAAATCAAAAAAATTAAATGCATTTAAAAATCATTTTTAATAAAGGAAAAAATAGAGGTGTTCATCGTGCACTTTGAATCAGTTGATAGTTATGAGGCAAATTAAAAATCATTTGATATAAATATTAAAATATTTGTGGTTCAGTTCAATTTGGATGAAATATTTTACAAGAAATTGTTTTGTTCCGAATTAATACTTTTATTATCATTTCATATGATTCAAACAAAATTATAAATAATATATTAATATAATATCTTATACAAATAAAAAAATAAATACATATTATACTATTTATATATACAATTCGAAGTTTAGTTTTGAAAAAATTATCTAAAATATGATCCGAACAATTTTTACAAAAGAAGAACTAAATACGTTTAATAAAATTCTTTTTTAGGTGGTTTTAAGTTTTTTGAGATCGATTTGCAGCTTTTATTTGGATCAATTTAAATATGGACACCTTTATGTGAGAATAAATATTTTTACTTACAATTAATGTTAGTATCTTTTTTTTATTAAAAAAAAAAACTCTTTTTATTGTCAGTTAAACAGCTAATATTTTTACAAATTCATACTAATAGAATTAAAACTCATAGTATGTCAATTCATGAAATCGACTATTGGAATAAGACCATATTAAAAGATCCATATAATTAATACTAGTATTTTTCAATCATGATCATATTGTTCTTCATGTCATCGTCCCCATCCTCAAGAGCATTATAGTCTCCTTTTCCAAGAATAATAAACATAATTAAAAATTAATATAAACCAATAGAATCAACGACATTAGCTAGATTAACCAAACTAAATAAAACAAACAAATTTTTCAAAAAGCTATAGTTCTACTTTTGCTACCAAATTAAACATGCTGATCTGCTGCTGATGCAAATCTTTATTAAAGATTGGAGAATGCAATGAAAACCAGAAGAAAAGGGATACATATATATGTAGCAACAATGACGATAAAATAAAGTTAAAAAAAGAAGGAAATAAATCTTATCCACATCACTACTTTACACGACATGTTAGCGAATCAATGAAGTGGACCAAGTCGATACTGTCGTCAATTTCAACTATAGAAAGCACATGAGAGTCTTCTTATATTAAATATTCCTTGATAAGCTTATAGAGGTTATCATATTTAGGGATTTACATGTCTCTCTATCATTTTTTTATTGTATTTTGTTGTATATATTTTAATATATTTAATTGTCTAATATGTGATCCTAAGTGGAATTTAATTTGGAGGTGGTCGGAGATAGTTACTGTTGACCGAGTAGGAAAAAGTACAACAAAACAACTTTAGGTAGGGTGTACCTACAAGTATTTTGACATCCAAGTCACTGAAAGTTGAAGGGAGTGAAAGGTAAAAATGAATGTGTACCTTGCATTTGAAGAGTGTGATCCTTTTATAGGATGCCTCATAAGAGGGATAATCGTCGGGGTTGTTACATTGATGGTGAGAAAAATACAAGAAAAAAGGAGTTTGAATTCTGTCAAAAAAAAATTTCTTTAAATTAATTATATAAATCTTTTTGTCAAGCTTTTAAGGTAAAGAGATAAAGAAAAGAGGAAAGACACAAACAATTTATCATAGTTCACCACTCACTAGTAGCTACGTTCAATCCCTTCAACTTGAAGAATTTTCCACTAAAATCAAACTAATTTTTATTTCAACCACTCGAGCATACTATTGTCGTGAACCTGATTATACTATACTCTTATCAAACTTTTAACTTGGTACAATCAAGCTTTTAAGGACACAATGGAAAAAAGATTTGTTAAATTACAAGTTAACTCTTCAGTACATGATAGAAATTTAAAGTTCAAATTACAAGTGATAACCTTTCAATAGAAAGTATTTTGATTATGAGATCACTTGAGTAAATCAAAATTCTTCCTTGAATATATGGCAGTGTAATTGATCAATGATACTCTTGATTGTGTATTTTGCAATGACGCATGAATACTTTTTAGGCTTAATTGCACTTTTAGTCCCCCTATTTATACTGATTCATGAAATTGGTCCCCCTATTTTAAAAGTCGACAGTTTTGGTCCATCTCTCTGATTTTTTAGCTAAAAAATGATGACGTGAGATGTTTTAAATAACTTGACATATGATATGATGATGTAAAGTGATTAACACCCATTAAATTGGAATAAAACGTCGTAAAAACTTAACTTTCAACTTCGAAGTTTTTTCGTATTTTTAATTTAATTAATGACATATGAATAATTAATGGATCTAGATGGTTTTATATCATAGAATTGTATGTCACGTCATTTAAAATATATCAAATCGTCATTTTTTAGTTTAAAAATCTGAGGGAGGGATCAAAACTATCGACTTTTAAAATAAGGGGACCAATTTCGTGAATCAGTATAAATAGGGGGACTAAAACTGCAATTGAGCCTACTTTTTATAGTGCATGAGAATGATGTTGTTGAAATGCTGACCGTTGCAGACATATGATAGAGAATGTTGCGCATAACTTGTATGACCTTGTACTATAAGGACAACTGAGTGAATATCAAAATTGACTCATTAAACTTGTCCTTTTTAGCGCCATAAAATCTTCTTCATAAAATTCCTTCATCAGATAAAGAACACGTTGTGCGATCATCAAATACAACTCACTAAAGGAAGAGAATCAATTTCCAAAGAAAAGAAGTAGCAAATGATCTACATCTTGGGCATGCTTATACCATAGGATTAAAAATTAGACGATTAAAATTTATCAAAGTGTAGATCAGAGGATATATTTGTATCAGATGATTGACTTTTGATAGAGTGTTGATTAAAAGATGAATAATGTTGACCAACTGATAATAATCTCAACTGCACTTCATTATATAACATTGGTTGGAACGTTGACCAAATGGTTCACTAAATCAACTATCAGTGGAACCAAATACTATTTTTCTTTGTTCGTTAAATCAACTTATCAAAGGATCTACACACTTAGAAACACGTTAAAGTATAAACTGTTCTCTTATCCTCTTTGTTATCATCAAAACCAACATTAAAGATAATTGCTTTTCAAACTTACTTGGTTCCAACAATGCAGTTGTGGTACTTGTGGATTATCGTGTGATATTGATAGAATGATGTTCGTTGGATCCTGAGGTCGTACTAGACAGTGTCGCATATATATTGATTGGATTGATTGTGTTAATTTTCTAGGTTTGAATTTAGAACCTCATTCTTAAAACTACTTCATTGTCTCTTCGTGTACCAACCGAATTTCTATATGTGTGGGTGATCGAGTTAGAATTCATTGACACTAAATGTCAAACATATATAACATACTTACACCTTAAATACCTATTTGTAGAAGTTGAATAAAATCTATCCAAAAGTTGAATCATCTTGTATTATATTAATGTAATACAAACTTCAAATAATTTAGACCTATATTTTAATAATAGATATTTAATATTGTTTCAAATAGTGTATTATATGATTAAAAAAACGTATTATATATTTAAATAAGATGACATGATGAGATATCATATAATTTTAACATTCTATAAATTTTGATATGTTTGACCTACTTAACAAACTTTTTTTTTATCAACACCTACTTAACGAACTTTGAATAACAATAATGTTAGATTGATTTGATTTGTCTTTCGCAAAGAGTATTTAGTATATATATCTATAGGATAGCCAAGTCACGTTCTCACAAGGTAGATTGATGATAGGTTACTCCAGTCTTAATCGTTATCCACGCAATTTTCAATTTAACCACGTCATTCTTGGCGTTTTGCACACATACCAAACCATATATCATCACTTTTTGGAGACAAATTGCAGGAAATATTTGGTGTTAGTAGCATCACAAAGGTCAATATTTGTTTTTTAAAGTTAAAAAAAATCAGTATATTGAAAAGTTCGAATTTATTTGCAGTAAAATTTTTGTGCCAAATCTATTATGTAATTTTTTTTAAGGCAATTCTTAATTCCACAAAATGTGGAATTCGCTTGGACCTTTTGTGGCTAGCCAGAAGACCATAACATAACTAACTAGTCACTATCTCCTTAAAATGAAGGTTCTATGTGTTGGGTTTAAGGATAACCGATTAGTCCTATGTTCACTACCAATAAAATAAATGAGATATATAAATCAAATGATTTATATGTCTAATGTCATAAAAGTTTTCATGAAAATATAATGTTTTTTCTTTTTTGTAATTTTGAAATATTTGATTTGTTGTTGCTTAAGAATTTATTTTTATTTATAAGTATCAACTCAAACATCAATGATTGTTTTTTTTTATACTCAACACAAACATTTAAGTTTGGTTTAGTTTCGTTTAAATCATTTAAGTTTTTATTTTTTTGATTTAACCATTTAAGCTACGTTATGTTTGGATCGTCACTCACCTATTATATATAATATATTAAAACAAACTTTCAACTCTATTGATTGACACATCAAACACTTATGTGCCACATCATAAGATTTGTTACACATCACTTATATTCCTATGTGACACCCTTCATATGCTTCTACAATTTATCTTGCACATTTTATTTCTCAATTTAGCTTTTGCATCTTACACGTTATCAAATACATATGTTGAGAATCCAAACACAAAAGCTTTTCATGAAAATAATTTTAATATCAAAGCTCATCTGAAAATAAATTTACTATCTTTTCACTACAATCAACTTTCAGTGCCTCTTCATTTCTAACTTTGTATATTCAGATTAGTTGGTAATAAAATATATCATATCTTATATTATCTCAAGAATCATTCTTCTCATTCATTTGGTGAATACCACACTTTAGATACAAAGTTTTTTCGTTTACACAATAAAATATATTTACCATGTAATTCACAAATAACAATTAGTCAATTTAATAAGTGATTTTGGTGTCTTTTTCTTTCAGTAGTTATTTATGCATGTATTTACTATGAATATTTTCAAAACATTTTAAAATGTGGCGAAAAAAATGTTTCAATTTTAATAATTTCTACATAATTTATATACTTTTTTTTACTCAGATAACTTATATACTTTAATAAAAATAGATTCTGCGATTATCAATTATATAAATTTTCACTTAAATCATTATTAATATTTTATGTCCATGAGGTGTCAGTTAAATGGTAAGATTTTGATATTATAGACAGAGTTTAAATTTAACCCCAAACGGTTGTAAAATGGTGATGAGTTTAATAATAATTTTTCCATCTCTAAGATTAAACTTTTGCAAAACATTGTTTTTATCATATTATTCAAAGAGTAAAAATACTTATTTAATTACAAACTCTAAAATTTCTTCTATCTCATTTATTCTTCTTATAACCTTACCTATTTACAACATTAAGAAATTATATATAACACATTCAAAAAATTTAAACCCGCGCAAAGTGCGGACAATATTACGGTTATAGTTAAATATACAACTTTTATGATAAAAAAATGTTGAACTTTAATAAATATATCATTCGAATGAATACTTCAAAGAAAACAAAAAATTTGAATAAACCAATTCTAAGTAGAAACAAATGTTAAAGATAAGGACTACATGACTAAAGTTACAAAATTAGATTAAAGCAAAAATGTTTTAGACTATATAAAGCAAAAATGTCTTAAATAAAGCAAAATTAGACTATATATACTTATTAAAAAAATATTTACCTCTTAACACATAAATGTTTTAGTATATTCTATTCTAAAACAAAAACATTAGTTTCAATTTACATAATATTATTATTTTATATTCAATAATATATTACATTCTACCGTGCAACGCGCGGGTTAACATTTAGTTTATCTTACTTTCAGAAATATTCACCAATACTTATATAATCAGTTAAATACATGTATAACATTTAAACACTTGAGAATAAATATTTATCCACATAATTAATATCATTAATTTTATATAATTACAAAATAGATCTGAATAATAATCTGACAAATAGTCAAATTTTATAAATTATGTGCGTACTTAATATAATTTAATATAACTTAAATGTTAGGAATTCAAATAAAATATAACTTAAACAACTAAATAAAAATAAATAAAAACTTAAATTTTTTAGCAAAAACTTAGAAGACCTCGTAGATATATTTGTCCAAATTATATTAAACCATATCTTATTTTGTTCATGGTACTATCCCCTCTCAAATAATGTGTGACAATGTGATACCATTGATTTTACTTGTTTTTTCTTTTCTCTCACCAACTAAATAAAATAATTAATTAAACAAATACTAAAACACTAACAGTTGGTATCTGACATGATCATGGAACCTTTACTTCACATTCCCATTTTTCTTAGAGTCTATATATATCAATGCACGAACTAGCATTGAGATTCCCCCACCACCAATTTTCTCCCTAAAAGCCTCTGTTCCCATTTTTGTACTATCTAGTAACTTCAATTATGTCTCCATTCTCATATCACCAACATTCTTCTAACCAATTCTTCATTTTCTTACTGATCCTCGTTTCCACAGGTGTGTATACCAATACATATCTCTTTCACTCTTCCATCTATTTTATAAAATACAAACAAAAGCTAATACAATTATTAATTATAAATTAAATATATTAATTTTTATTGACTCACGTCACTCTTATAATAGAAATTAGATGAATATTATATATAATAATATTGGTTTTTTAAATATTTAGTTTTTGTGGCATTCTTAATTTACAAAACCAACGAAGCTTGAAACTCTGTTTTAAATTGATGCAGGGGTTACAGTTTCAGCGACAACATTCACATTCGTGAACAAATGCGACCACACAATATGGCCAGGAATTTTAGGAAAACCGGACATCGGAACAACAGGATTCGAACTCAAAAGAGGAAACACACAAACTTTTCAAGCACCAACCGGTTGGTCTGGTAGATTTTGGGCAAGAACCGGTTGCAAATTCGATGATTCCGGTCACGGAACTTGCTCAACCGGTGACTGCGGTTCTGGCGAAATTAACTGCAACGGCAACGGCGCCACACCACCGGCAACGCTAGCGGAATTCACTTTGGGAATTGGTTCGCCGGATTACTATGATGTTAGCCTCGTCGATGGATATAACCTTCCGATGATTGTAGAAGCTAACGGCGGTTCAGGTCGGTTAGAATTTGTTTGAGTTGGTTATAGCCATTACAACTAACTTCTAAATAGTCTAACTAATTTATAACAAAAAGTGTTTCATGGAAATTCAATTTTTCCTAAACTTGAGACAGTTAATTTAAATTATTATTCTCTATTTAATCAAATAGTTGAATTAACTACAATTTTTACCGTTTAATAAATTAATTATTTATTCAACTAAATTAATCATATTTAAATGTATGTCATAGTGTATTAAAAAATAAGTGTTTACCTATCATTGCTATATTTATAATTAACTTTTATTTCTCTAATTAAGGTATGTGTGATATCACTGGATGTGGAGAGGATCTTAATAGGAGGTGTCCTTCGGAGTTAAGAGTGGATGATGGTGACGCGTGTCAGAGCGCGTGTCGTGCGTTTGGAAAACCTGAATATTGTTGTAGTGGCGTGTTTGGTTCGCCTTCAAGTTGCACGCCTTCAGTGTACTCACAAATGTTTAAATCTGCGTGTCCTAAGTCTTATAGCTATGCATTTGATGATGCTACAAGCACTTTTACTTGTACTGCTGCTGATTATACTATCACATTTTGTCCTTCTTCTCCAAGGTAAATTAAACTTTTCACTTAATATAATCAACGTTTGAAATCACTACCATATATATGATTGATAGATATTTCTTTTTAAAAAAAAAGTATAATAACTCTTTTTTGTGTATTTAAAACCAAGCTTATATCTCCATATTTTGTTTTACAACTATTCTTTCTATTTTTCGGTGGAACTTTTTCACAACGTCATCAATCACATTATTTCTATATTATCCTCTCTCGTTCGATCTATTGTATCTTTATTAGTGTCATGAGAAAATATTTTTTATGATTAAGACATAAAATTGAAAAAAATGTTGATTTATAGTTTTTGTTTCTTGTGTAGTTTGATGTCTTTAATGAAGAACGGGCAAGGATCAGTTGAACAGGCTGCTGCAGCAACTACTTCATGGATAGCCAATATGGCAACAGGGGCATCCACAAGAATAAACCAACCATTTTCAGCTTCCATGTCGACTTTTTTTGTTGCTATCACTTTCATTCTTTCCTATTTAGTCTATTAGTCTCCAAAATTCGTCTGTAAATTATATTCCGTATGTAATTCGTGCAAAGTCTGTCCAAATTTCATTCAAAAATGACATTTTTCTAGTAGCTTATTTTTTTTGAGTCACGTCTCATTTGCATTTTCTCATACCCTTGTGACATAGGAAAGGATCAACAAGACAACAGCAAATCTAGTTGGTGTAATTAACATATATTATGATTGTTGAATTCTATGTAAATTAAATATAAGCATTTTTGTTAATCATTTTGTATTTTTGTTAAAGTTGTTTTTGACTTTTTCTTTGTCCTTTATATATATGGCTTATTTTATATTTTCAAGTGTGTGGGGAATGACGGATATTCCCATCATTGATCATTGATATTCAAAGAATAATAAAACTAAGTTATATGATATAATAAAAAATAGAGTGTGTACCATGTCATTAACTATTGACGGTTAAATTTTAATAATATAAAAACTATTAATTTTTTAATGTATCATAGAAGTCTCATAATAATAAAGATTAAAGATTGTGTGTTTTTTTTTTAATTATAATTATTACTAATAAAATATTCATTATAATTAATTATGATAAATTTCATTATAATTAATTCATACAATCTGGATTCGAACTCGAGACGTTCAACCTAACGATATCGACATTTACCAATTGAACTAAAACTTAAGGACTAAATAGTCTAATTTAAGACAAACAAATATTAATTGAGGATAACTCAAAAAAAAGTCGAGTACACACTCAATTGAGGAAGCAAGAAATGAGAGAAAAATGAGACATCTGATAAAATATATGGTGAGAAAGAAACAATGGAGTTGTAAAAAATGTATGATAACAGTGTACAAATATATGTACAAATATATTTATTTGGCTAAATTACATCCGTGGTTTCTTAACTTAATTTTAGTTAACGTTTTAGTCATTTATCTTCTTCTTTTTTCTTCCCGATTTGGTCATTTATTTTAATTTTAAGTGACAATTTGATCTTTTATGTTTTAAAATGTCAACAATGTTATCTTTTTTTTTGCGCAAAAATTCATAAAAAATTTCAAACAAAACCCATAAAATTAATTATCATCCTCAATATAATGCAAATTTTATCAAATTCATAACTTAAATCTCTAAATAAACTCATATTTTCATCTCTAACAATATCAAATAAAGAATAAAGGACCAAATCAAA
>JBBPBP010000004.1:15687535-15723984 GCA_037974735.1 Cicer chorassanicum
AAAAAAATAATGTGTATTAATAAAATGACATAAAAATCTTAAAAAAAATTAAATATAATAAAAAAATAAAAAATATATATCTTTCATTACAATCAATAAAAATTATAAATATAAAAAAAAATTAAAATGCATCTTCACTCTTTTAAAAAAAACATGATTACATAGCTAAACAAATTATTATTATACGAAAATTACTATGACTAAATAATTTCTACAATTGCAAGCAGATGATAAATTAAATAGACAACAACAACAAAAATCAAACTCATTTAAAATTATATATATACTTAATTAACTTAACTGATTCCCATTTTGTAGGTCAAGTACTTGAAAGAGAGTCTCAAAGACTTGAATAAGGGCACCAATATTATTTAATTCCTCTCAGCCATGCATTAACTTTCAAACTAGATCTATGTTCCACTTTCAAGCATTGAAACCATGTAAATTTTAAAATTTAAAGAGAGTAACAGTGGAGATAGGAGCTAAGAGGAATTATATTTACAAGATGATGAATGGAAAGACGAAATAGAGTGGCAAAGAAAAAAGAAAAAATACTTGGACGAGGATGGTAAGAGAATGTGTGATTTTTTTATTTTTATTTTTAAAAATAAGGACTATAAATTAATATTTTATAATTGTAAAAGATTGAGTGTGAATCACTTCTAATTGGAAGCTAGAATTTATAATTTTTACTTCTATAATTGATTTTGAATTAGTCTGAAATTTACTATTTAACAAATCTTTATTTTTATGTAAATATATTTAAACATAAATTAAATTATGTTAAATTTAACTTTAAACAAAATCAAATTTACAGATTAATTCATTCAAAATCGATTTCCATTCAAACATTTTCACCATAGCACATTCCAACACACACCAACCACTAAAAAATCAAAAGCTTAGCTATCATGCTCTATGTGTGAATAGCATACATGAGATGAGAGACATATATGGTTGAGAGATGCTATAGCCTGTGGGCTTTTTCTGTTTTGTGTTGAACATTTCTCACATCACATGTTCGGTTCTATCTTTAAATGAATTAAAATTGAATCTCAAATTTTAAAATTAATTTTGACTATAATTCATTTTACTTCTAAAATTAATTCAAACTTTGAAACTAAAATTTATAATTTTTATTTTAAAATGTGATTTTTCCGCTCAAATTTATTATTCAACTAACTTTTATGAATATATATAAAAAAAAATTGATATATATATATCCAAACATAAATAATACATTTAACCCACTTTTAAAACCCAATACTTTTACAAATTTTATTCGTTTAAAATTAATTTTTGACACTGCAGAATCTAAGGGTAACCCAAATTGCTATCCAGTGGTAAATATGGATGGGAGCGAACCATCTTTCACTAAAATGGGGTTTGAGATAGAAAGAAAGAACATGAACAAAGTATAGTACAAAGAAAAGAAATCAAAATCTGGCAACTTTTGGTCCCAAGATAAGATAACAAATTAAAGTCCAATCCTTATTGGTTGTTTATCACTTTCCAGCTTCAACTTTTCCTTAATGTTGTTTATGTACCCCAAAGGCAATGTGAACAAATCCAACAGGTCAATATACTAACCAATACTTATTCAGTGCACATGCAAAGGATATATAACTAGCACTAAAGCCTAACCGTTCCAAGAAAATTTGCAATAACAGCAAAAGGCAGCTGCACCGTTAAGCTGTTGTAGGAGATATTAGCCCGTTTAACTCTTGGGAGATTTTAATCTCCTTTTTAGTTTCTACCTCTTTGGTGCCTTTAATCCTATTTGGACTTTATTGCTAGGAAGACTTTACTCTCCTTTTGGGTTTGAAACTCTTGAATATTCCTTATTTTTATTTTGGGTTTTAACTTAACTCGATGTGTTGGTTGTAGCTATACTAGTTATAGAACTTGTGCAACGGATATTGTTGGTGCATTTCTATGGCAACATTAATTGGCATTTAATGTGATTGGTTTCACTGTCATAATAAGTTCCCCATTGTTTGAGTGTATTGTTATTGGTTGGCAATGTTGGTGCATCGCCATTAGTTGGAATTGTTTCAATGAAAATTGCAACTGTGCCTAGTTAAAAAATGAGATTGAAAATGAAAATCTTTAAGTGAAGCTTAAATTATATAGTATTTATGGAGAACTAGAGTTTTAACTCTTCCCACGACAACATTAGTGATCTTCCCTGAAGACAAGATTAAGTAATACCTAGATTTGAGTAGGTGTGAAAACCAAGTATTGTGACAAACCTATCAAGGCATTCCAACTCTCAACTTTGTAATTGGACTAGGATAATAGTAGGGAATGGATTTAATACATCAAAGTGGGAATTAGGTGGAGAATATGAAGGGAATTAAAGTGAGGGTGTAGAAGGGGGATAGGTATTATGAATCTTAGTTATACTTTTATACGGCATTGGTACAATATACATGTAAAACATATATGATGAATTCTTGAAAATTCAATATAAAATATAACCAAGATAAGATATCACAGATACATAAACAAAATAAAATAACAACAATATTTTACCCTGATTCGTGGACAATATTTTCATATTAATAATCATGAAAACATAATAGTACTATAAAAAAAAAGACTGACAGGTCATTGATAGTTAACAGTTTCAATATCAAACTTAGATCAGTCTTTCAGATTTATATGCATCATACCTATTTTATTGCAATTGTAATAATGATGAAATTATAACAATCCTAAAGTTCAAAACTAATAGGTTGTTGTTCGTTTATAGTTACTTGATATCAAATTGAGGCACTTTCAGTTTTATATGCATGAAATATTCAGTGGTGGACATGTTTCTTGGATAGAAAACTCCGTCAAAGGCAATTGTGTAATATTGTCTAACATAGTCCTTTGGGGGATTTTGAGGGTTGCGAGAACCCTTTCAATAAATCTGAACTTTTTAATTTGAGTGCTTCTTTTTTCACCCTAAAATTACTTAGAAAGTATACTCTCTAGTCATCAATATAAGCAAAAGTCAATGCATTTGATCTAAATTGAGACAAATACATATTATTTTTACTTATATTTATGACCAGAGAGAGTACTTCTCAGTACAGTTTTTATGTCATTCAAAAGTATACTTTCATACAAGATGGGGCTAAAAGCACTCATTTATTTAGCATTAGTATATACTATTATAACCAAGCATGAACTGTCTTAGGCTTGTCTCTGGCCCCCAACCTTTTCTACGAGACACTACTAGACCATCCCTTTTTTTTTTTTTAGAAAAAAAGGAGGTGAGAAAATTTGAGAAGGGTACAAGGAGACATCCAGACAAGTCCAATAGACAAAGCAACATATGAAAATTAATGATAATAGTTGCTTCCGTAATAGCTAAGAATCCTAAGCCAAGTCCATACATAATTTCATTCCAAAACAAAGCACATCTCATTACTATTAAGAATAGATACAAGAAAAAAGCATTAATCTTCCACTTGCATAAAATTCTAGTTTAATTGAACTAAATGCTATATCTTTTGACACATTACAGCTTCATCCCAATCAGAGTTGCTTTGTTTACTCAATGTACTGCTCTTCTAAAAGCTTTATACTTTAACTATGATGCTTAAATGAAGATAAGGAAAACTTTTTTTATCAAAAGTGGCAGTGCAAAACCATTAGCATATCAATGCAACCGTCACAACAATAAAACCAAAGCCAATCCAATCCATACATGATTCATCTAACCTGTCATTTTTTAATTATAAACAGGACACACTTGTGCAAGCATTTTAATCACTATTAATAATTTATTAATTATACCACATGCAGAAGCAGCAGAACTATCAATTACTTTTTTTTCTTTCTTTTTTCTCCTTTCTTTCAGGTCATAAAGACCAAGTGGGCTAAAAAAAGTTTTTGATAATCCTGGGTACTTTTGTGACAGATATTATGATCTTCACTTTTGAGGTGAATCAACACATCCGCCTCACATTCATTTGAGCATTCGTCGATGAGAATAGTACTGTCTATTGAAGATGTGACCCCAACAAATCATTACATAAGCGCGTGCAATTGATAAGTAACTGCACTAGACATTTACTGTGTTGGAGGAATAGATTTCTACTTATCTTTAACAAGAGTCAACCAATGAAAGGTCACAAGCAGAATGTCTGGAAGAAAGTTCAAAGGGTGATTCTGATTAAGAGTGGATAGCAGTGACCTATCTCATAATTGGGCCAAGAGTCTCTATCTGCACCATTCAAGAACCCCTCATGACGTTTCCAGACTTCTTTGTCATAGTTCTCTGTTACACTGAAATGCAAGCCATGTTCTTTAGCCACCTCCAAGAACAGGTCCAATGAGTTGCCTCTTTTCGGACTTAAAAATATAGCCTCAGAAGATTCTTTTTTTGATAACAAGTGCTTGACAATTCGAGCAAGGTCTCTGTGAAAATCCTTAAAGAAAGTGCTGTCAAAGTAGCCATTCAATGTCTTCATATAAAGATAAGATTAGCATAAAGACTGAAACAAAAGGCAAGTCAGGCTGCATGCGTGTGAATCTGCCGATTCATTGTGTATATAATACCAGTTTGCCTTTTTTCAATAGCATATTCAACATGGAAATAATTTTAGTTATCTGAACATATCCAACTTTAAAAATTGCATCTTCTAAAAAGTTAACAAAAGGAAACAGAAAGTAACTTTGTTGACCAACCATTACACGAATACAAAAATTTGTTCATCTAAGAAAAACAACAAATCTCCCTCCAAATCAACAATATATTTAATGCTTTGTGATTATCACCACATGCTGAACCCTTTGACACTTATATTTATCAGTTATTAATAAAAAATACTATTGACATGAAATAAGATCTTCCAGTAAGTAAGAAGTTACAGGCTTACAGCTATGTCACTAGAGTTGCAAATCAGATATTCATCTAAGTTGGAAAAGTATGCGTACATAGAACAATTGAGAATTCAAATAAAGATCTTACCAATCACTTGCAACAATGATATCAAAAGTGTCTGCAACACTAGAAGTATGTTCCTGATTCCAGTGAAGCGTCATAGACTTCACAACTGTATCCCCAAATGCTCCAGAGTTAGCTTCAATGTTACGCTGAGTATCTGATTGTCATGGAATATTTAAATGAAGCATATTCCCAAAAGGGATAATATTCCATAAAAACTTAAGAAGAAGAAAAACAGACCCGTAGATACTGTGTTGATTACATTGGGAAGAGAAATCTCCCGATGAAGTACATTACAAAGTGAGAAATGTCATACAGGTAAAACAGTGTACAGCCCAGAAGCAGTGTAAAAGAAGCTATAGCACACAAGCAGGGATTAATACCAACTGACTACATTTGTTATTTTTTTAATCAAAAAAGAAAAGACAACATATCCTGATTGTACAACTCTATATGGACTGTCAAGATTAGACTTACATATAACCAATCTATGAATCTATCTATCTGCACACACACACACACATACATTCGTACATATATGAGACAAGATTAAACGACACCAATTTTCTTTTGTAATGACTAGTGTAAGTTTTTGAGTGGTCTTTTGACTCTTTTCCTTTCCACAAGTAAACTAAAACAACTGAAGCTGAGACATAGAGTAAATACCAACACCCTCGGGCAATTACTTCCATTCCATATTGTCAAAAGTAGACATACACGTCTATTAAGAGCACAAGAAATCACAAAAATGCCAACAAACTCATCTGATTGGCAAACTACCACACTCTAATAGAATGTTCAAAGTCTCTCACTGTGTTCCTCCATTATATCTGTCCTGTAACAGCATGACATCACGTTGCAGTGAATAAAACACTCACAAATGAGTTCAAATATGGCTTGAGGAAAAACATATTAAGTAATGATGGCATCAACAGGTATTATAAAATTAGGTTTTACACATATAAGGCACCTAACCTCCACTGTGAATAATAGTTTAATAGGTGATCACCAAATTCTAATCCAGTTGTTTCATGTTTATCACGAAAAATACAAAGGGAAAGAAAAGAAATTTGTTGAAATTTATACCCAGAAGACATTATTTTTCTTTCCTTAGATCCATTTATGGAAGAAAAAAGAAGTATTGAATTCTTCAACATAGTTAATTATCTCACATAAGAAATTAAGAAATATTATCATCAATAACTACAGCAAAAGGATACAATCAACTACTTGTGGATTTCCATCTGAGATTACTACCTCTGATGCCTCAGTAACAGCTGCAATAACAAATCCAGCCAAGCCATATCCAGAACCAAGTTCAATAACTTTTTTAGACCTAAAAGAAATCATACCAGTCTGAGGTCACAGAAAAATAACAGTCAAAATGATGGTAGCAATACACAGACGGACAATGAGGTAAATGAAATAATAGTTATTCATACCTGAATATATCTGTATGTGACAAGCAATAATGAGCAAGAACATCTTCTGACGGCCAATTACCTGCAGAGGACATAATGAATTTATAAGCACAAACTGTAAAAATAAAAAATCCTGAATAGAAATTGATCAACTAAGTTGTTTCATCCAAAATGTACAAGAAACTGACATCTGATTCATTTTCTTCTAAGTTCTAACTATAGCTAAATTAAAGTATTTCAAAAATATACTTTTTTTACATCAGAACATTTAGGCAAAAAACTAATGCTCCCTATAGTGAATAAAAAAATTCAATGGCAAATAAAATCTTATTCTATTTGCCATAAAATATGCCTTAAAACAAATTTTAAAGAATAACCTTATCTACATTACTATTACAGAAACTTTAATCAGTTAGAATTAGAAATAAAGCTCAGTTATAAATAATGCAAATAGGGTGATTATGGTTACACAATATCATATAAATATAGTAAATAGGATAATGTTAATCTTTGTTGGGTGTGGGTGTCAAGGTGTGTGTGCGAGAGACAAGTTTCGTTGTGTCAAACAAACAAATTTCATCACTTGCCCTTCTCACTATACATGATATCTAGAGCCTAATAAGAGCCAACACGCTGATCCATGAATCCCAGTGTACCCACTGTCCATTGGTGCCAAAAAAATTTCTCCGAGAAACTGTGTTTTCTCCAGAGTTTTTGGTCTCCACTATCTTGTAACTCATTCCAGCAACCCAAAAGTTCGCTCCAGCCACTGATAGATTGTTTCCGGGCCGCCATATGCTGCTATCCAGCAACATCACCATTAGATAGTGTCACAGCCTTAACCCTTGTGCAGACACTTTCAGCCATCTGTGGCTGCTCTGTTCGGGCACTGGGCAGCCATCAGTTGAGCTTTGGTTTCCATGAACTCCTCTACATAGATCATCTCACTTTGGTCCCTTTGGTTCACTTAGTGCACTGCATCGTGGGATCGCATTCAAGCTACACATACTTATTCTTTCTGCTTGAAGCATGCTTCAGTGCATTTTGCAGTACCCATTGTGACGATGGGCAATAGCTTTTGAAACCTCCCATGACATATCCACTAAACCTACACGAGTGGTTATGATGACATCTTCAAATAGTTTGAGGAGCATCGGTTTAGGCTCCACTACCTCTATTGCACACACCGGTAATTTGTTTGCTTGTATTTCCAATCATCATCTTGATTATCGGGTCCAAGATAGTGCCACCAATCACATCTCTAGTAATTAATACTTTCTCTCTAACTCCCTCCCTCAGGTTATTTTCACATTGTTACCTTAGTTAATGCCCAAACAGAGTCCAAATGGTTGGTACCACCCATCCTCTCCCTTCTCTTTTGGTTGATTCTGTCATATGTTTGAAGTTTTCCAATAATTTACTTTTTATTAGCCGCTTAAATTGCTATCTTGATTGTATCATCTTTCACTAGAGATTTTATTTTCTTAAGGATAAAAGTTCAGGTTAGATGATTGGCATTAGATAAGAGTTTAAGTTTGACGGCCTCTACCAACTCACCGACTACCTTGGCATTGGCAATGCCATAGATTCCCCCTTCTAATGCATGCTGAAATAAATTGGGCCATCATAGCCTGACAAAGTTGCAGCAATTAGTACAAACCTAGCCCAACATTTCCACTCCGTCTTGTGAGTTGTGTTAACTCAAAAAACATACATAGTCTGTTTCCTAATTGAATCTATAGTGGAATTTGGTCTCCTTTTTCCTAGTCCATTATGATGTATGGATTCCTAGTCATACTGCGTCAACTTTGGGGTTTAGATACTTGCTTACATTCAATGATGACTAATCAAATTTTAGATGGTTATTGTTTATGAAAAATAGGTCTAAATTATTTTCCAATAATTTTACCATGAGATAGAAAACAAAGTTCAGTGTTGCCAGTCATACCTTATGCATTGATAATACTTGTGACTACTTATCTCAATCATGTTAAAGCTTTATGCAGCATCCCATGGCATTCTTCACCAAATATCATGCGTTCATACCACTCAACAAATAGGGTTGCTAAATGCCAAAAGCGCCAATTTATTGAAACAACTGCACTAATAATTCACTTAAATGTTCCTTTTCGTTTTAGGGGGATATGGTTCTTACTGCGTGTTATCTCATTAATCAAACATCATTCTTTATTCTTGATAGCCAAGTACCCTCATTATGTGACCCCCATTATGTGTTATACACTTATACCTCATCAGGCTTTTCCCCCTTAACACTTGTGTTTTCGTGTGTACTGGTCTTAACCATAATCTCACAAATGTGACTTTCTAGGTTACACTCGATTTATCATTGGTATTCTTCTAGTCTTTGTAGGTATATAGAATCAATATATGTTAACTTCTTTGAGTCTGAATGGTGCAGAATTGCAGATATGTTGCTCATGGTGAGTCTTCGAAGTTAATTCATCATCTTCGTAAATCTCTATATGGTCTCCGGTAGAACACCCCAACATAATTGAGGTCTACGAAAGAAGGAAAAAGATTGTGATACAGGGAATCAGAACAAGAGAAAGAAAAGGAAAAGAAAGAAGAGGTTTCCAAGGGTAACCAACTACTGAGCTGGAAGATAAGATTAATAGAGCAGGAATAAGATGCAGTTGTAAAGGGGTCTTAAGGGAAGAGAGATGGTAGGTCAGGATGGTAACGGCCTAAAGTCACTGTTATCTTCTTCCTTGGTATTTTGCTGCATTCTTGTATTTCCCAGAAATCCTGGTCCAAGGGGTGATTATTACTTTTGATATAAGCCTGACTTTGTCCAATAAAACAGTGTTTCGTTTCTGCTTCTGTTATAATTTATGGCTTCTATCAACTGGTATCAGAACTACCAGTCTATTGTGCTTCTATCAACAAGTGACAAGTAATTAAAAGGAACCTCCATAACCCAAAAAAATAAATTGGATACAAAAAAATAACGACAAAAAATCAATGGAGCAAAGGTAACCAAATCCCACTGGATATCTACTAGGGAAACCCTTTAAAAAGGCCATGTGATTTACGCAGAATAGAAGCCAATCACCTAATCCTAAAACAGCAACTAAAACAGAAAGACCTTAAAACATGTGGGGTTGCAATCCAACCTAATACACCAAATTTAGCATATCATTAAATGCAATTGTTTCAAGTCCTAAGAGAAAGACTTCCCTTCAATAAAGAATAAAAACTTTGACAAAAAGTTTGTAGCTCATATGTCACTTTATTCTGAACTGTACTACTACACTACACTAACAATATAATAGCATGAATTTTTGCCACAGTCTGAGTCAACAATGATGATAATATTTTATGCAAATAATGTTGGTCCCTATAAGCTTAGAAAAGAAAAAAAATCTAAGATTCAATTACGAGTTGTGAGGATGGTAAAGAAACTTACAGACAAGCCCAGTGTTGTCAATGTTGTATCTGTTGGATGTCTGAAAATCACTGAGGTCAGGATGGTTGTCAACTCTTTGTCTGCATAAATAAAATATACCAATAGATAATGTTAAACCCAGAAACTTTGATGAAATGAGATTGTCATTTGCTTCTACATATACTAAATGAAAGATGTGGTGATAGGAAAGACAATCCATTTACAGAATGTCTGTTTTCTATTCGCAGAATTTACTTTCTGGAAAAAACACATTTCCTAATTTCAATTGTTTGTTGTTACTTGTAGATAACAAGCATTCTGCTTATTGAAAAATGCAGGTGGTTTACAAAATTAATAAATTACTAGAAAAACACACAAGCACGTGAACAAACAAAAGAATCCCAAAACCAACTTCAATCTCTTTTGCACAAAATTATAGTTTTCACCAGTTTCTTCATGTAACAAAAGTAGAAAACAAGGGTATATAAGGTTGGCTGGGTGGGTGGGGTGGATGAGTTAAGGAACGGAATGATAAGGAGGTAAGGGGTTTCAATTCCCACCCTCAGCATAATTCTAACAATTACTAACAATACTAACATAAAATTGACTGTTTAAAAAAAAAAACAAAAATAGGAAACATATATTTCACCAAAAGCATGTTATCTTTTAATTTTCCATTTCCTATTTTCAGTTTGAATTTGACTATTCTAAATTGAACTGGCACTTCAAAGGTTAAAGAACTTTAAAGAGCAAAGTAAAGAATATCAACAATTCAAAGCAATTTTTTAAAACTAAACTGAAGATGGTTCAACCAATTGAACGGCGAACTGGTACCATCTAAGCTTCAATTTTTTGGTTATTTGAGAGGTTCAATCGCGATTTTGTCCCAATTCGAGCGGGATAATGTAATTGAACCATGACTCCGAGGTCTTTCCTATTCTATGTCCAGTTCGGTTTTTACAACATTGTTTCAAAGGGAATAATACTCAATGGTTTATTGTATTTATGATTTGTTATGCAATTTAGAGGAGCTAGATGCTTTCAGTTTTAATTACAATTTCACACTAAACAAAAGACTAAAGAGTGAACACCAAAAACAATGAAAAATACAAAACTAACCTGAAAAACAGTTGAGGAGCGCCAACAATTGGCAAAGTGTAACAAACTCGAGCATCTTTAGTGGAAGAACCGTTGCAGTTATTTGAACTGCGTTCACCGTCGACTACACGAGAGGGTATCAAGTTGAATCCATGAGTGGTTCTTCTTGAAATGCGTTTGATACTAATTTGAGATTGGTCGTCTGAAAATATTTGGGGCGGAAAAGAAGATTCAATAGAAGCATTTTGGCAATTAAAAGTGTTTGTGGAAATGAAATGAAATTACCTGAGTTTGGAGGAGAGGGTTTAGAGAGAAGAGCTTGACGAAGGATTTTCCATCTTAAAGATGAAGCTTTCTCGTTCGTTCTGTTTTCCATGTCCACTCTTTGGCTTTGATTTCGCTGACCCAGGCATATACTATCTTACGCTCACAGTTACATTTTGTTCTTTAGTTACTCTGCGTTAAATTTATTAAAATATCATCTCATTATTTTTGTTTCTTTCTCTCTTCGTCCTCGTCAACTAGATCATATCTCATACCGATTCATATTTCACATGTATATTGATGGTCAAAGCAACTTGCACAAGTGATTCCAGGTATAAAGTTTGTAAATTTTTTTTTTAATTGCACTTTCAAACCCTTATATTACCAATTCACATAATTGATTCATATTTTAAAAATCGATAGTTTTGGTCTCTCACTCAAATTTTTGAACTAAAAAATGACGATTTGAATCATGTCACATACAATTATATGATATAGAATCATCTACATTCATTAATTATTCATATGTCATTAATTAAATTATAAATATGAAAAAATTTATGAAGTTGAAAGATACATTTTTACGACATTTTATTCTAATTTCATAGGTGTTAATTATTTTATATTATCGTATCATATATCGCGTTATTTAAAGCATCTCACGTCATCATTTTTTAGTTAAAAAATCATATGGATGGACCAGAATTGTCGAGTTTTAAAATAGATGAGTCAATTTTGTGAATCAGTAAAAATAGGGGACTAAAACTGCAATTAAGTCTTTAATAAAAAAATTTGGAAATTTTACGTGTTGTAAAAAATAAATTGTACACAAACTAAGTCTATGTACACATATGTGATCGGTGTTTATTGTTTGACTTGTAATTTAAGAATTTACATGTGTTACCGAAACTAAGTTCACATACGTATTTGTGAAATGTTTTCACGTACAACTTGTAATTTAAAAATTTACAAGCGTTACGCAAACTAAATTCACATACATATTACATGAATTAAGTTTACGTGAATATAAACATTTTGAAGTTCAAAATCAAAATACGTAAAACTAACGTATGTGAATTATATTTGCGTTTGCATATGTGAGCGGATATTGCATATGCTATGTGAACTGATTTCACGTAGGCTACGTGAACTCACTTTGCGTAGACAATTTTTATGATGTTTTTATTAATTCTTATTGCATGCAGATAAATGGGTCAAGAGGAAGACAATATTGAGGAATTATGTATTATAATATGAAATCTAATTTTGGTGCAATTAATAACGTTGTGGAATATGAGAATGACGTGTTGAACCTAGTATTGTCAATTTGACTGGTGCATTTACCACTAACACACGATGTTTGATGCACAAGATAATTTATTGAGATGAGTTAAAAATGTTGGACAGGAAAATGAGATTGTTGTTGTCATCCATAGATCTGAAATTGTCACGACACGACCAAAAACAAAGATAAAGTTAATTCTTGGTTGTGAAAGAAGCTGCAAATATAAATCTTGAAAGAATCTTAATCTTGTGTGGAGTACTTGCACACAAAATGTGAAATGTCCATTTAGATTGAGAGAGACAACATAAAGTGTTGGTGATGGGTAGTATTTGCATGTAGCATGTGGTCTCAATAACCACAAGTTGACAAAAAATTGACTAGTCATTCTTTTCTTGGTCGATTGTCTCATGAAGAGAAAGATGTACTTGATGATATGACTAAGAACTGATGGGGAATAAACACAGAAACACAATAACAAGTAATACGCAGCGGATATAAAATTCCCCCAACTTGCAAGAACCCGTGAGGAGCAACAACAAATATATGACAGCAAATTAATCAAAATAAAATAACGTAAAGAACACTGATATTTTAATGTGGAAAACTCCTCAATGTAAGGATAAAAACCACGGGTCGTCCAGACCAAAGAAATAGCTCCGCTATAATCAAATAAGGGTACAAGAGATTCTCAAAAAGATGCACCAAGTGTGCCTACAACCAGCCAAAATAACAAAGCACTAAAGCTTACAAATGAAAAGCAAGACGAAGTAAAACATCTAAACAACCTGCTACTGTGCGAGCTCGATTCCTCCCACTCCAGAAGTCGTTTCGCTGATCCGACCGTTGAAAACGAAGCCCTGAATGTTGCGAACCAACTGTTCAAATTTCAGTCCGATCCAACGGTTAACGAATGCGCAATCGATGTTTTTATGAAACTGATTTAACAAAATCGGGAATAGGGTTTACTCTTCTCTTTTCTCTTTTGGTGGCTGCCTTTTCTCTCAAAATAGTCTCTCTCTTCCAACCCTAATTAGACCACTCTCCCCTTAAATAAGTGAGACACATGGACTACAATATTTGGGTTTTTCTCCACATAGGAAGGGAGCCCAATACCCAACAAGAACATGGTCAAACCAAGAAACATATTGATGATATTAAAGAATCATAATGTTGAAAGTTTCACCACAATCAAACATGTGTACAATATACGTCAAGAATATCATTCATCACTTAGAGGTAACGGAACTAAAATGCAACATCTAATGACATTGATGAAATATAATAAATATATGTATCGATATAGGAAGGTAGATGGTTCAAATGAGTTAATGGACATATTTTGAGCTCATGTAGATGTTATCAATCTTGCAAATAATTTACACATATTATTGATTATGAATAGCACATACAAGACTTGCAGAATTCGATTGTCGTTACTTGAGATTGTTGGTGTTACCTCTACTGAAATTACATTTTTTGTAGCATTTGCATATCTACAGTATAAGTGTGTTGATAACTTCACGTGGGCACTTTGTTGGAACCAAGTTGGTTTTTCCCTTAGAGTTTTGATGTTAACAAAAGTATTTTATGAGAACAACAAAAGTACTTCATTTAGTATGAAAAAATTGGAAGAAAATCAGAGGAAGGTACTAGAGGACCACCAGGGGATACCCACAAGAGGATATCATAAGAGGAAGTAAAATGGTTAGAGGTAATGAAATCAAAACAGTCAACAAAATCCTCAAAATTAGACAACTGTACGCTTAAGAAAAGAACGTGCATCTGCCTCTGAAGTTTGAGTCTGAAGACTACCTTTTAAGAATTCATTTGCCTCTGATGATTCAGCGTGCTTCTGGAAGCTCAACGTGTTTCTGCAATTCACAAGCCTCTGATGAACAGTATTTATGTGCAGCCTTTGATGAACAGTATTTATGCGCAACCTCTGATGAACAATATTTATGCATTATGCCTTTGAAGTATGAAGCCACTCTTCAAGCTTGCATATAAAGCTTATGTTCTACTAACTCTGATTACTACAACGCGTTCCAAAGTGTTGCCTCTGATACACATCACACTTTGAAGTTGCTCTTACTTTGATAAGGAAACAAATGTGATTTATCCAAGCCACTAATTCTAAGTCACACAATCTGCCTCTAACTAGCAAGGAAGCAAAGAATACAACATCTGACTCCAACAATCAAGTTATACTCTGTGGAAAAAAATCCAATGCTTCTGTGGAAAGTCAACGATTATGATAAAAGATAAATTTTACTTAGTCGTATCAAAACTTCTCAAGGTCCATAAACTAAGCTTAGCTTTGTTCCCGCACAAATCAAATCAAGCGTATAAAGGAAGACTCAAGTAAATTAATTTGCAAACGCAATCTGAAGAAAATATACATCATATCATTCTAGAAGAATTGGTCATATCAGATTTGAAAATAAAGAATTTGTTAAAGGACATATTATAAAAACGCATTTTCAGAATTATTTTTGAAGAAAATCATTTATTGACCAAGCTAGAATGAAGATGCGATTCAAAATTCTCAAATGACTAAACTTAAGCCCTAATTTCAACTATAAATAGTGGATCAAGACTGAAGAAGAAAGATAAGAACAACACGAATACACAAACTCAGAAATCCTAAATTTCAAAGTTGTTCAGAAAACCTCAAGAGCTCAATTTTCTAAGTATTCAGAGTTGAAGGTTTTAAGTTCTAGCAAAACACTCGTTCAAAGAAAAATATTCTTAGTGGTTCATTGTTAGAGTGAGAAAATTATTGTAATTTATCTGCTTAGCAGAAGCAAAACCAAAACAATTTCAAACTCATTGTAACCTAGCCCGATGGTGGCTTTAGTGTGCCTCAAGCAATTTATGGATCTCAGGTTGTGTTGAGAAGACTTGACTTGTAGGGTCAATGTGTTAGTGTGCCTTCAACAATTTGGGGTTGTCAGATTGTATGGAGAAGACTTGACTTGTAGGGTCAAGGTGTTGCGTGCCTTCAACAATCTATTGTTGTCAGGTTTTGTGGAGAAGACTTGGCTAGTATAGTCAAGGTGTTTATGTTCCTCAAAGAGTCTGGATTTGTTAGGCTGTTTTGAGAAGACTGACTTGTAGGGTTATGTGCTTTGTAATTCACGTTGTTGAATTAGTGGATTAAATTATTCTAAGTGAGAGGACTGGATGTAGCCAAGTTAGTGGTACATTAGGATAAATTACTTGTGTCACTTTACTCATGCATTCATTAGTTTTGTTACTATTTCAGCTCTAAGTCGTCAAACCCGGACCAGTATTAATCAAATAATGAAAAATAATATAACTTAGACAAACACAGTTCAACTCATTTTCTCATGTTTACACCTTCACACTTCAAAGGTTGAAAAAACGTATTACATTTGGTGAAGTTGAAGTCATTATTACTGATAAATATTTTTGATGAACGCAGTTCAATATATTTTTCCAAAAACGACCAATTTATTGTGTTTGTTTCATGTGTACAAGAATGTTAAAGCAAGTGCAAGATGATTGTATTTCCAAAAAATAAATAGGTATTCGTATGGAGACATGAGTGGGTCTTGCTTATGTTCTGATGAGGCTGAGTATTACCATAAATTAGATATATTTCGAGGAATTTGTAGTGATTCTTCTATTTTTATGATTATATACATGAGTAGTGACTATATTCTCATAAGGAAAGATTTGTTGAGGTTTGGACAAATAGGGTTATGCACTTTGGAAACACGACAACGCAAAAGGCTGAATTTGCACATTGGAGTTTGAAGAGGATATTGCAAGAGAACATGGGGGATATGCACATTGGAGTTTGGGAATTTATTTTTAGCATTATCGTATTACAACACAATGACATAATAACATCATTTGAAAATAGCATTATTCAAAAGACGCATCGACATAGTAATCAATTGTACGTTCATTTGTGTGGTGTTGTTTCTAAAAATGCATTAGATCACATTTCTTTTGAGTTTGATCAGGTGAAGTATGTCAATATTGATAATTCCATTTGTCGTGGACAACACGTGATCTACCTTGTCCATGTGAAATAGCCAAGAATAGTATGATTCATGTTATCATCCCATTATACGTTATTCATATTTGGTGGAGGAAATTAAATTCTCATGATGATAAATCGAGCAAACCTTTAGAGTTATCTACGAAACATGAGATAGATGTCATAGTGAAAAAGTTTGTGATATCGCTTACCTATCCGATATATCAATGTGACGACCTCTTAATAAAGTTAAAACAAATGATGCACCAAAAAAGAGAAAAAGTAAGGTCTCAAAAAAGAAAAATCGATCAAATGTGATCCATCACGGTGGAAGTATGTGGATTCATTAATTCAATGCAATGACACAAATGCATGTAGAACTATTGCATCTATGAATAAGATAGAACAACCTACACCATCAGTCAGGCATGGCAACGGGGTGGGGCGGGGCGGGGGAGAATTTTGCCTCCTCCAGCCCTGCACCCGACTAATCGGGAAAAACCTGTATATGTCCCTGTTTCATAGCGGGTGTAAAATTTAGGGCTCCATCCCCGCCAGCAACAGGGTTCGAGTTTTCCCGTCCACACCCGCACCCATTCATATGTATATAAAATTATAAATTTAAAAATCATTTCTTTATAATTAATATAATAAAATAATTATTATTAGACAATAATAAAATTAAAAAATATTTTCTATAGATATAAGATTATAATTTTTAATATTTAAAAAAATATTAAATATATTCAATATGTCTACGTATATAAAATTTAAAAAATTACATAAATATTACTTACGGGGCAGGTTCAGGTGCGGGTGTGGGGTGGATATCACCACCCCTAAATCCGTCCTTGCCCCCGAATTTTAATTTTGGAGAAAATCTGCACTCGCACTCGCACCCAATCTCCGCCCAAATCAAACAGGTTTGGATGTGTACTGGCGGGTGCAGGTTATGTTGTCATCTCTACCATCAGTCAAAAAACTTACTCGTCGACCATAAGTCAACAAGGTTCAACAACCTAGAGCTCTTCCTTTCAAGGATTGGTTATCGATTGAAATTCATGAATGATGATGGTAATTGTGGATATCCTATACTTGCAACTTTACTTGGAATAGGTGAGAAATCTTGGGCATTCATTTGTCAAGAGTGTTTGTATAACCTATTATCTATAATGGCGAACCATGAATGATTTAATAATGATTGTATTGACGCAATATCTTGTTTGGTAGATGTGCATACATCTTCGGACCCTACCAGATCCAATCTCTAAATAAAGAAGCCTCCTAAAACAAACATGTCCTTTTATGATCTTCATACGGTGTCCAACATATCTGATTGACGGTGATCTCATCAAGTTCTTTCCTAAAGGGAAGAACCAAACCCTTATCTTTCTTCGGCTTCCATCGAGTGGATCTGGGTATCTTCTCAACATATTCAGGATAATGTCTACAACAATCTAGACATAACGAAATGAAATGCTCATAGACCTAAAGTCTACACATATATAATAACATATCATTAGTTTTTAATTATTAATATAATTTATCAACATAGTAAGCAACAACTTCAATACATGTAAAAAAGTCGGATACCAGAAACCATTTTGGTGTGATGCATACTAAATTCGCAGAGATTACCATATATATGTGAAAAATAAGCAACCCCCATGCATATTCTCTACATGAGTTAGGGGTGAACATGGGCGCGGGTAGACCCGTCAACCCGATCACCCAACCCAACTCAACCCGATTTTTACCGGTACCCGATCACTTTCGGGTCCGACCCAACCCAACCCGTTGAAACCCGTTTATATTTGGGTCGGGTAATGGTTTAACAATTTGAACCCGTTGACCCTACCCGGTAACTAGTTATATTTAAAAAAAAAAATTGTTTGGCTAGTTCAATAGGGTTTCATTACTCTTCTTTTTATTTAGACTTTCAGCTGTCTTCATCAACTTTCTGCCTATACCTTCTTCAAGACTTTTTGAAGTCGCGCCGCTGTCCATCTTCTTCTTTTGTTCTACAAGTGCTCATAATTGATTTTATACGAATTAGTTATAATAAGATATTATTAACTAGTGATTTTTATATGAATGTTGATGCAATGTGTTCATACCTCTAGGCTAAACACTGAACTCGTTTAATTTGTTTTGACATTGTAATCTCGTATATGCCTACTCATAAAATTCATATCTAATTTTTGAATTCTCTCTTTCAAATGAGCAATTTAATTTGAGTTAAATACTATTTATTTAAATGTTATATTTTGTTATAGTTTTACGTAATAAAGGTATGAACAGAAAGCTTATGCTTATAATGAATTTAATTTAAATTTTTTTACATTTGTTAAATACAAATTTTTTTAGTTAAATACTATTTATGAGCAAAATTGATGCTTATGCAAAAGTTTACGATGAATTTAGTTTAAATTTTTTATATTTAAATCTATTAAACACTTTTTTTAATATTTTATTTGAAAATAGTAACTATAATACTATAATTTGTTAAATAAAAATTAATATAGATTAAATCAGGTTTATCCTTGTCATTAAACCTTGTCATTGTGAAAAAACATTTTATAGGGACACATGTTGTTTTAATGTTGGATTCTATAATTGGTGTATTTTATGAGTTGAATTGCGGTTGTTGAGTTATGTTGTCGAGATGTATGTTTCAGTCTAATATGTGAAGATAACATACTATATGTGCATTTTTTCTTGTTACATGAATTAATCTAACCAAATGACATGAAGATTGATATGTGTAGATCTCATAGGATTGATATGTGTACATGGACTAAAATTTATTTTATCAATTTTTTAATTATTAAAATTGCACTTTTTTTATTAGGCCCAATTTTTATTGATTTACTGTTGTTGAATTTATTTATGTATTTGAAAATTGTTGAATTTATTTTTTTGTGTGAGAGGTTGATGAGTTTTTTTTAAAGAATTGCATAATTTGTTTGAAATTTTATAGTTTTGAGACATTCAAGTATTAAATATATTTTCATTCAATATGTTTTCTTGTAAAATAAAAAAAAATAGGTTATTATTTATGTATGACCCGCCAACCCAACCCAACCCAACCCGTTCTTGATCGGTTCGGGTTAAATAAAAAAATTACGGGTTTAGAACTTAACCCAACCCAAAGATAATCGCTCGGGTCGGGTCTTGGGTTTTGTCAAAACTCGCCCAACCCAACCCACGTACACCCCTAACATGAGTCGAGGACTTGAAAACACTCTAAGTAAGCAACACTTACAACGAATACACTATTGTCACTGAAAAAGATGCAACCAACCGAAATAAGTAGAAACACCTTCGTAGCCATCTCTAAAAGTTGGTCACGAAAATGCTGCTAGAATACTTCAAGTAGTAAACTAAATCGAACATGTATTATCCGTGTGACATAAAATTCAGCATTAGCAGAGGCTTCGGTAACTCCAAGTTGTTAAACATTAATACCTTTTCAACCTCGTATTTGTCTAATATTGTGAAAGTAAAGAATGCTCATGTGATGGGTATAGGAAACAGGGACCAAACATCATAATGATGTGACCGTCATCAATCCAATCGAAAGATGGAAGTTGTTGGTGTCTCGATGTCACTTCTCTACGAAAGCATATATGACTCCTTTATCGATCATTTTGTAACTACATGTTAGCAACGAATATAATTTTGAACTCGTAACCAACTGTTTCACCTCATCACGATGAATGACAACTTCTTTCAACTTTTCTCCATTGATAAATACCCTTAGCTCCCCAAGATATTAAAATAAATGAAAAAAAAATGTAGGTTAAAACACATAATGACAATAACTATTAAAAATTTAATAGGACTGAAAAAATTATCACTCCATCCTGAGGTCGAGTGGTCATGTGATCACCAAATGTCCTAAGGACATATGTGTCAACAGGATCACCAGAATATCCATCAGATTATGGAGGCTCATCCATATGCACTTGTTGGGTCTCTTCTACATTTGGATGTACTAGGTGATTGATATGATCCTCATGTTGTGCATGTTCTTGTTGTGGTGCATATTGTTGTTGGTGTGCTCACTATTGTTGTTGTGGTTGCAGCTCTCCTTGTTCACGCCACTCGCGTTGTGTTTCTTATTGCTCCTCAAGTCATTGAACCTGTGCAGAAGGGGTCTGTCTAACACGAAGACCCTCATTATTAGCATAATCATTAATTCTAACCTGATTAGTAAACAGAGTGCGCATTATTTCTACAGACAAAGCATACATAAAATTAGTCACCTACAGTCAAAATATATGTAAATAACACATACGCAAACTCAATTCATGTAGCATACACAAACTAAGCTTGTGTAGGTTCACGTCAATCCAAATCACTAAAACCGACTCAAACAACAAACTCAAACATTGAGTCCTATGATGATTAATAAAACCCTATATCAAATTTGATTCGAAATTTTGATTACTAAAACCATACAAAATCATGAAACTAAGAAAAGGTAAAGAAATGGTACAAACCTGTGAAATCATTATTGAATCTGAAAATGGAAGCAAAATGACAGTAAAATATGATGCAGGAGAGAAGATATGGGTGAAATGAGATAAGAAATGGGAGATGATATCTTCACGTGTGGAAGATGGGAGAAAAAAGGAATGATATGAGTTATAAATTTGATTTGATTGTATATATTACGTCAAAATTTTCATTTTTACCGGAAAACTTTTTTCAAGTTTTTCGGAACAGAACATCACTCCGGAAAACTTGAAAAAAGATTTCTCGTAGTTCCAGAAAACTTTTTTCAAGTTTTCCGGAAATAATGAACTATCGAAAAACTTGTTAATGACTTTTCCGGAAGTTACCGGAAAACTTCACCCACAAGTTTTCCGGTAGTTTCAGATTTTTTATTTTATTTTAATTTTTTAATTATATTAATATTTAATTAATTTATTTGAATTTAACTATATTTTTTTTCGGTGGGTAGAGATAGAGATAAAGACGGCAAAATTATAGCCACGGACTTCATTATGATATAGAGTTGTCACGACCACCCCAAAATTTTCAATAACTTTAAATGATATAAAAAATTTAATAAAATTTAATTTTTTTAAAAAAAAAATAAGGGTGTGTACCGGAAAACTTGTGGGGAAACAAGTTTTCTGGAAACACGTTATGTATTATGTACAGGAAAAGTTGAAAAAAGTTTTCCGGTACACACATTTTTTCCTTCTATACCGGAAATCTTTTTTTAGTTTTCCGGAAACATCCTTCTGTACCGGAAAACCTTTTACAAGTTTTCCGGTAAAATTTTGTGTACCGGAATTCTTGAAAATAGTTTTCCGGAATTGAAAGTGGATTTTGAAAAGAAAATAAATTGAGGGTATTTTTTACATTTTCAAAAAATTGTGGGGGTATAGGGATAAAAGTGGGGGTACAAGGTCAATTTTTCTTGTATTTTTGGTAATTGAGTTTGATGTTTGGGCTTGTGGTGGTCGGGTGAGTAAAAATCAGTCCAAACCTCTTTTTTTTTTTGCCAGATAACAAATATAATCAGCCCAAACTTTTTTTTTTGTCAGATAACAAATATTCAATGTAATATAAATAATAATAATAATAATAATAATAATAATAATAATAATAATAATAATAATAGTAATAATATGGGCGGTCGGGTTCGGTGGTCGATTGGTCCAAATAATCAACCCGAACCCGCCCGACTTAACCCTTTTGAATCCATTTTTCCTTTCACGCGGACCCGACTACCTGCCGCAACCCGACTGTGTCACCCAAATTCAACATGGGTTTGGCCGGTTGGATTATCTTGTCCACCCCTACAACTAGCAATAATAGGAGTGAGACGACCAAAATTGTTTATTTTTTTTATCTTATTTGGTTTTTACACTTATGTTTATTATTACTTTTTCTTCATTTATCTTTTAAATTAATTTTTGAGTTAAATATGTTTTAGTCTTATAAAATTTCAATTTTTTAAATCTAATCTCTATAAAATAAAAATACAATTTTTAGTCCTATCAAATTGACTCCCTTTAAAATCCCTAAACCTAATCAGATCCTTTCCTCGTTTATATAATATGTAATATTTTAACAATTACTAATTTATGTAAAATGTTTAATCAATTATGTCATCATCTTAATCGATTATCTACCGAATAATATATAAAGATCGTTTTAAACAATTATCTCACACTCGGGATCGATCCAATTCATAATCAACTTATTATATTTATTATATCATTGCATCAAAAAAAAAAACTTATTATATCATTAACCATCATTCTACACCAACTGTTAACCACTAGTCATCAATTATATTCAAAATCATCGTTAAGATCACAAATTAAGCTAGTTTGAATTATGACAAACACTTAATCGATTATTCCAACATTAACCAAGTAATTGAAATTAAATAGTTAACGAATTTTAGTTAAAGTCTGCTTCTCGAAAAAATTCAAATTCAAATTATAACTAAAACGATTATTTGTCATATTTTACTTAATTCACAGCCGAACTTCAATTACTGAAAAACCTTTTTCTCTCGAGAACTTAGAGTTAAAACAAAACCATTGTTCTTACATCCTAATTGATTATCTACTAGTTAATCAATTGTCTAATCATCCTTAATCGGTTATCTTTATTAATTTTAAATAATATTATCTCTTAATCAATTAACTTCATTAATTAATCTATTATACAATTATTTAATTGATTAATTATATTGTCTAATTAATTAACTTATCAATTACTCATCAAATCAATAAATTATTACATTGACAACAAACGACCGTCTTTCAAACACATATATTTTACTAGTTGGCATATAAATAGAGGGTTAAAATACTTGAGTTGTACACATAAGAATAAGAATTGAATAATACCTTGCTTCATCTCTCAAACTCTCTAAACTTAAGTTTTTTGCTTCATCTCTCAAACTCTCTAAGCTTAAGTTTTTCTCTGCATTTTACTATTTTATCTTGTATTATTTTGGTTAATTTCGTCACACTTCTAAAAATATTTTGACCATTTGTTTTTAAATCAATTCAAATGTGCAAACAAGTCCTAAGAGAAAGTCATGTGTTAATTGAAATTAATTATTATTATTATTATTATTATTATTATTATTATTATTATTATTATTATTATTACTCAAAGTGTCAAGGAACTATGTTCAAAACAAAACAGTTTGCGTTGGCTCAAACGCCTCCCCAATCCCCTCATCTATTAATAAAAGTATTTAATTTGTATATATTATTAGTCAATCACAATTGTTAGATCATAAAAATGTTTGACTTTTATGATAACTACTTCTAAAGTCGTATTCATAAATAATTGTGATCTGCTGAGAAAAAGAAGATGCAAAATATGTATAATATGAAACTTTCAAATATATTTTATAGCATATCTAAAACTATTTGGCTATTGAAAAGAATTTTTTTATTAAATAAAGTATAGATGAGTTAGGTTCTAGGGGGTTCATCGGGGTCAGGATAGGCCTCAACTAACAGAGGTACTTACAAATCATCCACCAAAGAGATCCTCACATCGACAGCGGAAGTTGAACCCACGACATTGTGAGTGTAAGTTAATTCCTTACCAACTGAACCAACTTTCATTGGCTAAAAGAATATTTTTTTGAGGACATAAGAACATCAAAATGCAAATTATGTATAAAATATGAAACTTTCAAATATATTTAGAGTATACCTAAAACTATTTGGATATTGAAAAGAATATTTTATGAGGACAACATCAAATGACTACTTTTCTGAACTTTGCCACGAAGAGTCCACTAGTTTGTGATGCTAACGGGTCAAATCGCCATGTCTTTTGTATGCGGCCAACCTTGCAAGGCCAATTTCGAGCAGCATCTATCTCTGTCAACTCTGTTGAAATAAGTGTTGCAAAAACATATGATGAACAAACACCTCAAGAGCACATGTAAGACATAATAGCTCAGTTGCATGAGAGTAAGCAAATACCATGTAGATATCATATATGATCCAAGGAGTTATACAAGTTAAACAATCAAGAGGGTTGTGCGAAGACAAAAAAAAGTTGTTGAGGATAGAAGCATTGGGAATTCTAAGAATGAGGATTTTCTACATGAAAATCATAATACCATTTGACAAGAAAGAGAATTAAATAAATTTGTAGGCCATAAAAATCAAGATCGACCGACCTTAGTCCCTATAAAATTTGTATTCATTTTTAGTCTCTAAAAAATTTAAAAACTGTATGTTTTTAATTCCTATTGAGGACTAAAAACACAGTTTTTATATATACAGGAGCAAAAATGAAAGAAAACTTTGTAGAAACTAAAGTCGAAAGATGGAAATTTATTAGGACTACAAATATATTTAACTCGTAAGCAAGAAATGTTAAATTTTCCTTCAAGATGGTAAAATATTAGAGACTACAAATATATTTGGACCTAATTCTCAATAGGATAGAAAATGAAGCACGAAGATCCTACCAGCAGTTAAATTTTCCTTCAAGAACTGTTCCACCACATCTTCATTTTGAGCAACAGTTAAGCTAATCAACAATAAGGTATTTGTTAGAAAACAATCACGTGATATAAATTGTGGTGTGTGTGTATTTTGACTGCATATAGTAAGTTACAAAGTAAACGGCACCTGCAAGTGCTATAGATGAGTGATCCTCCAACTTTTAGAAGTCTGAAACCGTTGGTGAGAAGATTCAGCTGTAGTGAGATACATAAGGTATATGTGGGTTAAACAAAAATGATAGCTGAAAATGGCAATGAGATCAATCTCCAATATCTTTTAAATAAATCTCACTTTTTTTTTTTCTTTTGGTATAATGGGGCCAAAACAGTTAACTCTGAAAGAGAAAATGAAAACATAATATGCTGCCTCATTAAAGATAAAATGATTTGTCAATTTTGTAACTAGGAATTTAAAATCACTACATTCTTACTAACTACCCCTCCCACTCTGTTAGTGACCATAAGTAAATATTCCTTCCTATCTCTAAACCTCTATTGTTCTTTTGATGAAATTAATGTTTCATTCATTTGACTTGTTCTAACAACTTAACCACTAAAACATATAGCAAACCAATTAGTAATACCCTTGCATGTGGCTCCAGTCTTAAGTACTTGCATTTCCAAACATGTCCTAGACTCTTGGGCAATGCAACTTCATGCGAATTCTAAGGAGTGCCTTGAGTCGATTATTTAGAAATCATTAACCCTTAGAAGGCTTTCTATCCGACAGGAAAAAACTTCCAAGCTTAGTGTTTGACACCAACACAAGCAATAATCTTATACCATCTCATCGTCAAACTGTGCTAATTCTTTTCAGTTGGGGCTTTGAGTCGGAATATGTGCGTGAGACAGGGAAGAAATGCAGACAATAATTCCAGTTAAATGCTAGTACAGAATATGTATTTATAGATCAAGAAAATAACAAGTATTTACCTGAAGAGTATGTAAACTATCTGTTCTCTCAGCATCCAGCACACGACGTTGAAGCGTTACCCAGCCCCAATGTTCAAACTTCTGAATATGTTTTACTGAACCATCATGAGTGCATTCTGCATCCACAAGGACCTGAATCAAATCCCAACAGATGACAAAAAATTTAATGGTAAAAGAAAGCGAAGAACAATGCAAGATGAATTCAAAGTAAAGCAGTAGGTACTTTGTCATAGCCATAGCTTGCAATCTCATTTTCAGTTACAGTCTTATATAATTCTCCTTTAGTAAGACCAATAACTCCAGAATGTCGTCCATAATATATGAGTTCAGGAGGGTGAGACTTAGACACCACTTGTGGAGTGCTACTCTTTTTTGCCCTTTTCCTCTCTTTCCATGGTCTTCTAGATGTCCACTCCTTGAACACATCCATTCTTTCCTCCAATCCAGATTCACCTGTTTAATACTTGATAGAATGAAGACATTTCAAAAATAGGTAATAATGATTAACAAATTAAGTACGATAGTAAAATTTCACTATTTCAGTATCGCTTCCAAGATCCATAAAATATCAATGCTACAGCTTAAACTTCACTTACATGATTCAGAATCAGAACGAAACCCCTCGGGAATAACTGAAAATGTTGTTCCATCAGCAACAAACAGCCGGCATCGATCACCTAGTTTATATTTCTGCAGCATTGTTCTACATGCTGCCAACCGATGCCTTGCAGCATCAACTCCAGTTACAGAGCCCGAATCACCAAGAAGGTCTAGTATCATACAAAGTTTAGCACCTAAACATCAAATTTGAAGGAAAACCATTATAATCATGACTTTAGCAAATCAAAAAAATTATATACAAAGTTGCTCGTTCAACTAACAGCATCCCCAAAAAAAGTTCTCATTTGGAATTAACAGTTCTACACATGTTCTCGCTGAAATTAATCAAGTGTTAATCTCAAAAGCATGGTTATCAATATGAGTCGTATCTCGATTTGATACAAAACTAAATCCAATAGATGTGAATCTCTAGTGTGTACCTATTTTGAACATGAATCTAATCTTAAATACCGATTCATTACGATGAATCAGATTCACTATTATAAATCCTCATTCATTCTAATGAATCACTACCTAAACTTAGTGTAGCCAACCACTTTTTTCTCAGCTTCATATAAAGAACAACTTTTCTTTTATCATTTGATTTTTTTTGGTCTTAAAATAGATGTTAAATACCACCATAATTAACTTACATAATTGCGAGGTTCTGGGTTTGAACCCGGTACAAGATGTCCAACCTAACAATATTGACATTTTCCAGTTGAGCTAGGACTTAAGGACCTTTTATCATTTGATTTATGACTTGAATTTTGAATTATTTTGAGTTTCATTTTTGCTATATCAATCAGCTTATAATTTTGCTATGCCACTTGTAAAGTATCTTACAATTCATGTTTCATAATAACATCCAATTCAAAATTTGAAAAATAGGTCTTTGATTCACAATTTAAATCTCAATTTGATAACCATGCTCAAAACTCAAAAGCCCTTTTTTGAACATTATTATAATTATAAACAATAAGATGACAAAGAATATAAACATGATTGGGCATAGAAAAATCTACCAGGAGCAGCACATAGGTCCAACACATGATCCCCAGGTTCTATACCTAATGCCATAACAGCAGCTCCAGAAGATGCGTCAATTCCATAAATCTAATACAACACAACCAACCATAAAAAATAAGATTAAAAATAAATAAATAAAAAGGTTCCAATTCCAATTAGAATGTAAAAGAGATAATTTACCTTTCCTTGTTGATATACCTTAGTGCTGGCAATTTGAATATGAGGTGGAAGAGTGTAAAACCCTAGCAACCAATCCAATTTTTCAGGTTTACATTTAATTTCTGATTGAAGCTCTTCAATACAATCTTCGAAACCGGGTTTCAACCTTTCACCCCCAATTTTAAAATAAAGTAAGAAGAAGTAATGAGGAAGTGAAAGAAGATGAAAAGAGAGAAAAGTGGAATTTACCGAATGTATCGTGGTGTGGAATCAATTGAAGTGTAAATGGAGGGGTCGATTCCATTGGATTCTAAGAAGTGGAGAAAAGCGTCTGGTAGTGGCGCAGTTGCAGTGTGTTCCATGAATGCTTGAGCGTGATCAGGTTGGTTATTCGGTCAGAGCACCGCGTTTTCTTTTGTCTTTCGGGGAGGTCAAAAACGGTAAATGATCATAGCCCCCGATCCGTATGTAACAAAAAATTCATGGAAATTGTTTTTTTTTTCTTCTTTTCTTTTATTTTAGAAAATTTGATAAGTTGGGTCAAATGCTCGTCAAGATAAAGACATGTCTTAGGATGATCCTATATTTAGGAGATGACTCAGCAAAAAACCTACGGTAGTCAATGATTCAGCCAAACTTCTGTCACTTTCGTCTCTGATGTTAACTTTTTCTTTTAGTTCTATTAACTAAGTGACGTCTAATGTATGTGGTTGTGTGATGTGTCATTCTCTTCTATGTGTGTGATAAATAAGCATAGATCAAAATGACATTAATTTTTTTTTAAAATGGTTTAAATAAAAAATTGTGACATTTTGGGACCATGCATCCCCACCCTTTCATATTTCACTTTTATCTCATTTCCTTTCCCTTCATCAATCCTAACTATTAGTATCGTTTGGCCCTCGTCTACACCACCACCATCATTTTTCGCTGTCGTCTTCAACCATCACCACCATCATATCTCAAAATATGTTTTGAATTATGTTATTTGAATTTTTGTCATGCAATTAGTACATGAATTAGCTTGTGATTTAAATTACGAATCCATTAATTGAATTGGTACATGCTTGTTATAAGTTATTAGACATGCATGGACCAATTTGACAATACAATATAACATATATGGACCACTTTGATTATAAGTTATTACATTCAGAGACTATAATGACAGTAAGTGTTATTTTTGGGGATCACTGATTATATTCGCAATTTTACTATCTATAATGTTCATTCAGATTTTACAACACTTAAAGTCACTTTAAATAACACAAAATACATTAACAATATGAAAGAACATAAAACATTTCAATTTGAACACTTCATTTCACTTGAAAGAACACAAAACACATTAAGCTCAAGTCATTAGTCACTTGTCTACAATGTCGAAAAGGCTTGATTAGTGAATAATTTTTCAGTTGAGATGGAGAAGAATGAGTTTGTTTTGATGATTTACTTATTATTATTATTATTATTATTATTATAATATTTTTGTGATCATTGAGTTCGTTGTGATGATTAATGAAAAAACAAGGAATAATTTGGAGGAAACGTGAATATGGAGGAGAAACTTATAGTAAGGTCAAGGAAGATGAAGAAGATGATAATGGTATGAAGACATATTTAGTGAAAATGTTGTTTTCGACGATAAAGAGTGATGGTGGTGGTGGGAACGAAGGTAAATAGGTCCACGGTGATGGTTGGGTTTGATGAAGGGAGAGGAAATGAGAGAAAATGTAATTGAAGGAAAAAGAAAGGAGAAAATGTAATTGAAAGAGAGAAAACCTCACATTTTATATTTAAACCCTGATTTTTTTTTTAGTTGTCACTTTAGTCCTTGTTAATTCATCATGCACACGTAGAAGAGAGATTGCCACATCAAATAGCCACACACACGTTCACATCGTCCAATTAACATATCTAACAAAAAAGTTAACATCATGGATGACAAGGACATATAAAGCATAACAAGGAATGGAGCATAGAGGACATTTAAGTCCTTGGAACTCCAATGACAAGAGCAAGGTCAAAGAAGACAAAAGAGGCTCTAAAGAAGCAAATCCAACTAATGTAGAATTGAAGCCCAAGATTATAAATTGCTTAATCCAAGTTGAAGAAATTAAGGAATGAAAGTTTCATCTATGTGTTATCAAATTTTCATATTAGTTTTAACTATAGTAGTTGACTGAATTAGTAACTATATCTAGGTCTAATTGTAAAAACTTAAGTTAGGCCAAATTTAAAGAACTTGTAGGGTGGTGCCACTATAAAAGGCAAACTCCTAGCTTATGGAAATCATATTTTTGAACATATTTATTTTATGGGGCTTTGCTCTCTAGAGTTCTTGAAAAAATTCACTTTGAACTTATCAAGGGTGTTGATCCTTGTGGTGTTCTTTTCGTCTTATCAATTCTTAGATTGTGGCACTATTATGTTCTTAGTTCATTTGTTGAATTATAATTTCTAATTTCCTTTACATCAAACCATAATACACAAATTTCACCAATTTGCATGTTTAGTAACTTGTACTCATATATTGCGTTTTAGATAGTCTTTTTCAGGGATCCAACAACCTAATTTGTGTTTCATAACGTCTTTTTTCACCTCGTTTTGGAATAGCATGATTTTGAGTTGCATAGTTTAAGTTATCATATTTTCCAGCAAAACGTGATTATGGCTCCAGTTTATAAGTTTCCAATCTAGAACAATCCTATAAGTGATTTTGGCTCCAATTTGTAAGTCATGTCCTTTGGGTTAACAAATGCACCTAACAGTTTCACGAGGTTGATGAACCATGTGTTAAGGGAATTTCTAGGGAAATTTGTTGTGGTCTACTTTGATAACATTTTGATTTATAGCAAATCCTATAATGATCATCTTTTGCATTTGAGAAGTATTTTGGAAGCTGTTAGGCGTGAGAAATTGTGTGCAAACATGGAAAATTTTGTTTTATATACAAATCATATGGTTTTTCTTGGTTTTGTTATTAGCTCACAAGGAGTGTAGGTTGATCAAGAGAATGTGAGAGCCATTCAAGAGTGGCCAACTCTTAAGAATGTTAACGAGGTAAAAAGCTTTTGTGACTTAGCTAGTTTCTATAAAAGGTTTGACTCGTGCATGTATTCTTGCATTGCCTAATTTTTCTAAATCTTTTGAAATTGAATGCGATGCGTCAAATGTGGGAATAAAGGTTGTATTGATGCAAGAGGAGAATCTCATTGCTTATTTTAGTGAGAAAGTGAATGGTGTTGTTCTTAATTATCCTGCATATGATGGAGACGATGGAGAAGGCGCCACAACCAATGATGATTGATAAGTCAATGAAAAATCGCCATAATGGTAAGGAATCCAATGATAAGATCCAAGCAAATTCTAATTCAAGAACTCAAAGATGACACATATCTCACTTACCATTTTCATGAGAAAAATTCTAATTCATTTCAAACTGATCTCGATGAGGTTACAAATGCATATCTATAGTAAGACTATATCTAAACCTAAATGAGTCATGAGTGACACTATTCTCTAGGCCCATATTGAGATTACATAATTTTTTTCTTTCTAAAATAAACTAAATGCAAGAAAGAAAAATATCTTTACTAACACATGACATCAACTAATTCTACATTAAAACTATTACAATTCCAAATTAAAACAAACTAAAAATTATTACAAATCAAATTAAAATAAATAAAGTTTATCATTTATTAAAATATGGATCATCTCTATGTTCTTGAGGTCCTTATCAATAGGCATATATGAGAAGAAAAAAAATGATTTTACATTTGTCTTGCCAGCAAAAACTCTACTCATCAAAAGATCATATTTAGCACCATAAAGTATCTCATTAAATTTTGTAAAGCCGTAGAAATTTGCTGCAATTTTTTTTAGAAATATCTTGAATAACTTAGTGCTCCCTATGAAAGTAACTTTGTACTTGTGAGTATTTGTTCTAAACTTGCATTTTTGTGATCTTCATATATGAAGCCCCTTCCCCAATCGAATCTTCAATTTTTTTAATATTAGAAGCTTGTATCTTTCACAACTACAACAAATAGACATCTTGTGTAAGATATACATGTAATGATGGGATTTGATACAACATAATTGCAACAAAGATATGAAATTACATTTTCATCTAGTAATAATATCTCACCATTCATCGTCTCTTGTGGATTTTTGAAATTAGGAACTCTCCACTGACGAACTACACGAGCATATATCTTCTATTGTATTTTTTCCGCGGCAATGTCATCAATAGAAATAGCAATGGAAGCCATTTTTTTAATGCTTAGATATAATAAGAATTTAAAAAATTAAAAGAAATTAGAAATGTTATAAAGTATGATGAATAAATAAACATATAAAAATAATATTTTATATAGTTATTTTAGATGCTTGATGACAACCTTACCCGAATAATTAATCAATAATATATATTATAAGATTGACTTCAAACAATTATTATTTGTGTGTTTGCTCAATTTTTTGCAAAAGTTTCTCGTACTCATTCTTTTCATAACAATAAACAATTTTGCTTCACAAATTTATATTAGATTCATGCATATTCTTCTTCAGCATATATTATTTGTATTTATCTCCAACATTTTTATTAATACAAAATTAGAAAAAGTAAATTTATTGAAAATTAAAATATAACTTCAATTGTATTCATCACATAGTTATTTAAAACAACCCTATGCCTAACAAAAGTTATTTTACGCCCCAAGTCCATATAAATGCAATGTTAAACTTCAACCCTATTAAAGTTACACCATCAATTAATTTTAACATCATATAAAAAAAATTATCAATATGTTCAATTATGAAATGTGATCTTTTCAACCGAAGACCTTTCAAATGAGTAGGTGAATTTATGACATGTTAATACAATATGATTTAGGAGGGAAAATTACTTCAGTAAACCTACAAACTTTTAGATAAAGAGATAAAAACAAGTTTTTTTAATATTTTTTATTTTTTCTCAAAAATTCAGACAATTATTTACTTCAGAATCTTTTATCTTATTTGTTATCAAATAAAATTAACACAATTTTTATAAAAATAAATTTAGATAATTCTAAAATTGATCTTAATAAATGACATACTTCAAGTTTCAAAGAACAATAACAAAGATAAATAGTTTACGATAAAATTCTTCAACAAAATTTAAAACTACACTTTTTGTAAACATAAATCAACTCATTATCAATTGAACCTGGACAAATTAATACAATTTCTTTAAAAGAAAATATAAACACTCACTGTCCCTCTTATTTATAAATAACTTCAATGGTTGATTTTAAAAAGTTTATTTGGATCCTATATCTTTAATAATGAAGAGGTGATTGTTTGTAGCTGGAATCCGAGTCAGTACGCAACGAATCTGACTCGTCACGCAATGCCGAAACTGAAGCGAAAGAAGCTCCCACACGATCCAACCTACCCTCAAAAGTGGGAGCTATTCGTCCTCGACACAAATTATTGTACCATAACTATTATTATTATTTATTTAATTACTGATATAGTAGTATTTATTATATAGTAATATCATCATCCCCTTTCATTTATTATATATATATCTCCTATGCCCCCTTTTTTTATACTTATAAGTTATATCTCTCTGTTTCTCATTCATCTACCCAGACCCACGCACATCTTCAATTGATAGATTCATACCACAATTCTTTTTGTCATGGGTTCTATTGGAACTGAAAGGTTTTAACATTTATATTTTATTTTAACTCTTAATTAATTACAAACTTCAGACTCATTGCTACTACTCTAAACATTCAATAATAATATTTTACAGTTTTTATTTCATTTTCTTATTCTTGTTATAATTAGTATTGTGTTTTGCAGTTCAGAACCTGAGGTTGTCACAGTTGATGTGGTTACAGCCAAGTCTCTTATCCAGACAACCCATGTTTATCTTGATGTCAGGTAACAAATGTTTTATTTTTACAAAAATTTATTCCTGATGTGTCTTTGATTAAAAAGTAATAAATTTTACTTATTGGATTTTTGAGGGTATCTTTGATTTTTTCTCAACATTGCATAATGTTTTTTTGTTGCTAATTTATATAGGACGGTGGAAGAGTTCCAAAAAGGGCACGTGGATGCCGAGAAGAACATTAACATTCCATACATGTTCAATACGCCCGACGGTAAGATGTTTTTTATTTATATGAAATCAAATATTCATAAAAAGATTATTTGGAGATATACACATTCTTTAATAAGTTAGGCTTGCAAATTCAACTATTAGAATGAATATAACGTGATTCTGGAAAACAGGCAGAGTGAAGAACCCAGAGTTTCTGAAGGAGGTTTCGTCTCTTTGCAAGAAAGAAGATCATCTCATTGTGGTATGGTTAATAAAAATTTAGTTTAATTATAAACAATCTTGCGTACAGTCACATGTTTAATGAATTTAATCATATTTTAATATCTCATCAATCATAATATTTTATTTATTATTACTTGTTAAAACTTGCTTAGTTGCTTATTGCTTACAATATACCAAGACACTGAAATAATTGGAAGTTTTTATTTGAGCTATAATTAGGGGATGGAAGAGTGGACCACCTTTATAGGTGGATTATTCTAGACTAGTATTTAAAAGTTATTCAGAATATTAATGATGATCATATTATTTGCAAATATAAGGTAATGGTTTTTTTAGTCTACAATGTCTCAGTAGATGTCAATTCAATTAAAATAAAAAAATAAAATAAATGTGTTTAACTTTTACTCAACTCGACAAATCGACGTCAATTAGATCATCTTTGACCGTAAATATGAGAAAAGCTATTAACTTTGTTAATTGTTAGAATTTCAAATGATTTTTAAATACTTGTTCGTAACAGTCTACTTTAAAATTTGCCTAATTTATACTAGGCTTAATTGTAGTTTTAGTCCCCCTATTTATACTGATTCACGAAATTGGTCCCCCTATTTTAAAAGTCGACAGTTTTGGTCCCTCCCTCAGATTTTTAAACTAAAAAATGACGATTTGATATATTTTAAATGACGTGACATACAATTCTATGATATAAAACCGTCTAGATCCATTAATTATTCATATGTCATTAATTAAATTAAAAATACGAAAAAAAATCAAAGTTGAAAGTTAAGTATTTACGACGTTTTATTCCAATTTCATGGGTGTTAATCACTCTACATCATCGTATCATATGTCATGTTATTTAAAACATCTCACGTCATCATTTTTTAGCTAAAACATTAGAGGGAGGGGCCAAAACTGTTGACTTTTAAAAGAAGGGGACCAATTTTGTGAATCAGTATAAATAAGGGGACTAAAACTGCAATTAAGCCTTTATACTATTAAACTAAAAAAAATAGTTTTAAATATTAATACATGACTATATATATATATATATGATGACAAGTTTAGTTCTAACTTTTATTATGAAATCTGTATTTCAGGGTTGTCAAAGTGGAGTGAGATCTTTGTATGCAACTGCTGATCTTCTGGCTGAAGTAAGTCAATTTATGTCAACTTCATGTAATCATTTGAACATGATACCTTAATTTCTCAGATACTAATCACTCTGCTCTGCATACTCAAGTATTTCAATTCAATCTCAAACACATAGCAGTAGCATACAACAATTCCCTTCATTCAATTTGTTATGTGGCAACTTTTATTGATTTAACATGAATATGTCTATGAATTATTGGCAGGGGTTTAAGGATGTGTACAATATGGGAGGAGGTTATTTGGAGTGGGTAAAAAAGGAATTTCCAGTGAAGATACATGCGACCAAAAGCTCAGTTATATGATTGTTCCCTTTCGAATTTCTGAATGGCTTCCATGGATATTATTATAATACCCTTTTACATTTACCACTCTCAACGTGTTCATTAAGTTGTGCTTTTTGTATGATTAAGTGTAACCATGTGAAGGCAAGCATGTTTAAATTTGTATTGTATCTACTTGAATATATGCAAAAAAATATCTAGGTTAAGCAATCTAGACTCGTCTAACTTAGCAAGAAATCTATACAACTAAAAATTAATTATCATCTCTTCTGAACAAGATACCACTATAGTTTATTCTTTCTAGTAATCTACCACTTTCTCATCTTACCTCGTTCAACCCAACCGTGAACAAAATCAAGTTACATTCATAAGAGTCACATAGAAATGTGAATAAGTCGTTATGAGAGATAAAAGATTTTCTTAGAGATAAGGATAAATGACTAATTTATAGATGCATTAGTATTTTTCACTGAATTATATTATTATTTTTTTAATTAATTGATTTTTTTATAAAATAAGACTATATTAATTCATAATTCGATCGAGATATAAGTATATTTTGTTCTAGTTAATATTTGAATTCAAATTATGTCGAATGTTGTTAATTGAAATTTATTAACCCCTTTAACTTAGTTATATTATACGGCTTATTTAAGTACGGGAGACAATATATATTTTAATATTTTATATGAAAATAAATATTTTTTACACATGCAAATAATCAATAAGAATGTATCTTTCTTTACCTACTGATATCGGTAAAATAGTAGCAATCCATTCTATACTATATGGTGAATCAACGAGAGTTATTAGAAAAGTAAAATTTAAATTAATGAAAGAATAACATAGGAGTAATAATATTAGATGTGATATAATTAATTAACTTCTATTCATTCCAACGAGAGTTATTAGAAAAGTAAAATTTAAATTAATGAAAGAATAACATAGGAGTAATAATATTGAATGTGATAGAATTAATAACTTCTATTCATTCATATATAGATGCACG
>JBBPBP010000004.1:15724137-15737392 GCA_037974735.1 Cicer chorassanicum
TAAACATAATTTGAAATATAATAACATATAAGTATGTTAGCAGAGATATGATACAGTAATGATTCAAAGGTATTATGTCATATGTGTTTGATGCAAATAGATGACATGATTATGAGTTATCATGTCACATGTTTGATGTGTATGAGATAACAAATTAATTTATAATATTTAGTATTTGATAAGTAACACATAACCAAATGATAGGATATATATTGCGATAAAATGAAAATTTTGTCCTATATAATCTATTTAATTTTTTCTTTCAAAATAACATTCATATATTTTTTTTATAAATAAACAAAAAATGCTAAAAAAATGTAAATAATTTATGAAGTAATTTTATATATTTGAAAAAATTGTTTATGCTACTAAAAAACATATATTATTAATGAGCAAAAATCGTATTTTATCAATGAGCAAAAACCATATTTATTAATAAGCACAAAACATATTCATTATGAGAAAAAAATATATTATTTATGAGAAAAAACATATATTGTGAACAAATGTTTCAAAATATAAAATAACCAATAAACTATTTGTTTCAATATGCAATGAACAACCTATTCTAAAATAGAAAACAAAATAAAAAATTATTCACTCCAATATAATTAGCGGTTCTAAAATAATATCAATAATAACTAAACTCATATATCTCTATTAAAGAGTCATTCATACCAGTAGACAATGTCGACATGTGCAACTTCACGGTGTAACTGTGCTATTTTGTAATGGAAATTTAATAAGTATAATTCACCGTATTTCTTTCTATCACATATCTAGATTAAAAAGCAGTTATACCCAATATTACTATATTGTCAATGTGTTATTTAAGTTATGATGACTATTCTACGTAATATAAGCCATTAGACACCTCGAGTGACTACAATATAGACAACACATAAATAAAAGGCAAAATGAACAAATTAAAGTGTTATAAATTTTATAAACAAGTTTATAAAAATATTAGATTTTTTTTAAATAAAAGTTTATTTTTTAGCATTTCAATATGAATACGATGCACAAACAATTATAATTTTTATTTGTAAATTTTAAAAAATATAGAAATTTTTTTTACTTTGGAAGAGCGCAACCATGGAGAGCAGAGCGACAATGGACAAAAAAAGGAGGGACAAGAGGGAAGGAGAGGAGAGCGGTGTGAATAGGGAAAGGAGAGTTACGGTAGAGAGGGGAAAAGATGATAGCGCAATGGAGAAGGAAAAAAAACGAGTGCGTGCAACGATGGGGAGAGAGAGACGATGGACAAAAAATGAGGGAGAGGAGAGCGACAGTGGAGAGGGAGAAGATAGCGACATTAGAGAATGAGAGGAGAAAGGAAAACGAGAGAGAGGAGAAAGGGAGGGAGAGTAGCGCGTTGGAGAGGGAGAGAGAGAGTAACACGGTCAGAGTAAAGTGAGGGTACGGAGAGAGAGAAATGTGAGTGGAAAAGAGAAAGAGTAAAAATGAGGTTGGATAATGATTGTTTTCCATGAATCTCAATGACCAAGAATTGACAATTGACATGATAAGTAATTGTAGAATATCTAAATTATTTCAAAATTACCAATTTATCTGTAAATTTGAAATCAAATAAGTAGTTTCTTACTTGGATTAGGTAGTATATGATTAAAAAAATAGGCTTAATTGCAGTTTTGTTCCCTCTATTTTAGCTGAATCACTAAAGTAGTCCCCCCATTTTATTTCTCTCCAGTTTTGGTCCCTCAAACAGAATTTTGGTTCAAATATTGATGAAGTGTCATTTTTCTAAGCCACACTACATCATTTATAATCATAGATTTCAGGTACAATTGTTGTACCACGAGATCTTGAGGCATAGTGTGACTTAAATAAGTGCAAAAAAAATGAGAATTCATCAAATTTTGGACCAAAATTCTATTTAGAGGGACCAAAACTGGGGAAAAATAAAATGGGGGACTACTTTTGTGATTCAGCTAAAATAGGGGGACCAAAACTGCAATTAAGTCAAAAAAATTTAATTAATATATTATATGTATATCAAAAAAATAGTAGAATAAGATAACACAAATGTATCATATTTTGTTTTCCTAAGTCGTTAATATCTTTAAAAACCTTTAAAATCATAATAAAAACAATAACCAAAATCTACCAATTATAACTTTTAAATTAAAAGTATATTTCCATTTTATGACGAGTTACTATTACTTCGAATAGCTTACAAAAAAAAATATCCTATAATTATTTATTTAAGAAAATATTGTATTTAGTCATAACAAAAATTCTTGAAAATCTCGTATATATTCAAGAATAAATAATTTTTGTTTAACAAAATCACATTTTTTGAAAGACTAAAATAATTTATAAAACAATTGGCCGCTATAGCCTTCGAATGAAAAGGCCCGAGTAGAGAAAGCCTCCTGCGCAAGTTCCTTCAGTTCTCTCAGCTTTCTCTCTCCGACAAATACCGTTCTTTCCTCCTTCCAATCTTTCTTCCGAAGTTCTTCAAGTTTTCAACTATGGTGCTCGAGGTAATCGCTCTGATTTCCCCTTTTTATTTTCAACGAGTTCACTAGTCAACCACAAACCCTCCTCTTTCCTCTTTTTTCATTCGATCAATTAGGTTTTTCTTTTCTTGCTATTACTACCGCAACACTTTCTTATTCGATTATTCTCTTCATTATTCTTTTGTTTCGTTAGGCTACGATGATCTGTGTTGACAATTCTGAATGGATGCGTAACGGTGATTACTCTCCTTCTCGATTTCAAGCCCAATCAGACGCTGTTAGTCTTATTTGCGGTGCTAAAACTCAGGTAAATCCAATCGTTGCTTAATTAATACTTGTATTATCTTTGATTCTCAATCCAAAGTAATCCTTTTAGGGGAGAATATATGTTGTATTTCAGAATTGTTATTTTTTTAGGTTTAGGTAATTGCGTGTGTTCAGTTGTGCTGATGAACTTTTTCTTTTACTGTTTAATGGTTTAGTCTAATCCTGAAAATACGGTTGGAGTTCTCACGATGGCCGCCAAGGGAGTTCGAGTTCTGGCTACCCCTACCAGTGATTTGGGCAAAATCTTAGCTTGTATGCATGGTATGTTTTAATTTTTGAATCTTTGTTTCTCCCTGTGATACTTGTGCTCTCCTATATCGTGGGAAGTACGGTGACAGTACATCATGCTGGGAAATCGACACTTTTAGTGTTTAATGTTTATGATGATTAACTATTAATTAATATAAAGTTGTCTACTTGTCTCTGTAAGTTATGTGTGAATTGAATTCTTAGGTTGGGGAAGTTTGTTCAGTTTTGTTATTAGGTTCGTTTTCTTTTGGCTTCTTATCTTTCTAGATTTACTGGCAGCTATGTGTATGTATGGCCACGGCCATAGGGATGGCTATTAGTAAGATTAAACTGCACGGCAAGTTTGCGTTGTGTTGGACTTATGTGTTAATGTAAGAGTTTATTCATTGTTCTTCCTTAGGTCTAGAAATAGGTGGTCAGATGAACCTAGCTGCTGGCATTCAGGTGGCACAGTTGGCTCTTAAGCATCGGCAGAATAAGAAGCAGCAGCAAAGGATTATTGTCTTTGCTGGAAGGTATGAACAGCTATTTATTCTTCATGGTTTGAAGTTTATTTTATATGTAACTGATTCCCCTTCTGTTATCAAATTTAATGCTTCATTATAGTCCTGTCAAGCATGAGAAGAAAATGTTGGAGTTGATAGGTAGAAAGTTGAAAAAGAATAGTGTTGCTCTTGACATTGTCAACTTTGGTGAAGAAGACGAGGGGAAGACAGAGAAGCTGGAAGCACTCCTTGCAGCTGTAAACAATAATGATAGTAGCCACATGGTTCATGTTCCACCTGGTCCAAATGCTCTTTCAGATGTACTTATAAGGTTTGTGGGTTCAATTTCATGTTATTTGTTTTTCCTTTTTTCATGCTTTGTTCTCAGTATTCCCATTTGGATTTGGGATTTCTATTTGGTAAAAATTTGAGTATTTGAGAAGTTATTTATTTATGGCTTAAATATGCAAAAAGTCCCTATAAATAGGGGTCACTTTGATTTTAATCCTTGTAAATGTTTTTCTTTCTATTTGATCTTGCAATTTCAAAACAGTTTTAATAGTCCCTCAAATGATTTTTTTGCTGAAGTGGATGTAAAATGATGACGTGTCACACGTGACTCGACAATTTTTGCTGACTCATCTTTCCCCAATATTAATAACAAATTAAATTATTTTAATCGATTTTAATTAAGTTTTTTAATAAATAAAAAGAACAATTTAATTAGAAAAGTCAGATATTCATCCTTCAACTCCATATTCATCTCTTTCGACCCACAAACCCAGAAATCATTCTCCGAACCCAAAAATCTTTCAACCCACATACCCAGAAGTCCTTCTCTCTCCCTCACCCTTCTCAACCCCATTCTATCTCTCCCTCTCATCATTCACTGTGAGCATAAACAAGACCATATCTGAAATGCAAAATCAGATTTGAATGACGGAGACAGAATTACACAACACCTCCAAATCAACAATTGTAGCAATCTATTCAAACAACAGAGTTTTTTCTCTTTATTAATTTCTTCCTTGTTGCTTTTTCTCGGAATCAAAGAAAGGTTTAGACTTTAGAACTGCAATGTAGTCCAGGCATGGGTTCAAGCATTTTGTAGATCTAGATCTAGAAGTTGAAACATTATGTTCCCAAAACTCAACTCCTTCTCTCTCCTCACGTTCTTTGATCTCTGAAAGTCCCCAACATCAGAAAAACCAATGGCCTCTGTAGATCTAGATCTAGAAGTTGCAACTTCAAATCAATGTGAGAACAACATGAATACGGCATTGGTCACACACCTTGAACAAGCTGACTCTCAGTTTATGATGTTTCCTTGGCTCAACCTTGAGAACACCATTTGCTAGAAAAAGAATAAGACTCATATCTTTGACTGTCACTGTCTCATCAAAGCTCCCTTCCATTAACAGATCTGTCTCTACTTAGTTGAGTTAGATAACCAACCTTTTCCGAATCCTCAACATTTTTTTTTGCAAAAACCAACAAGGTGATTAAAAAGAATAATTAATGTTCTAATTAATATCTGGGTTTCTTACTGTAATCCTCACTCTGTGACCCTTTTCTAATAAGGATTTCACTAGGTAAGTTGTTATGAAGGAAGCCACTATGTCATGGGTCAGTTTTGTGTCGTCGTGTGTAACTTGATCTTATTAATCCATCATTTTCCTTAATTTGATTCTTAATCTCAGAACAAAAGTCTTTCTTAGATTCATTCACTCTAAAGTCTTATTAATTAATTATTAGTACAATTTAAAATAATAAAATAATGAGTCAGCATGATATTAGCCATGTCAGCAAAAATTATGTCTAGTCACTTGTGATATGTCGTCATTTTATGCCCACTTTTGCAAAAAAAATCATTTGAGGGGATAAATTAAAAGTGTTATGAAATTGCAAGGTCAAATAGAAAGAAAAACATTTTACAAGGACTAAAATCAAAGTGAACCTTATTTATTTTTCCTTTTTTCTTGCTTTGTTCTCAGTATTCCCACTTGGATTTAGGATTTCCACTTTGGTAAAAAATTGAGTATTTGAGAAGTTATTTATTTTACTATCCCCGCTGTTTCTACTCAGCTCTGCCTTCTCTTCTAAATCCTATAGGAGAGAGTTTGGACATTAGACTTCTTCGTATTTTTAAAATTTATTTTCCAGTTCTTAACTCAATCCCGAAATAGCCATAAATTCTTCCTTGATATGATAAACACATTAGGATGTCCAAAACTCCTTTAATTGCCAAATCTTTCATTTGATCAATCCAATTGCCACTAATGACATGCTTCAAAGGTTTTGTGTGTGTGTGTGTGTGTGGTTTGTTAAAAGGTTTTGGTACCAATGATGCCCAAATTCTGTGGCACTATGCAGCCTTTGCAATTGTTTGCAATTTTATGATTTTAATTTCTCTTGGGTGCTCAGCCATGGGTGTTTCCATCTCAAACATGCAAATAGATTGGGAGCCTTGTTGTGTTAGTTTTTTTCCCTTCATATAATCTTGTTTTCTCACTTTTTGTATTTGTTTGTTTCTTGAGGATATTATATCCTTGCTCCTTCTGTAATCCCTTCTCTGTTAATCTGATAAATTCTTCTTTTTATCTATTAAAAACTTCTGAGATAGTTATGTAACCTTGCGTTGTTGCAGTACACCTATTTTTACTGGTGATGGAGAAGGTGGAAGTGGTTTTGCCGCAGCAGCAGCAGCAGCATCTGCAGGCGGTGTATCTGGATATGATTTTGGTGTGGATCCAAACTTGGACCCTGAATTGGCTCTTGCTCTGAGAGTTTCAATGGAAGAGGAGAGAGCCAGGCAGGAAGCAGCTGCGAAAAAGGCTGCAGAGGATGCTTCCAAACAAGAGAAAGGTGGTGGGCAGCAAGCTATTTCCCAGGATGCAACTATGACTGATAATAAGACAAATGATTTGGTAAGTGTAATTAGTTATTTAAGCAATGTTTGTTGTCTGTTTTGTCCTATCACCTATGCTTTGTTTGGATTATGAGAACAATTTTTTAAGTATATGATTGACTCATTCTGACACTAACATCCATCATGACTCATGCACTAATTATGGTAAGGCACTCGGTATTACAATCTACACGGAGGTATCACATCCCATAACCCTTGGAGCAGTTATGTTTTCTGTTGGCTCACCAGTATTTATTCTCAGAACTCCTTTTCCATGTGGTATAAAATATACAGATAAAATACTATTTGTGGAGGTTGATTGTTACATTCTAAATGCTATGGGTACACAGCAACTTGTAAAACTTATTTCTCGCAACATGTTGCTATTCTGAGCGCAACTCAACATCAACGGCAATGAATAATGTCTTTTTCATGGGATGTTATAATTATAAAACACACTCAAAGAGACACGTCTTGCAAAAAATTTCTTCTACCTGCTTTGCTTTTGAATCAGTTATCTTGTTTTGATATTTAATTTTATTATTTCCATATACTGTATCATGTCGTAGTACTCGTTTTGTGTGAATTGACTGATACTTGTTTTGTGTGATCTGGCTTTCAAGTGGAAACAGGATGACGAGAATGCTCTACTACAACAGGCCCTTGCAATGTCAATGGATGATCCTGCGGTTAGCCATGATGTAAGAGATACAGATATGTCTGAAGCAGCTACAGATGATCCTGAATTGGCTCTAGGTAAGTTTTTATGTTGTTTAGTCATTATTCATCTAGACAGGGTGAATATTTTTCAAGTCATTTTAGTCTTGTCGTATGTGGGACGTGCTTTGTTATTATGTTGCATGAAGATTGATCTGATTCTGGAATTGAGAAAATTTGTATTACTTTTGGTTTAATCCTGAGGGATTGAGTTTTTTCTTAGTTTGTTTGTTTGGAGGTGGGTACTTATGGATCACGATGGTATCATTTCATTGAATACGGAATGTTTTATATGACTTGTATATTTGCTCAGCCAACTCATACTTTTTTGACGCCTCTTTTTGGGATAATAAAGGTTTGACTTTGTTAAATCATGAATGGTTACATTATCTTCTGGATGAAGTTATGCTATGATGAAATCAATCTGTATTTCTATAGATTTTACTTGAAAGAGGTAGTTATCCTGATTTTCACTGATTTCTTGTCTTTTTTGTTGCTTGGAGCTCTCCAAATGTCAGTAGCAGATAGCGCCAAGGACTCAGCCAGCCAGTCAGATGTGAGTAAATTGTTGGCGGATCAGTCCTTTGTATCTTCTGTCCTTGCATCGGTATGTGTGATAAATCTAGTAAAATTTTCATTTGTTTCGTAAATGTATTAATTAATGAAATGATATGCTATATGTTCTCTACTGAGTAATAATTATTTGTTTTATTTGTTTCTGCAGCTTCCTGGGGTTGACCCAAATGACTCATCCGTTAAAGATTTGCTGGCTTCCATGGATAGTCAGTCTGACGTAAGTCTTCTTTTATTGAAAATTATTTTTGGGTTTGAAAATGATTTCTTAGAAAATCTTACTGTAGGCACGATTGAATTCAGCTTCACCTGGATTAATTGCATTGTATTAGCATGCTGATTATGTTTTTTTTATATATTGTCTGCCTATGAAATGATTTTTTAGAACAATTGTTGTAGGTGGAATTTTATTTATGTATGTGATGTCTTAATAAGCATACCTTGCTAACTAACTTGAGTGAGAAAATAATATTCTTAATGAGAAAACTTTGTTCATTATCATACGTCATCCATATTTATTTGTTGGATGCTCTCTCTCTCTCTCTCTAGTTTTGAAATGGTAATGGTAAAGGATATGGAGGCTACTATATTGTGCTTGAAGTGAAGGACCATAGCAAACAGTTTTCTGTTAATGAAAAATTTAAATGTTATTCAATATTTTTTCATATCGGTAAACTTTTATATAAGTGCTACTCGATCACATTTATGCTTAATATTTTACATGGCTGACATTTCATTTAAATCTAACTATTGGTATTTAGATTTTGGTACGTACTGTGCATTATTACTGATTTCATGACTGTGTTGTCCATCAGCCTCAGCAGAAGAATGAAGAGGAGCGACCAAATGAGGAGGAGGAGAAATAATTCGAGTCTCTTTGCAGTTTCTTATTCTCTGTTCCTTTGACAGACATATTGGTATTGGTAACATGTTGGAAGGTGGTTCTAGACTGTAGTTGGGGCATTACTTCACTTGCACTCCAGTAATCAAATTTCCCCAGCTTATTTGAACAGATGTATGTCGCTTGATTAGGTTAGAAGCCTGTTGTTAATCAGGGCACAAAGAAAGAACATACTTATACATTGTTTTATGGTCAAGAATACTCCATGGAAATGTTCGTCAATGTCATTACTTAGTATATGATGAATCCTTTTAATTTTTTATTTCTTGTATTTTCTTAATGTAGATAATTTACAAGCAGAGGTGCTCAATTCTGATACATGACCTGTTCTATGGTTTTTCTCAAAATGCAAATCGCAGTCATCTTTACAAATGTATGCAGTACCCTGGGCAGATGAGTGGCCACTCACCAATCTGACCTCAATTGCCATTTGTGTCATCAATTTGGGCGGTTTCGGTCCAGTTAATAGGGGTATGGCCTATGTTAATTTTTGAACCAATTCTCTGAAAAAGGAACAATATACTAAAATTGCAGTAAAAACAAATTAAGTTTATTGAACGATCGTTCATCCCTTCCCTGTTGTGGAATTTCTTTCTTACGCACACTTTTCTTTTACGCTACTGTTCATGTTTAACTTAGAGATTTAATAATTCCATCACTCTCACATGTAGGTCAAGCCTAGTATGTCATTTTTTTATTTTATTTTTTATTCGACGTGCTGTGAGCCGACTTGGGTAGTGACCCACCCACAAATCTCCCTCAACTATCTCTGCTCTGGCTTCTCTCTATAGCAAATAATTTATGTCACAAACAAAAAATGATCAATCATGTCTAAACTATTCTAATTTGTATGGATTTTCTCAAGAAAAAATGACTTTATCTCTAGTGCTTCTCGTATTTATGGATACTGCACTGCAATGTGCTTTGACTTAACATTAAAATTTGGTTTTTGCTAAAATGAATCATGCTTTGATTGTCGCATAATAATACAAATTTTTCTTGCTTGAAGTCTAATTATTATAGGAATTTCTTCACCCATCATTAGGAAATTTATTGACAAATACACAATGATTAGAAGTAGTTTAATCATAGCATGCTTCTCTATAAAAGAATCAAATTTTTTGTACCGTTGTTGTGGTGTTAGGTTGATTTTATACAATTTTTTCTTCTAGTTGCACATAAATTGCTCTTTTCCTTTAATTTCAAAGCCCTCAATTTGCTCAATATAATTTTCCCCCTCCAAATCACCATGAAGGATTGTTGCCTTCATATCAAGCTGTTTAACTTCTATGTTCAAACTTGCGATTAACCCAAACACAACTCGAATAAATGACATTTTTACAACTCGAGTAAAGGACATCGTTATAGCAAGTGACAAATTTCTTCAAAGGCAGTAATTTTCATTTGATAAATACTCATGCTTGGTATCACAATTGTGAGCTATTCTCTTCTACCTTTATTTTACAAACTCTTTTGTTCTTGAGTGCTTTCTTGTCCTCAAACAACTCCACCAACTCAAATATGATGATGCTTATGCAAGGAATATATTTTTTCTTGCGTGAACTTTGATCTTATATCCATTACTATCATATAATCATATAATGTATAATACAAGTCGAGAGATGAAAAAAAGTTAGAATTAGAGAAGAAGATAATATAATATTTAGATCTATTTTGAAAATATGTTTTTTATCCATCAGAGATGTAAAAAAAAGGAATTCTCGAATTTGTTTATGATAGACAATGTTTTGTTGTAGGCATTTCCTGTGATTTTTTTTTTCCACTTCGTTTAAATGGGGAATAACAATAACAATGCTATTTATACCTATTGTTTTCTCTGTCGCGACCGTTTTTCAAAACCTTATCACAATGCTTAAACATCACAAGAATAACCTTTACAATTAGGTGGATGTTCATCCAATTTTCAAATTTTTTGACTGTTTACTGGATTCTCACTTCTGATAGTGTAAAATACACTACCGAATTTTAGCTCTTGATAATATTTTTAGGAGCGGAGATGCAAAAATAGGGTAACATATGAACATTCACCTAAGCAAAGTTGATCCAAAGCATGGGCTGCTCTTGGTCGTATATTTTCTGTGTCATTGTTATCCTATATATATATATATATATGGGGGACATATTAAGTATGATGACATTTCAACCATTAGATTAAAATGTATGGTTGAGATTAAAACTCCACGTTAGAAACTCACACTTCTTCCCTCGGCAAAATTCTCACTTTCACACATCAGTGTCTCTTGAACTTCACTATTTTTCGTCATCTCTTTCTCAATCTCTCTCCCAAACCTCATTGTCTTTCCTTTTCTCACAATCATTCCTCTTCCTTACCAGTTTAGATGTGTATTGCAAACGCATTATCATCACCTTCCACGAACACCACACTACATGCATCACCTCGCTACGCTACAAGTACAACTTGGAGAGCGTGATTTTTGTCTCTTTCAATTTCTTTTCCAAAAAAAATATATGTATGTAGTTGATATTTTATATTTCCATTGTCCCACTCTCTCAATTTTTGTAGTCTTTGTAGTTTATTTGTTCAATTTACGTGTTGTATATTCACCAAAAAAACTCTATGTTTTTGCTAGCATGCTGTTGTCGAATAAAAGAGGAAGGGGTGTTTAAATTTGAGCCCTTCGTTTCAATTGAAAGACTGAAAATTCATTTTTTTTTCATTTTCACTTAAAAAAAGCATTAAGTGATAAGGCCCATATATAGGAACATATGAATGATAAATTTTATAACGAGAAGATACGAGATACAATTATAGATGATTATAATTAAAAGTTATTTAAATATCAAATAATCACTTAAAAAAATCAGAAACTCTAAGAGCCCCCATAAAAAAAATTCCAATAAGTGTTTTTCACATAAATTTTGCTCACCGAAAATCTTGATGAAACACACTTTCTTTAAGGTTTTTAATGTTTTTTTAATTTTTATTATTTAATTTTTCAATGGTTTCTATATTCTTGTAGTATATGTGACTCGTTATCGTAGTTAACACTAACTAACCGTAAACAAATAAAGACCGACATGATTAATATTTTAAAAAGTTAGAACGTATTTTTGAATTTCGATCAAGCGGAAAAAGAAAATGATACAAAAGCAGAGTTCGGGAAGAAATTGAATATTTACTCATCATAAAATTTATCGAAAAAAGATACGAGTTTGAAAAAGAAAAGCTAACAATAATTATATAATAGAGTCTGATTAATGATGATAGATGTAATAAATATCACTTTTTTTACGCGACAAATAATAAATATCAATTAATACGTAATTAATATATAAATAACGGAGGGAAATTGAACGAAAATTAGTCTAAGTTGGAAAACGTTTATAAGTAGAAAAACCTTGTTTTTTTTCTATATATAATAAATATGTATATTTTGACTGACGATATAAATACTGCAAGAGCATCAAATAATCTTCTATAAAGGCATGAGTTTCTTTTGACTCATAAAGTACAAATTTAGAAAACAGTCATAATACTCCTCCATATACAATAATTAACTTATTTGACCATTTCACGTGTATTTTCATGTATAATTACGCTAATAATACAAAAATGAAATTTTATTGGTTGTTGGCTATTCATTTAAAATTTGGTGTAAGTTCAATGTCATTAAAATCTTAACATTTAAAATTTGGTACACTTTTATTTATATATGTTTGTAAATGAAACAAAATTCGAAGAAGAAAGATGAGTGAAGAGATTGATCATTATAAAAAGGAAATGGATTAGAGAAGAAAAATCAACACTACACTTGGGATTCCTTTGTTGGAGTACTAGTGCAACCAAATTCAATAGTTGAACATTGTGGTGGAGAAACTAAAATTAGAGTCCAAATAATATAAGGAAGAAGGAGAAAAAGTAGAACGAGGGAAAATAAGCAACGTTTTTTGTTGATCGATCAACAATTTGAAGAGCTTTGAATTCATGTACGTCAATTTGATCTTGGCCTCTTTAATTTATTATATGCTTACTTATTACAATATGCAAATTTATTGTGTTCTAATGGCTAAAATTAATATACTTCTCATTAACAAAAAAGGAATATATTTTTGTTTTTACATTTTAGTCGATGATTATTATGAATTTTTATCTTTCAAAAGATTTATTTTAGTTCTTTAATTTTGTATGTTATTACATATTAGTCATTTTGATTATATCCCTTAAATAAGCACATAACGAATTGAAGGATTTGTGAATTAACATTTCTATTGAGTAAACACTTACTTTTATTTTTGAAAGTGTTAGATGCTCTTACAATAATTATTGGAAGAATGAAAATTAAAAATAAATCTTTGAACCACTATTATGTTAATCAAAATAGTTTCTGATGTTAAATCTCTTCGACAAATCTATTAATTTACATATAAAATGTCATGTAGATAATATTATTCACATAATTTGAACACACTATTTTAAGAATTAAAATGATGTAACAGTTGCAAAATTTATCATGTTTTCTTCTTTTCCTCAAATTTCTTCTTCACGATTTCCTAAACAAAATCTTCTTCCTCAAATATTTTTTTTTTAAATTTCTGATAAAAAAAAATCATCTCCAGCACTACCAAACAA
>JBBPBP010000004.1:15743043-15822045 GCA_037974735.1 Cicer chorassanicum
AAGCATATAGTAAATTTAATGCGTCAATTTTATACGTAGATGTAACTAAAATATCCTTTATATAAGAATATATTTAATTTAACTTTTTATTTTTCAATTAATAATATTAATAACAGATATGTTTAAAAAAATTCATAAATACATTTATTAACTTTTAATAATTTGTCTTACAATTTTAAATAAAATATGAGATCAAAATCTCTATTAATATTAAAACATTTAATCCATTATTACTCCTTTGATATCTAAAATGTTTCTAAAGTTAGGAATCAATTTTGTATTAAAAAACAAAATCAATAAAATAGTATTAGTATATGTTAGAAAGAGTCTCTTATATAGTTTGTTGCAAACATAATTTTAGTAAAACATAAAATTGAAAAGTGTATTTTGATTTACCTTTGCAGCTAGGATTTGATTCTGTACACTTTGCTAGAATTGATTATCAAGACAGAGCTAAGCGCAAAGTTGACAAATCTCTTGAAGTTATTTGGCGTGGCTCCAAAACATTTGGTTCTTCTGCTCAGATTTTTGCCAACACTTTTCCTATTCATTATAGTGCTCCAAGGGGTTTCAACTTTGAACTCTCCAATTACTTTGTTCCCTTACAGGTTCCAAATTAAAACACTAATGCTACAATTTTTTATTTTATTTTTTATTTTTTCATATTTTTTTAACAACATGACTAATATATTGCATGTCACATTTTACAAGTGCAGGATGATCCTCTTATATTTGATACCAATATTGAACAACGAGTCAATGATTTTATTAATGCTTCTATTACCCAAGTAGGTTAATTCTATCCATCAATTTTGATAATACTATGCAACTTCCTCATAAGAAATAATTTTATTGTGGTGCTGAGTACTAATTTATTTTTATAGTATATTATTCAATGATTATGCACACAAATTTGTAACTGAAGTAAATTAAGAATGAAAATTGGTTGAACCGTGTAAATGTTTTTAAATTTAAATGATTAATTTTGACATGAAAAAAAGAAAGAAGATAAATAACCTGTTTGGAACTATAAATTTTAAGTTAAAGAAACTTTAGGTAAATCAAGTCTAAAATACAAAGTCAAAACGTGAGTTGTGAGATTTTGATTTGACAATTAAGATCATTGATCGCGTGAATGTCAAAAATCCAAATTTACTAGGTATGGTATCACACAAAAAAACAAGAATGTGAAAATTTGATATGCTTGTACTTATTATAGGCGAATGTGACGAGGACGAACCATATCATGTGGACAATGGGTGATGATTTCCAGTACCAATTTGCAGAATCTTGGTTCAGGCAAATGGATAAATTAATTCACTATGTTAATAAGGTAGGGGTTTATACTTTATATTTATAATGCATATGCTGATAATTCTTTTTTGTACATGCATTGATTTGTATCATGCTGAGTTCTAATACATGTTTCCTTATGTTTAATGTTCAGGATGGTAGAGTGAATGCCTTGTATTCTACTCCATCTCTTTACACCAATGCCAAAAATGCCGCAAACCAATCGTGGCCACTGAAAACCGACGACTACTTCCCGTGAGGATCTGCTATTGTTTTGTTTCTGATGCAGCTTATGATCTGTTAAACCACTTATACACATTTTGATGATTTCTTACAGGTATGCTGATGGCCCAAATGCTTATTGGACCGGATTTTTCACAAGCCGACCGGCCTTAAAGAGATATGTTAGGATGCTAAGTGGATACTATTTGGTATGATATTGATGTTCCATACAACAATGAAATTTAAGTGTAATTTTCTTGTTTGCACTTAAGCATTCTTAACAAATCCAAGGCATTTCTAACCTTTTTGATGTAGGCAGCGCGTCAACTTGAGTTTTTCGCGGGAAATAGATCAACTATATACAATACTTTTGACCTTGGAGATGCTCTAGGAATTGCACAGCACCATGATGCTGTCTCTGGAACTGCCCAACAACATACAACTGATGATTATGCGAAGCGGCTGGCTATTGGAGCCACTAAGGTGAGGAACTTGAACTTTTTCGGATGTGATACAATTCTAGATGGAAGCATGGATAAGATAAAAATGTAGAAAGTATAATAGAAATTGTATTTAGAATGAGTAGTAATTACATCAAGCCTTTATATAGGCTAACAACTACTGCTTACAAGCTAATGAATAACGATATCTCTAATACCTGAGTTAAATTTTGACTATATATTTTGTGTCTTGCATTTGTTTATATGCTTAGTTTTCCAATAGTATTGCTTTCTTGTAGGCTGAAGCTGTTGTTAGCTCTTCTTTAGCATGTCTAGCTGGTAAGAAATCCGGTGACCAATGTTCAGCACCTGCATCAGCATTTTCCCAGGTAATGTTTCAAATCAATAAAAGTAGAAAGCAAAAACAATAAAAATGTTGAAGTAGGTTCTATCACTGTTCCAGCTAAAGATATATTTTGATCCTTAATCTTTTCTCCAATATTGCTGGATTTTGGCAGTGTCAATTACTCAATATCAGCTACTGCCCTCCAACAGAAAACAATATTCCAGAAGCTAAAGATTTGGTAATATTTTCACAATTTTTGGTTATTAAGAATGCTGGTTCAATTTTATGTGACATATGTTAATGGTTTAATTTTCTAGGTAGTGGTGGTGTATAATCCCCTTGGATGGAACCGTACCGATATAGTTAGAATACCGGTAAGAATATGTGATTTGCTTGTGGCATCATAAAATAAAGAATTTCCAATATCATGCAGAATGTAACCATCATTTGCATCAGGTTAATGATGCTAATCTTGTGGTCAAAGATTCATCTGGCAATAACCTTGAAGTGCAATATGTGGATGTCGACGATGTTACAACAAATTTAAGAAATTTGTACGTGAAGGCGTATTTGGGGGTGTCTCCGAAACAAGCACCAAAATACTGGCTTCTGTTTCAGGTGTCTATACCTCCACTTGGATGGAGCACATACTTCATTTCTAAAGGAGCTGGAAAAAGTAAGTTCCAATTGTTTCAAGTGTGTGAGTTGTTGATTTTTATCACAGTGATTGTATAAAAAATTAAATATAGATTTTTATTAACTGATTTGATAATTTTCAGTACTAACTATGCTTCATTGATGTTTCAATTTGATAGGTACAAGGAGAAAAGGAGACTTATCACATCTAAATAGTAAGAATGGTGGGAACATCGACATCGGGCCGGGAAATTTAAAGATGTCCTTTTCTTCAATCTCTGGACAACTCAATCGGATGTATAATACCAGAACTGGAGTAAGTAACTTTTCATGTTCATAGACCTCACAAGAATGTTTCTAATTTTGTGTTAACTTAACTGAGTTGTTTTTCATGATAAATCGTCAAAATATAAAGAACTTTTTAAATTTCTATTTTGACATCGACCAGAAAATAAAAATAGAAAAGAATATTTTCAGCTATTAACTCAATGTTGATGCAATCATCAAACTTCAAATTTTCATATACAACCAGCTATATTCTGTTATGCTTTATTTTTTGTCTGGTCGAGTATATATTCTACTGAACTCATACAAGGAATCATTTTAATTCTATAGATTTCAATGAAGATCAAGTGTGTTCAAGGCATAGCTTTGTCACTTAGGTTTCCTTATTTCTTTCACATGAAGACGCATTTCTAAGAGAATAGGAAAAAATATAACACAATTTTTAAATTTTGCAGGTTAATATACCAATTCAGCAAAGCTACCTTTGGTATGCCTCTAGTGATGGTGGTGATGGTTCTAGTGATGGTCAGGTGTGTGATTTCCTTTCACATATCATTCAAATAATAAATTAAATTAAATTATTATAGTGTATGCTTCAATAGTATGATTTCTCCTGTAGGTATCCGGTGCATATATATTCCGCCCAAATAAATCCTCTCCAAATATTGTTTCAAGATCGGTAAGTTTTCATCTTTAATCTGTTAACCTATGGCATTGGGTGGATAGCATAAGAAGTGTGATAATATAGCTTCTCGTACTATGTGTCTGTCCACTTTCCATTCGACTTTTATATTTCTTAAACAATGTCAATATCTTTATAGACACGTCTTGATTTATTTGATATATGCAGGTGCCCTTCAAAGTAATTCGTGGACCGCTAGTTGATGAGGTTCGTCAGAAGTTTAGTCCTTGGATTTACCAGGTCAGTAACTTGTACATTAAGCTACCAATGTGGACTATAATTGTGAGTGATTCAATATTGAAAATTTTCACATTACTTTAAAGTGAAAATTGAAAATTTTAATGATACTCACTAAATACCAAAATGGAATTGCTCTATCCATGAGTAACTTCTGTTCTGCTTACTATTTTGTAGGTTACTAGGTTGTACAAAGGCAAAGAACATGCTGAAATCGAATTCACTGTAAGTCACATTGGTTTTCCTTGTGAAAAAGAACTCTTATGTGTTGAAAATACTAGAAAAAAAAAATAAAGAATCTTATGTCTCTAGTTCGGTTGTTGTAAATATAACTAATAAGGTTCTGACACAAATTTATATATGAAGGTTGGTCCAATTCCTACCGACGATGGAGTTGGAAAAGAGGTAATCACAAGAATGACAACAAATATGGTTACAAACAAGGAGTTTTATACTGATTCTAATGGAAGAGATTTTCTGAAACGGGTAACTTTCATACAATTTTCTTCTGTTTATTATGAAATCCTTTGGGGAGAAAAGACTTATATGACCTATAAAAATACCGATGCAGGTTCGAGATCATAGGGAAGATTGGCCACTTCAAGTTAATCAACCTGTAGCAGGAAACTACTATCCAGTAAAGTTCTTTCACTGTATTAATACATATTCATAGTTGATTAGTATCTATAATCTTGATTAAGTTGATATACTTATTAGATTTTTTTTTTAAATGGCCAAAGTTAATAATCAGTTTTTCTGTTAGTAATTAGATGATATGAAAAATATCTTATAATATATTGTTCCAATTTTAGAATATCGTAGATTATCACTTCAGGTTAATTTTCATATCTCTTGGTTGTTATTATATTCGTTCCCTATTTGATTAGGATTAAAAGCCTTTAGCATAAATAATTGCAAGTGCTTAGTCTTTTGTATATGACACATCAAGCTATAGTTATAATTCAAAGTTTTAATTCTGTCTCTTCCCTCTTTCTTTGTGTAAGAGACAGCAAGTTTTAAAATAACTAATTTTTTTTTATCTGTTCAGATCAATCTTGGGATTTATACTAAGGATAAGAAATCTGAACTCTCAGTCTTAGTTGATCGTGCCACCGGTGGATCCAGCATCAATGATGGTGAAGTGGAGTTGATGCTTCATAGGTATCTATCTAACTAAATGTTAATTCTCTATTTCAATATTATTGTATTGCTACAAACTATTAAATATTGATACTCAATGTTTACTACTCAAGGCGCATTCTCCTAGACGATGGCAGAGGAGTACAGGAACCACTTGATGAAGATGTTTGCGTAACCGATAATAGTAGCTGTGAAGGACTAACAGTATGGAAATGTCACCAATTAGTTTACATTTATATGCAAATTTAGTTTGTTTATTAGAAGACTTGGAACACAAACCATTTTTCCTCTGTTATGTATATATATAGCATATGGTTTTTTATCCCCTTTTCATGTAATATCTCATTCTCCATGTTGTATCAGGTCAGAGGAAATTACTATATCAGTATTGACAATGTCGGAGCTGGTTCACGCTGGCGCCGTACAACTGGTCAAGAAATTTACTCACCACTTTTATTGGCTTTTACACATGAGGTATGACATGGAAGACTCTAGAGTTGGTACTTCATGGACTAATAATCATCACCATATGATTAAATATTACATTTTATGAGATTTTTATTTATCAGAATGCAGAAAATTGGAAGTCTTCTCATTTGACCAAAGGAACTGTCATAGATTCAAATTACAGCTTGCCACCTAATGTTGCCCTGATAACTCTTCAGGAGTTGGATGGTGGAAGTGTTCTTCTCCGTTTGGCACATCTATATGAGGTAAATGCATGAAAATTTTCATGGTTCTAAATTGCAGTTTGTGTTGCGCTTTCGTTGCAAACCTTGATATTACAACAAAATGCTGTCTATGCTGCTACAATTGTGGTTGTGATGTCATTGTATATATCTCTAGAACCTTTACATTGCGACTACAATTGAAGTTGTAGACTACAATTTAGAACTATGAATATTATACTATAATTAAGTTGTAATAAGCAACTAACTATTTATTGTGGGTATATTAGTTGTAATATAATTCTTGTGTTTTCAATGTGGTATTAGCCAAGTGAAGATGCTCAGTATTCAACATTAGCCAAAGTTGAACTGAAAAAGTTGTTCCCTACAAAAACGGTACATATTTAACATGTCTTTGTGATGCGTATACTTTCTTATAGAATAGCTTAATTTGGACTAAGTTTTCTTTTATTAATAATGAAGATAAAGGAGTTGAAGGAGGTAAGTTTATCAGCTAACCAAGAAAAGTCAGAAATGAAGAAGATGACATGGAATGTTGAAGGGGACAAAAAAGGACAAGAACCTCAACCAGTTAAGGGTGCCCCTGTCAGCACTTCAGATTTTATCGTCCAGCTCGGTCCAATGGAAATCCGTACTTTCCTATTGAAATTTTAAAAACTAGACTCTCAAATCCTAATTGATGTTTTTTATTTGAGAGTTTATTCTCTTATCCTCGATGTTCTCTGGATTGGCTAATCCAAAGGTCAGAGATAAAGCTACCCTTAGTCATTGGGTAGCTTTGGCTACCCCAAAAATTATATTTTTTTAGGAATAAAGTAAGTATAGTTTTGTACTTAGCTATTCAAGTAGTATATATTTAATTACCCAAATAAATTTATTAGTAAAAAAATGATCACTTGATTGATATATCTATTGGTATTGTTTTGACATTTTCAATCTCTATTGCAACTACAAATAAAACATATTTAAAAATAAAAATTGTCAAGAATCAAGATATGACTCAAAAATAAAATTGATGAAATAATAAGTTTCTGATTTTAATTTACAATATATATATATTTTTTATAAAAAAAATTGGTCACCTCGTGAAAATTAGTCTAGTTTTGTCGCTCTTGGAGGTATATTTTGACAAATAAAGAGCTCAATAAATATGTAGATTCTGCCAATAGTGTCCCATATCATCAAATAACATATTGTTGTAATGATGCTTTTCATACATCAATCTGGATAATAATGATACTACCAAATAATCAATTTCAAATTTTCTTAAATAGAAAGTCTTATTCCAGTGTGTATGTATGTAATGATATTAGCAGAGTACAAGGTAAACAAATACACTAGGTGAGATGAGCCAAGTTACTAAGTGGAGCCAACCAAGTTAGCTGTAAACTTGTAACATTGCTAGTTAGCATGAGAAGTGGACATTAGAAAGTGAGTGTGAAAGTTTTTATAAGAGAAGATATGGAAAATAGAGAAGATATGGAAAATGTACGATGTATATGCTTGCTCTCTCTAAATACTTTTTCTCCCCCTCTCATATTCTTCTACTTACTTAGTTATTCTTAGAACGATTTTTTTACTATCGTCACATCCTTCTAATTCATTCACTAGGAGTTAATTATTTTTTATTGTTCATTAAAATAGTAAACTCAATTCCATTATCATTTTAGTGCCATTACAGTGTATATGTGATGATAAAATTTCTTTGCACATTATATATGATTTTAGCTTTATTTTTGGTATATTTTGAAGTAACTGAAAGCTCGTACCGAAATCGACGTGGGAAATGTCGTTGGTAGTTAAATTTTGTCTCTCATCTTTCCCTAAACGCCACGTGTCGTTTCGTCATTCAACTTCTTTTTCATTTTTCTCTCTCTCACTAGTTTCCAATTCCTCACAATCTGTGATAATGGAAAAAGAACATGAACATGCATCCATGGCGTCTCAAAATCCTAACCAGAGAAACTCACTTTATCCAGAGATTATAGATTCCAACCCCGAATATTCAAACACTAACCCAACCTCTTCCTCTCTCTACCCTTCAATCGACGTCAGCGAGCTCGTCGAAAACCTCTTCCCGGAAAACACAAACCCCTCCGCTCCTCCAATCGCTGCCGAAGATGTCCTCATCAAAGTCCCCGGCGCCATCATCCATCTCATTGATCAACAATACAGCTTCGAACTCGCCATCGGTGACCTCACAATTATTCGTCTCCTGCAGGGCCAAAACACCGTCGCCGTTTACGCTTGCGTCGGCGACGAGATCCAATGGCCGCTCTCTAAAGACGAAGCCGCCGTAAAGGTCGATGGCTCGCATTACTTTTTTTCCTTCCGTGTCCCGAAGGAGAAGGACGATTCCGATTCGAGTGACGAGGAGGAAGGGGAAAAGCATAGCCGCCGGAAAGGTCGCGGGAAAGGAGACGACGGTTCGGATTTGCTCAGTTACGGATTGACGATTGCGTCGAAGGGTCAGGAAGGTTTGTTGAAGGAGCTTGATGAGGTTTTGAAGGAATGTAGCAATTTTTCTGTTCAGGAGGTTTCGGAGAATGCGAAGAAGAAAGGAGAGGCTTTAGATGGTTCTCTGGCGATGGAAATATCTCCAGCGGATTTGAAGACAATGAAGGAGAAGAAGGAATTGATGGAGGAAAGGTGTGCTGCTTATTGGACTACATTGGCTCCCAATGTGGAGGATTATAACGGAACCGCCGCGAAGCTTATCGCAGCCGGTTCAGGACAATTGGTTAAGGGAATTTTGTGGTGTGGTGATGTTACTGTTGAGAGGTTGAAATGGGGAAATGAGTTTATGAAGAAGAGGATGGGTCCACCTACACAGGCTGAGATTAGCCCCCAAACCTTAAGGCGAATCAAAAGGTGCTCCTCCTTAATTTTGAATTTTAGTATTTTTTTTCTTTCTTAACTCTCTGGTTTTGAGGAGAAAGAAGTCTCAGTAATTTAGTGTTTAGTCCGGAGGTAAGTAAAATCTGATAAAAAATTGTTTTAGTCAGAGTTTGAACTCAGGTTTTTTCAAACAATTCACTCTTCACTAAAGTTAATTAACAACTTGAATCCAACCATTTGATTATTTTTGTTCTAGTTTAAGTGTGTTTGGGTGACCAACTTAATTTTTATTTTATAAAATTGATTTTAGTTAAAAGAGTTGGGAGCAAAATGTTTTTGTGCTTGTAAGTAAGTTTACATCAAAATTGTGCTTGGTTTAGTTTCTACTGGCTCTGTATAGTTTTGCTTAATGTTGATACATACATGTGTCTAGCTAATGTGGTGTAAGGTTTTAAAATGTTGTCGTGTCATGATCTTTGATATAACTGATATTGGTGTCCTTTGGCTTGAATTTTATATAGGGCTAAGAAAGTGACTAAAATGACAGAGAGTGTTGCCAATGGGGTCCTCTCTGGAGTTGTGAAGGTCTCTGGGTTTTTCACAAGTTCAGTGGCGAATTCAAAAGCAGGGAAGAAATTTTTCAGCCTTCTACCTGGCGAAGTTGTGCTTGCATCGTTGGATGGATTCAGTATGTCAGTTATCTTAATCCCTGTCATTTAGGGGACTTATGATTTTCATGCATCACTAAATGCTGTTAGAAACTTGGAATTCTAAGCCCTAGCCAAATATCCCTAGCAAATGAAAAAATAGAAAACCCTCTGTCTGTACAAAGAAAACAAAATATGGAAAATATTGTTTTTATAAAAAAGTAAAGAAAATAAGATAACTCTTTCAATTTTTTGTTTCTCCATGTTTTTTGGGTTTGCTAGGTTAAGATTAGTGGTTTTCAGACCCTCGGTATTTGAAAATCACATTGGATATTGACTAATTTGAGCTAAGCTGGGTGGATCCAATTAAAGAACAGAAATATTTCAACAGTCACTATTTTAATCCACAGTTTTGGATTCGATATCTTAAAGTGCATGAAGCTTCTTGCTATTTGGATCGACCACTGTCGGTAGTGGTTTGTATTCTCTCTTGGTGGTTTTGGATGACATTTTTTATGTTTCAATAGCGATCTATCAGGTTTCGGTTGCATTTCATATTAGGATAAAGAATAAATGGGAGTTAGAGTAGTTAGGACAATTTAGAGTAGTTTGTTGGTTAGATGGATATAATGTATAAACAAGAGGAACAAGTAGAGTTTGGACACTGGGAATCGTTGAGGAATTATGTTTGATAGTTGGTGTTATGGCTTAGATTTTGGAGTTGAAAAGTTGTCATATTTGAATTCAATCTCATGGATGAGTTTGATCTAGCCGCTTTTGAGATAAAATGCTGAATAGATGATGCCTTTTAAGGGAATAAAATGGACATTGAATAAGGTGGAAATGAGATGAATGCTTATATGAGAGCTCGGTTGTGGTTATAACTGACCCAATGTTGGTGTTGTGTTGGAAGACTTTATGCCCGCATAATGTTCATAAATGGAAACGATTTGGATCCTATGCTTTTTTGGCTCTTTTCCTAAAGGATGATGGTTATTCTGTTCCAGCCCCAGGGGACGGATACATTATCTTTTTTGCCTTTTTGGCGTGAATTATGGAAACATTCTTCTGCTTCTGCATAATCGAATTTTATGATTGTTAAAATACCTTGAACTAATATTATTTGATAGAAATATTTATCTCATGATGTATGAACCATAGAAAATTTTAAATGTAACAATTATTTCATGCTCATTTGCTATTCTCTACAGCTCAGATCACTTTGTAAAGTGATTCTAGTAGTTCATGTTTAACTGTCTAAGAAAAAGCAAGAGTTGCCCGAAGAATCTATATCTTTATATGATCACGGAAACTTCATTAAGACCATGCAAGATCAGCAGAAATTTTTGAACTGTCATTATGGTCATGGAAACTTCATGAAATATTTTTTTGGTGACAAACTCCGATTTTCGTATACAACAGTGAATTGCTAGACCAGAGTTACCAAGACTATGTTTCATCATATGTGGTTGCTATTGTTGCTGTCAAACTTGGCCACCAAAAATCATTTTGCTTTCCATCTAAATTTATTGACCAGTGCACATAAATTATGTTGGGTTATCGTACAAAATCAATCTTTAAACTTTTGTTCATTTTCCCAACAATTTTTAACTCAATTGGGCTTTAAGACCCAACCAGCCACCATCTTTTAGTGGCTCCTGTATAGTCTGGTGATTTTACATTATTATTTAAACATGTCATCTAAAATATTTTAATTTCGACTTTACATTGTTATTTTGGTATATAGGCAAATTGTGTGATGCTGTTGAAGTATCAGGAAAAAATGTTATGTCAACATCAAACACGGTGACAACCGAGATTGTCCATTACAGGTAAAGCCGTTAGATACCCTCTCTAATGTGGAATTCCAATAGAAATAGAACAAAGTATGAAGTTTGGTATTGAGTTTGAATGTGATGCTATTATGAGGGCATATGATATATATGTAACTTCACAATATGTATATGTATTCGGCAGGTATGGAGAAGAAGCTGCGAAGGCAACAAGTGAAGGACTAGATGCTGCAGGTCATGCTGTAGGGACTGCATGGGCTGCTTTTAAGATTCGGCAGGCTATTAATCCTAAAAGTGTTCTAAAGCCTACCACCCTGACCAAAGCTGCAGCTAAAGCTGCTGCTGCTGAATATAGAGCTAAAAAATCCAAATAATTGAAGGAACGAGTACTTCTTCAATTAAAGTCTGGCTCTAACTATTCTAACATACAAAGCCACCATTATTCATTACCCACAGATTCTTTTAGACATGTAGAGTTATTATATTGTATATATTATTACTGTTATTATTATATTATAGGTGGTAACATTGATCCAATGATTTGATCATTTCTCTTAACAGTACATACATATAGAGGTGGATCTTGACAAGTTTTATTGAGGGGTTCAACATAAAATAAATTATATATAAAATATTTCAATTAATTTCATATATATTTGATTTTGGTGTAGTGTAAGTTTAATTTTTAGATGTATTAAAAGTACTCGGTTCGAAGTCTTTACAATTTTGTCAAACAAACTAGTATATTTACAATAAAAATAACAAAAACCTTTATAAAGGTGAGTTGAATCGGAGACATAAAGTTTATAAAAATCTTTGTTATCACTTAACCACTCCACAATTTGATATTATTAACGAGACATTGGTTATATATACCATATATAATAGATAAATATTATTGTAGGTATACTTAATTTTACATGTCTATATATGGAGGCTGTATTTATGGCTTAAGTGACAAGAACTACGCTCATTTTTTAGCAGAAAAAAAATTATATAAATAGAATAGATTTGTAAGTCTAATTGCAGATTTTTTACATTTATTTATATATTTTTAATTTTAACTCGTAATCACTGCTTTCATTGTCATATGGTCTTTGGCATCTTTAGTTGATGCAGACACTAAAAACTTTTGGAGCAAAAGGGGGGATTGAGGTGGCCATTATTGGAGTACCAACTTTTCTGATGATGGTGATGATCTCTTTGCTTTAAATTTATATACACCGCATGCTTACGATTTTCATTGATTAGACTTTTGGATGGGAAAAGGCAAAAAGCCAGTTCACCCTAATATGAGTCTAGGTGCATAACAAATGTCTGACACAACACACACAAACTGCTATATCCCGGACAGTTTATGTAATATGTTATATGATTATTTTGAATAAAATGACATGCACGACATATTATTAATATTAATAAAAATCGTACCCCTCTTGGTCTTTTGGATATCATTAACTATTTTTTCAATTATAATATACCAATGCTCGGAAATTACACTCTACTTCTGAATAGTTATGCCCTTCAAACTCCATCCAATAAACTACTAAAGAAACACCACACACTTTATTAGCAAAATGAATTGCTTGGAATTGTTTTAGTTAGGTCATACGTAGATAATACGGAAACTCAAGCTCAACAACGAATGCTTTTATGGAAATTTTAAGATGTAAGGAATGAGGAGAACATTATTCTTTCAGAAAATGCTTTATGGATTCTTTTTTTTGTTCTAGCTTTATGGAATATTTATTTGCTGAGCTTGAGTTTTCCAGTAAACAATTGGTGTCTATCTGCATAATGCATTCACCAAATAGAACTTCAAAAAATTGTTTTTAATTTGACTTGTGAGTGAATATGCACTTCACTCCATTCTCACAATTTCATACTGTCCGAATATTTTTCATATCTAGCTATTGCTTGCTGGCATACCCAACTGCAAATACTTAAACACACTTTGCAAATATACTTGTAAAATTCTATTATTGCCAAGACACACTTTGCAAATTGCAACTATGGAATTTTAATTGGTCCATTATGTCAACTTGGGAAAATGCCTTTTTTTTATGACACTTGGGAAAATGCCCTTATGCGTACATATCCCTACATTCGAATTTTCTTAATTTAACCAAACTTCACTTTTGTCTCTTTTGTAAAAGTGAGAGAGAGAGACTCAAGTTAATAAACACTTAAACACATGTGCACAACAACAACAATGCACCACTTGTTTTTAGGTTTACATGAAGATTTGTGTATATCTAAATGATTTGGTTTCTTATTAATTAAGTCCTCTTCTAGTGTGAGTGGAGGTTGTTTGTCATCACATAGCAGTTCAATCTTTTTCCTTCTACAAACCAAATATTAATTAAAAAGGGCTTAACTAACAAGTTTTATTAATAATATGTTGAATCTTTTGTTGGAGGTATGTTGCAAATTTTAAACAAGAAGATGATAAAATTGATGATGTTGAAGTTGCACAACTAAATTTCAAAGCGTGTGTATCACACTAAATTTTAGGTTCGATTCGCCCTCACCAATCTATATATATTGGATGCAAACAAGTTAATTGGCGAATCCCCTTTAAGATACTTTAGAATCCTTGAAGTGAATTGCATATTCACATCAAGCCTATCGATAAATGATAGTTTACAGAATAAAGTTCCTTCAATTACTCTCGTGCACTAGAGAAAAGAAAAAATGACTCAAAATTTTTTTTGATAGAAATTTGATTCATGTAACATGAAAATTGTGTTATTCTTTTTGCCTCTAAAGTGTCTCTATTTATAGAGAAACTCATACCAATTGGTGAAAGAAAACAACTCTTAAAAAAGTTTGTAATCCTTGGTAACTTAAAAGATACATTGGTTTAAATTAAACTCAAGCATTGCAACCACTTGACCAAGTGGTTCATTAAATTATTTAATTTTGCTACATTAATATAGCTATTAGAGAATTCCAAATATATTTTGGAAATTCTCCTCACAATCCCTCACCATTTTTAAAATATATCTAAATCTGCTATTCCGAAAATCTCATGGTTTCAGATAAAGGTATCTTACGATTTGAATCATTACTTAGTAAATTATGTTTTCACTCATCTCTGAATAGATTGGTAGACAAACTTTGAACCAACCATTCATTAGAACAAGTGTGCATAAGTCACATATGAAATCTCGGTATAATTTATCGAATTATAAAAATGACACATTTGATAAGGTCATGTGTCTCGCATCCTTTTCGTGAGAATTTAAGAGTCAAACATTTGAACTCTATGAAGCGACACACTCCATTCTCATATAGGTGGACTATATCAGAAATGCATTCATAATTATACATTCCAGCAAATATATGCTATATGTCCATTAAGAGGAGACCTCATCCTACCACTTTTATTTTATGGTCCAAGTACTTTTACCATCTGGAATGTATCTATTGTCAAGTACTTCAATCACTCTAATAGCGTACTTTCATCATTGAACTCAAGACTTGATGTTACTCAAGTGTGAGTAGATCATTTCCACCATTGCTGATTATTTAGATATGAGCTTGTATCACATCCTCAATGATGTCTTCAACACTATGTCCTTTGTCAGACATTTCGTCAAAGGATCTGCAAGATTCTTTTTCGTTCTTACAAACACTGTGGATATCACTCCATTAAATCCTTTACATTGTTATGTCTTAAACCAATATGTCTAGATTTTTTATTATATATTTGGCTACATACTTTTGATACTGTGGATTGACTATCACAATGTATGGATATTGGTGTCATTGGCTTTGGCCAAATTGACATCTCATTCAACAAATCTCTTAGCCATTCAACTTCTTTACTATCTGCAGCTAGAGCAATAAATTTTACAGTCATGGTGGTGTCGACAATGCAAGTTTGTTTCTTTGAACCCCAAGAAACTGCACCTCCACCAAGGTTGAAGATCCATCCACTTGTGGAAGCATGATCCTCAACATGATTTACCCAACTGGCATCAGTATATCCTTCCAAAACTAAAGGATATCCACTATAGATTAAACTATAGTTAATTGTTCTTTTCATATATTTTAATATTTTATTAATAGCATGTCAATGTTCTTTACTTAGATTGATTGTATACCGACTTAATCTTCAAACAACATATGTTATATTAGGTCTGACACAAGTCATAACTTACATCAAGCATCTGATTACCTTTTATATTTTTGATAGTGTTGACCAACTATCATCAAACCATGACACTTTTGTCATTTAATATCTTCACATTGTATCACATACAATTAATAAACATCTCAATTATCACATACACAAACTTTTATATCATTCTACCTTTTACTATATTTAATAAGCATCTCAATTTAAAATTCTAATTCTTTTTTCAATATATTCAAGTCTAAGATATAATACATTGAATGCATATATATTGTCACAAACTAACAAAGCATGATCATAAAAAATTCTTATAATTAAGTATCATAAGGTGAGTCCAAACATGTAAGTCATGTACTCCTTAACAAATAAGAATTCATTTCATTTCTATTAAAGAAACCATTTCTTCATAGTTATATTATAACTAATACATGCATCATGAATTTTATTTGTTAATTCAAGTTTCATATTTAAATATGTTCCATGGTAAATCCAAATAAGTATCACAATAGAAAATAAACAATAAATAAAATCATTAAGATTTTCGATTAGTTTCTTCCATAAACATTTGTGAACTTACAATAATTCAAAATAGATCCAAATCATTTTCAATAACAAGGCAAGCAAGAAAAAATTACTTTCATACTATCATATACATATACTATGAGATCATCCATTCTAAATAAAAAATACAACTTATTGCATGAACCAATTAAAACTCCACTTGATATTTATAAAAGTTACTTACACTACTTCTATAATAAACTAGTACACAAGCATGCATCATAAGTCAAACATATGAATGCTAATAAAATCACATACTTGTTAGTATCAAAACATGAACTCTTTGTAGCATTACAATTATGAGTATTTCATAATAACATAGAAATTTAGAACTATATAAATTTTATGATCTACGACCATGGTAATTAACATCTACGCCAATTTTGTTTCCAAAATTAAAAGGTTCAATATAATTTTTACAACATATTGTCATTTCAATTTTTGTCAACAATTTCAAAATATGAGATTTGAAACCAAAATATCAGCCAAGTGGCAAACTCATACAATGCCACTAATAAAAATCAAGACAAACTGATTTTCATGCATATATAAACTAGAATAAAATTATCATCAATTATATATGCTAGCAAGTTGGCAACAAGACATACAATCCTGACAAATATACTATCTTTAACTTAATATATGAATATCAAACATATCATATATTAATATAAGTTGATTATGTACCTTTCACCGTAGTCATAAATGTGTGATTGTTGATCTTCTTTAATGAAACAACTATTGTTCAAAAATAAATTAAAACCAAAATCAAACCTAAAGAATGTTGGATCTCTTTTGTTGAGGGTACTACAAATTTTGAACAAGAAGAAGATGAAATTGATGATAATGAACGTTGCACAAATAAATATCAAAGTGTGTGTATCATACTAAACTTTAGGTTCAATTCGCTTCCAACAATCTATATATGTTAGTTATTAGATGCAAACGGGTTAATCGGCAAATCCCCTTTATGATACTTTGAAATCCTTAAAGTGAATTGCACATTCACATCAAGTCTATCAATCAGTGATAGTTTACTGAATAAAGTTTCTTCATTTACTCTCGTGCACTAGAGAAAAAAAGAAATGACTTAGAAATATTTTTGACTGAAATTTGATTCATGCAACATGAAAATTGTGTTCTTCTTTCTGCTTCTAAAGTGTCTCTATTTACAGAGAAACTCATACCAATTGATGAAAGAAAACAACTCTTAAAAAAGTTTATAACATTTGATAACTTAAAAGATACATTAGTTTGAATTAAACTCAACCATTGCAACCACTTGACCAAGTGGTACATTAAGTTATTTAATTTTGCTACATTAATATAACTATTAGAGAATTTTAAATATATTTTGGAAATTTCTCTCACATAATATTCTAATACAGGCCTCCTCGAAGTAGGAAAACACGAAGGATCTTTGTGCATTAAAATTCAAGTATAAGTGATTAATCGCACATCAAATAAAATTTGGTTAAATTAATTAACAAAGGATATACAAGAGAGGTGAATGTATAATGTCACTTATACATAACAATGTGGGGTTTATATATATATATATATATATATATATATATATATATATATATATATCTACTTTTTTAGATCTTCAGGAAGTCGCATCCCCGAGCGATCACATGACAGATAAATTAATTTTTTACTGTATAGTAGGAGGTCGCATTCCGGAAATGTGACCATTTATAAACTTTAATTTTTTTTTAATAGGAGGTTGCATTCTCGGGATGCGGTTATCTATAAACTTTATTTTTTTGTTCATTTCGGGATGCGATCTCCTATTAGAATAAAAAAAAATCATCTTTCATGTGATCGCAGAACGGGAATGCGACCTTTTAAAAGTCTGAAAAAAAAATATTTTAGTATATAAATTTTAATGTAGAGTATCTTGATTATTTTTTTTAAAAAAAGGAGATATAATAATTAAAAAAACACAATGTAGATTAGGAATATTTCTTCTGTGCGATGGCGCACAAAGCAGCCACCCAAACCAGACACATAACCCAACTAACCTAGAAATCTAGAATCATGCCATTCGATAAAAACAGAGAGCAACATAATTCGGATGAAAACAAAACATTGCAAAATATTTAAATGAAAAGCTTGACATCATTCATATCTGTCGAAAACCTTTGAGTTTGTCAGTTGTCACCACCAGGATACAAAATAGCATGATGAACTAAATGTGAAATATCATGTAGTATTTAAAAAATATAAAATAACTGATTCAGAAAAAATATTTAGCGGAAAAATTAACGTCTCGATTTATTTCTTTAATGACTATAAATAAATATTCACTCAAATAATAATAATTATTATAGATACAAATTATAACATATAATACACAAATAATAATCAAGAATGTGTATTTTTATTTGTAAACAAATTATATTTATTCATTCAAATTAATAGAATCAATCAATTGAGAACAACACAAATACAAATTTACTCAAATTAAAAAAGATAAATATGCAAACAAGCTCACAACAGTGAAAAATGCCTACAAATTTGACAAAATTAAAGTTGTCAGATAATTATGTATCATAATATGCAACATTGACAATGTTAAAGTCATTGCTTAAATCTGTCTTTATTTTATCAAAGTTAATATATCAATTTAAATAAAATGAACACTAAAACAAGAGGGAAAAACCAAATAACGTCGTCACAAAACAACTTCACAATTAGACTAAGAAATAACAAATAAAACACATGAAAAAATAGACTGATGTAAAAATCACTTATTTATATAAAATGATATTCATAAAAAGACGTAGATAAATAATTCTTGACCAAAAAATGACCTCAAGTCACTCATCTCCTATGATGATGAAGAAAGAGAGGTAGAGAGAAGAAGAGCTTCTTGAGTTAGTTTTAAGATGGTGTTAATATGAGATGGTACGTGTCGGCCCAACACATATGAAGATTTAAATCAAATTTGAATACAAGGTATTTTATAGTCTATAACAGTATTTTAATAACATTATTAATTTATTTATGAAAAATATGTAGACACTTTGGAGCATAAATTACACTAATATAGTTGATTTTGTATAATATTATTTTTTCAATTGATAATACAATTAAAATTAATTAATTTAATATTTGTTGAAACAATTTTAATTTTAGATAAGATTTTATTAATTTAATTTTTGAAAACATTAGAATTTGAGGTCTTTTAATTTATTAAGTAAATTTGTTGGAGGTCTTTTTGCTAAACAATTTTTTTTAGGCCTAAATGGCTTTGATGACCTTACCTTTGGACCGACCCTTGGTGGTCCATTAATCACTTAAAATGTGTTTGGATGAGAGAAATTTTTAAAGGGAATGTATTTTTTAGGAGAATTTAAATCTTTCGAGGTAAATAGCCTATTTTGTATAATAAATTAGAGAAAAAAAAATCAAAATGAAGAGATTTCATAAAGTTTTTTTGTCAAAGTTAAATTTAGATAATTTCAAATACCACCTAAAAATTAAGAATATAAAATGCACTCTTTACTTCATAATATATGAAAGATAAAATGGTCTCTATAATTTTTTCAAAATTAAATTTTGACACTTTATGTTCAAAAAAATTCACATTAGTCTTTAAAATTTTTCAAAATATTGTAAGTTGGTCCTTATAAAATTTCAAAATAATCACTCAACTCTTTCAAAATTTCATTTTGACCCAAATTTTCATTTTCATTTTCACACCAAAATTGAAATTTATAAAAATGATTCAATATTAAATGAATAATTCCTCTACCTAAACAACAAAAGTTATATATGAATGAATTCAATTGAATTATTTAAATTTTTTAATTATCTGGTATTTTCAATTACTCCACCAAAACACATTCTAAGATGTTCTACTCATTTTTAAAAATTCATTTCATCACTAGTGACTGACTTCATCCACCTGCCACAAACATTACATGTCTATTCTCCATATATTTTTTGCACGGGGATTAATGTGTACTCGAGCAATATCTATATGGAGTAGAGTTGCACAAATGGTCGGATCATTTGGTCCACATTTTAGTTTAGGCGGGACCTGAAAAAATGGATTGAGATAATCATTGGTTCACATAGCTCATATCACGTAAATTAGTCTCAATAAAGAATTTTTATTTCTCATCTCTAAATTTTTTAGAAAGTCTCTTCAATTTTATCCAAATTGATTAATTTAAAAATAAATTTATATGTCTGAATTAACCGATTCAAACGTATATTTTATATATTTGAAAATATTATGTGTGAAAGAAGGAATAATCATGATAAATTACAATGTAATAACGAAACAGATCACTGGTTTATTCTTGTGATTAGACCCGTAAGTCAAGTCAAGGGTTGGTTCATTTGACAACCCTACTATGGGAGTGTTATTTTACAATTAAAACACTAACGGTTATGGTACACCACTTATATAGAGTAGTGCACCTTATTATACACATAGCTTATTTCTTATTGGAGGAAGCATCATCATAATTGAAAAAGAGTGTGGGCCTCACAGCACCAAATTCAGAGCATCAAAACCGAAACATAGAAAGTTCATTGATTGTGGTTTCTTGGATTTGTTCCCATCCCATAGTAATAGCCACAACAAGTGTATGATTCAAAACAAGCCAACCGTCCTACTGGGCCAAGCCAAGGGACACAGCATATAAAAGGAAGTGGCAAATGTAATAATATGCCAATAAAACATAGATAAGGCATCCGGAATAAAACACCACAACCCTCTCCCTCTCCTTTTTTCTAGGTCAATATCCTCCTTATAATTGGGTGAATCTATATAAAAATACACAATTCTCTTCACACTCGTCATCTGCAGTTATACTTTCTCTAGAATATAATACAATCAAAACAATGAAATCATGTATTTAATATATACACTAATTTTTTATTTTTCTTTTTAGTTAATATTTCATTTTAGAATGGAATAAAATAAGACTACAACTTAAAATTGTTATAATTAAAAAATCAATTTTTTTTTTGAATTTAATAGTCCATCCAGGTGTAACAGTGCACTGCAATTATAATAAACCAAATTCCAACCTTTACATCTTTGTTGTGAAATTAAATTTCTTATCACTTAAATCAATAATTTTCACTTCTATATAAAAATTTAGGTAAAGTTTCATTTTAGTCCTTAAAAGTATATGATGTTATTATTTTAGTCTCTGACTATAAAAAAATTAAATTAATTTTTGAATCATCAAAATGTTAACCAATTTAGTTCATGACGTTATAACATACTTTTTTGGAAATAAAATTGTATCTTTTACCGACTTTTACGATATTAAATTATATATTTTAAGAATTATTTTGATAATTCAAAATAATTAATTTAAATCGAAGACTAAAGAGAGACACTCTAAATCTTCAAAGACTAAAAGATATTTTACTCCAAAAATTTGAAAATGACATAAAAATACAAGTAGCATTATTATAAAACACAAATCAAAACGTTTCTATACTTTTCTGTACATATTTTATTTACTAAACTTTATCAAAATTCATAAAAGAAAAAAAAAAGTTAAAACAAAATTTTAACATAATTATTACGTGTAAATCTAATTCCATTATGTCTCAGACACATGTTGGATTGGTACTTTATAAGCTCTTAATATAACACCTTTCAAGTAACATAACAGTGAGTTAAAAGTACCAGAAGACAAAAGACCAAACTTGTTCTGTATGTTCACCAAGTTCAACTTCTCTTATGGCTACCAAGTGCATGCATGTTTTTGATAGAGTTTTGTGTTTTGTCACTTCTTGGAAGAAAAGTAACACACCAACTAGTAGAAGAAATTTCCAAAGAGATGTGGAGAAAGAAGAATTCCAATATACTAGTACTCAATGTCTCTCATCTTATTACAGTGTCTTTGTGGTTCGCTTAGCAATCATGGTTAGTTATATTTTTATTTGAGTGTTAGCATCAGTTACAATATAGTTTTTGTGGAGAGACATTCATTCATAAATTTATTACATAAATGAAATGTTATTTGAACATCAATTTTCCACAGCAAAATTTGATAACTTAGTTCACACATGTGGTTAATGAAGTGTTAGATTTGATTAACAAATATATCAGGTATTGTAACTTATTAACCATCTACTGAACTTTATTGATTAACCACAAATTTAAAAATGATTAACCTTGATTTGCAACTTGCAAGTATTCAAATCTATATGTAGTTGGAATATCTGAAATAGTGGTTAATAATGTTCAAATTCGTGATTAATTAAGTTGATGCTTAATAATGTGTCTCATTGAATTGTGTTAACCACGTGTGTGATGAACTATGTTAATCCTTTAAAAAATTGTCGAATTTTGTTGTCCCAAATTGATGTTGAAATTACATTTTGTATTTATTAATACTAAACGAGAGCCATTGTTATTGAAGGATTAGAGTAGACCCTTTGTTGTGAAGATAAATAAAAACACAATTTGTTGGATTAATAAGCCATTATTTTTCTCTATATAGGTTATGCTAGCTATCTTGATTGGTCTACTCACTTTCCTAACATGGCATTTCACAAAGATTTATACAACAAAGTCTCTAAATAGTTTGGCTTATGACCTGCGTTACGAACTTCTGCAACGTCCGATTTTGAGGATGTGGAACATTTTGAACTCTACTGCTGAAATCACAAGTGCTCAAGTTAAGCTTTCTGAGTATGTTATCAGAAGCCACAGTAATCTAGCCAATCAAGCTGAACACGTTGAGGTTGGTTGTAATGTTATTTATTCATTGTACTCTTGCTATGCTATATATGTTAGAATTTAAATACCATTTACACTTAGGACATGTTTAGATTGATCTATTTGAGCTTACCCATTGGCATATGAGACTGTCTGAGACAACTTATAAAAATAGCTTACAACATGTTCAATTTATTTTCATAAGCTCTTCATGATAGCTTATGAAAATGGCTTATAACTTAGATAAAAACAATTTGACTATATTTTATCTTTGGTTATATAAATAGCTTATACATAACCACTTATATGCTAGTGGTTTGCTTATTTGTATTGTTTCATTTTTTAGCAGATGTATGAAGCCATGAGGGCTGTAACATGGGCACTTTTTGCTAGCCGAAAAGCTCTCGACTCAATAACTGTCAAATATAGCAACGGTTTTGTCCAGGCATTTCATAGAGACTTGAAGGATAATAACACTTTTTACATTTACACTGATCTTGCATATAATGAAACCAATTCATTAACAGCACATAAAGTTTTGAATGATAAAGACATTCATGGAAACAAGTCTATGATTTGGTACCGAGAACAGCTTGATCCCGTCAGTGGCGAGAAGATAGGAAAAGCAATGCAAATTGCACCAGAAGACTCAATAAGTATAGCTGGCCTATCCCAAGTACCTGACGGTGTAGCTTCGTGGCATGTTGCTGTGAGCAAGTTTACAGATTCGCCGTTACTTTCTGCCGCATTGCCAGTATGGGATTCTTCTAATAAGACCATTGTTGCAGTTGTTGGAGTTACAACTGCACTTTATAGTGTAGGACAGTTAATGATGGAACTAGTTGATAAACACAGTGGTCATATGTATTTGACTTCTCAAAAAGGCTATTTGCTTGCGACTTCCACAAATGACCCACTACTGACAAATTCGACAAATTCAACAAAGCCACCGAAGCTTAAGATGGCCGTTGATTGCGATAACAAAGTGATAAGAGAGGGAGCTCGGTGGCTAGAGAAAACCTATGGGAACAATTCTCCTCCAAGTCATGAGGTTCGTGTAGAGAATGCCAGACTAGGCCACCAACAATATTACATCGACTCGTTCTTCCTAAACTTGAAGAGACTTCCTCTGGTACATTTTAAGACACTTTCATTTGATCTTATTTTTAGTATTGACATTTAAAATTTTATAATGATGTATTATAGATAAGTAAGTCATAAATTTTACACGCTGACAATAACTAATGGTCATGTCAGCTCCGTAACGTTACACATCATCGAAATAACAGTCAATTTTAGATGAAACTAAACACATGGACTAACTTGTCCCCAATTTGTAATTGTCAGAGATCATTTTAGGACTTTCTTTTTCTGGAGGACTATTTTGGGTCGCGCTATTATTTTCAGGGACTGATTTGTATATTTACTCTATAACTTATACATTTTGATTGGCTTAACCTTTGCGCAGGTGGGTGTAATAATCATACCAAGAAAGCATATCATGGGTCAGGCTGATCAAAGAGCCTTCAAAACATTGGTTATTCTGATATCTGCTTCATTGTGTATTATTGCCATTGGATGTGTTTGCATTTTGATATTGACAAATGGAGTATCAAAGGAAATGAAGCTAAGAGCAGAACTAATCAGTCACCTCGAAGCAAGAAGGAAGGCGGAGGCATCAAGCAACTATAAAAGCCAATTTCTTGCAAATATGAGGTTGGTTTTTCTAGTTCTATGTTTCTATAGCGTAGAAGAACTTTAACAAATCGCTATGGTTATTATGCTCTTGTGTGTTCACAAGTGTTACTCTTCAATAGAATTTTCTTGAATGCATTACAGTCATGAACTGAGGACACCGATGGCAGCAGTAATCGGGTTACTTGACATTCTTATGTCTGACGATCACCTCACAAACGAACAATGTGCAACCATTACTCAAATAAGAAAATGCTCAACTGCATTGCTCCGTTTACTCAACAACATCTTGGATCTAAGCAAGGTGGTATATTAAATAAGCTAAGGCTTTTTCTCAAAGAAATTCTAGTCTCATGCTTATAGCAATTACTGAAATGAAAACCATTGTGGCGAAACTGCACTCATTCCAAAAAGACTTCTCTAATATTTTATAGCACATAGGTGGAATCTGGAAAACTTGTCCTAGAAGATGCAGAATTTGACTTGGGAAGGGAACTTGAAGGGCTTGTAGATATGTTTTCTGTACAATGCATTAACCACAGTGTAGAAACTATTTTAGACCTTTCTGGTATGAATCTTAATTTGGTTGCATAAGATCATAAGTGATTATAAATCTCTACAAGTTTCTGATTCATCTAGTTAATTTTCTGCAGACGATATGCCAAAGCTAGTTCGCGGAGATTCTGCTAGAGTAGTTCAAATTTTTGCGAATTTGATCAACAACTCAATCAAGTTTACTCTATGTAAGCCAAACTTTTTCTTTTAGCATATTTCTTGAAAAATTCAAAGATTTATCAAACGGTATCCACGAAGCACTTAAAATCTGATGGAAGACTAATCTTAACTCTTTCATATGGTTTACAGCTGGTCACATTATTCTGAGAGGATGGTGTGAAAACTCAAATTCTTATGATGATAGTGAAAGTTTCACTCGGGAGCAGAAGAAATTGGGATGTTCGCAGAAGGTCAGAACAAAACAACATGAAAACCATGCAAAGAAGAGTTCTAATAGTGATAACAAAATGATCCTTTGGTTTGAAGTTGATGACACAGGCTGTGGTATGATTCAAAATAACTAGTCTAGAAAAACTTCATTGAAAATGAAACTACCCCTTTTGTGGTAAATTATAATGATTTGCTTCCAATTTTTTTGACATTTTTATGGCTAACTAATATTATTTTTTTAAACTAAAAGTTCATATCAACCGTGCATTTGTAGGTATTGATCCAAGTAAATGGGATTCTGTGTTTGAAAGCTTTGAGCAAGCTGATCCATCAACTACTAGACTGTAAGTAATTTAAATATTTAACAAAAACTATACAACAAGTCTTTCATTGAAACTGATTTTTCAAATTAATGAAACCTTTATCCAATAGTTTAAAAAGCCTTTTGAATGTGGCTAAAGAATTAAGGAGTTCTTAAACTCTTTTTTCTTTTCAGACATGGAGGCACTGGTCTTGGTCTTTGCATTGTCAGATCCCTGGTGAGTAAGACCATTAAAATATAAAAAGCATACATGTACTACATTTGTCTCTAACTATAAGCTCTATTTTGAAAATAATGTCCCTAAATATAAACCTCATTTCAAATTACTAGAAACATTTATTTATTTTCTAAATATACCCTTAATTAATACTCCTAAGTAAAAAACCAAAATAAAATACATCTATATACAAAAAAGTATTTTAGGATATTTATACACAAAATGGACACATTGAGTACACCATCTACTCTTAATAAATGTGAAAAATGCTAATGGGGTTTATAAATAGGGATTGAGGTAGTAATTAAATCATGTAAAAAGGTGAAGCTTATATCAGTTGCAATGTTTTTTATAAGCAATGTCAGTTGCATGTTAACATGAGCAAGAAAATCATAACCTTAATTTAGCATAGTAGGCTTTTCTTGTCAAGTTCCATAAACTCACTTGCATTTGTCCTTTCTCTTCCTGAAATGACATGAATATGATAAGTTGTATTTTGATCCCCTTATTAGTACTCTTTGGTGACAGGTTAATAAGATGGGTGGAGAAATCAAGATTGTTAAAAAGGACGGTCCAGGAACACTAATGCGATTATACCTGCGTCTCAATGCACCCGTGGATGCCACAGAACAACATTGTCAAGTAGATTTTGCTAACAATGGCTTAGTGGTGAGTAGAATCAGTCACCTTGGCACCACTGCACTGAGTTGCTTACAAAAGATAATAATAAAGCAGGACTGAAAAAAGAAGTGTCAATGCAGGTACTTCTTGCACTACACGGCAACATGAGTCGAATAATTACATCTAAGTGGTTACAGAAAAACGCAGTGGTCACTATCGAGGCATCTGAATGGAATGGATTAACACAAATTCTTAGAGAACTATTTAATGCAAGAACTTCAACTCATAACAATGACTTTGATTCACATTATGCATCTCATGAGGTCATGAAGTCTAAATTTCTGAGCATACAAGAATTGACAAATCCAACATTTCTCATTGCTGTTGATATTGATCTACTTGACTTGAGCACTGATATATGGAAGGAACAACTTAACTTCCTTCACAAGTACTCCGCAAAAGCGAGATTCGTATGGTTACAAAATTACGACTCTAGTAATACCATAAAGATGGAGCTTCGCAAGAAAGGACATATACTAACAGTCAACAAACCTCTTTACAAAACAAAGATGATTCATATTTTGGAAGATGTCATAAAGGAAAGAAATTTTGGGCTACAAAAGAAAAATACGATTATTCCGAGAACTACAACGAAAGAGGGTGATTTGCATGAGAGTTTTGAGATTGATTATTCTCATTGTGATGCTGCAAGCTCAGATGGTGCTGACATATATGAAGATAAACAAAGAGAAGAAGTAGTTAGATTCCATCCATCATCACAATACCAGATAAATAACTGCTTCTTAGGATTAACTCATGAAAATAAGGAACATGATGATCCTAGGAAAGAAGTAACATTTTCGATAGGAGAAAAAGGCGAGGATTCTGGATGTGGTGAAACATCATGTAGGGTCAGTGGCTCAAGTAAAGCTGTGAATGGAAAGAAATCTCTTGAAGGTCTAAGGATATTGCTTGCAGAAGATACACCAGTAATTCAAAGGGTTGCTACCATAATGCTTGAAAAAATGGGAGCCATTGTTGTTGCTGTAGGTGATGGACAACAAGCAGTGGATGCTCTGAATAGCATGTTTGGTGTTGAAGATTGTAGAAAAGAGTCTCTCCTTAAAGAAAGAAACACAAGAACATCTCAAACTGAGATTCTATGTTGGCCTTCATATGATTTGATCCTAATGGATTGTCAGGTATGTGTGACGACATGTAATGCTTTACTAGTATATTTAAACCATGTTTAGATAAACAACTTAATTAAGCGCTTTTGTCATATAAGTGCTTATGTATAAGTTATTTCTATAATAAAAGATATAATAAAGTCAAATTATTTTTATATAAATTATAAGCTATCTTGTAGAACTTATAAAAATAAGTTTAAAACAACTTATGGATATGTCATAAGTTGTTTATATAAGTTCTCCCAAACAATATCACAAATGCTTATACCAATAGATAAGGTCTAGTGTGGTACTAACTGCTTATTTAAGAGTTTATAGCATAAGCCCTTATCATATAAGCTATTACGATAGATAAGGTCTAGTGTGATACCAATAGATAATCTCACAAATGTTTATACCAATAGATAAGGTCTAGTATAAGCTATTTTTATAACAAAATATTACGATATAGGATCCTAACACAAAAGATAAAATAAAGTCAAATTATTTTCATATAAGCTATCTTGGAGAGTTTATAGAAATAAGTTGAAATTAACTCATCGACATGTCATGAGTTGTTTCTATAAACGCTCTCAAGAAGTCTCACAAGTCACAAGTGTTTATGTCAATAGATAAACTAAAATAAATCTATCCAAACATGCCCTTAGTAGCTCATTATTGCTAGTACAAGAAAACCAAGAAGTTTAATTACTATTGCAACAATGCTAAAGAATGGAGCCTCAATATGTTTAGTTTTACTACAAGAAGTAAATATCATGCTGTATATTTTTTTAGTTTGATCTTTCTGATTTCTTACTTGTGTTTGTGAAATAATGCAGATGCCAAAGATGGATGGGTATGAGGCAACAAAAGAAATAAGAAAATCAGAAGAGGGAACTGGTTTCCACATTCCAATTGTTGCACTTACAGCTCATGCAATGTCATGTGATGAAGCTAAATGTTTGGAAGTGGGTATGGATGCTTATTTAACTAAGCCAATTGACTTTAAACTTATGGAGTCTACCATTCTTTCACTCACAAAGAAGGAAACAATGACATCTGAAAAGTGAGGACATGATCATACTAACAAAGAATTGGACCTAGATAGAGCCTAGAAAATATAAACATAAGGAAACATGTCTTAACGTATGAACATTGACACAAACATCGATAATGGACAATACTAATACATAGATGCGGATAATAATTTGAAAAGATAGAAGTGCTTGAATGTAATTATATGTGTCGGTGTCAGACACCGACACGTTTTTGAACTGAAGATAACTTCAATTTGAAGTTGCCGTGCTTACTACATAAGTCTTAACACATGAATTCCAGCATTTTTCCTGAATTAACTCATTTGTACAGCAAAAGAATGAAGCTTGTTGTGTTGTAGTTTGTTTGTAACATTGTTATTTATAGAAGGCTTAGTCCTATTATTTGTATTGTATTGTTTTGTTTTTTACCATTTCGCTGTAGCCTTATTTTATTAATATTTTACTCTACCTAACAAATTGCTTCTGTATACTTTGTTCCTCGTATAAAAATGTTGAAAAATATTACATTTGATTTCTTTTTCTTGTAAATGATTCATGTGATTTCGTTTGACCATGCAAGTGTATATCAGCTGGAATTGAGTTTAAAGCTAGGAATCAAATGAATGAAAAGAGGTTGTTGAAAAGTTGACAGAGAACATTATTTTTAATAACTGTATTGGAGTATAGATTATCTGTCGCAGCATAGAGATGTCCCACATCGCTGAGTTAGAATCAGCATATGCACCAGCATATTATAAAAAACTTAGCTTAACAATGTAAAAAAACATCTTTGCGCTTGGGGCAATGACGCAGCTAGTGAGGTACTAACCGAGGCGCGTCTATTGCTGGTTGAAAACTATTTCCAAACCCCCTCTTAAGTCTGAGTTTTACTTAGGCTTTTGAGAATTTTTGGAAGGACTTCCTTAGGGGAAAAGTCCTACGATTTGAGTAAAGTTTTATTAAATATTTTCGAAATGAAGTTTTTTAAAAATTGTTGAAACTTTCGAACTTTTTGAAATTTTTCTGATATTGTTGATACTTTCGAACATTTTAGAAATTTTCAAAGTTAAAATTTTCAGATTTTTCAAACTTTCGAGGATTTCAAAATTTTCGAAATAGAACCTTCGCAGAAATTTTGAAACTTTGCAACTCTTAGAAACTTTCGAAATTAACAATTTACTAAAGGTTTTGGCTAGATCTGAGCGTTTTTAATTCTTGATATAAACTTTCTATTTAAATAAACTTTCCATTTATATATTTTTTTCATTTTTATATTTTTCCATTTATATAAACTTTTCATTTTTTAATTTTGAAAGTTTCGAAGATTTACTGTTTCGAAAGTTTTGAAAAAAACTAAAAATTAACATTCCGAAAGTTTCATATTGATGGAAACTTTCGAAAATCTAAAAAAAAAAAAACTTATTTTGAAATTTTAATTTTGTTCTAAAAGTTCGAAAATTTCAAAAATAATTGTTTCAAAATTATGAAAAATTACTTACTTTTTATATTTCGAAAATTTATAAACTTTCAAATGATGAAGTAATTCTGTAAAGTTTCGAAAGAGGTGAAAAAATGAGTGCTAATTTTTTTTGAGGATTTTACTGATCGTAGAAAAGGGCAAAAATATAATTTCAAGTGGAATGTGAAGGTGGGAGGTTAAGGTGTAGAGGTTAAGTTGTAAATTAATTGAAGGATGTTTTATCTTTCACCCTCAATCTTCAATTCAAATTAGTCTTGAAATGTTTAGACATGTCAATCTTTCTTAGATTTGATCCATACATACTTTGACGTAGTTTATATAAAAAATTAAAAACGCAATTTTGTTTTCACAATTTTGATTTTTAATTTTTTCCTCCGCAGTTTTGCCCAATATTTTAAAAAATATTAACATTTGGTCTCAATTTTAATTTCAACTTCAATTTAATGATGTGACAATAAAATAAGTGATTAGTGATTACGTAGAAAATTTGCACTGTGATGTGGAAAATCATAGTGACATAGAATTTTAAATTACTTAGTATCACTTTGATAATTTCATAAAATAAAATAAAAAATTGAAAATTCTTTTCTTGACTTTAAAAATTAATTACTTTTTATAAAATGGATTTTCTTTGCTTTAAATTTTTTTGAAAGTAATAATTCAAATTGTTGTTTAAACTCCTTTTATTTACTTTAAACTTGTATCATAATATTTTTTAATTTGCTTTTTATAATAAAACTATTTATTTCTCTTTATTTTCTAAAATTATTAAAGTGGTACTCATGGAATTAAGTAAAAAATATATTTAAAAAGTTTATATATCTGATTAAAAATTAAGAATATTAAATCATACGCATTAAATTTAAATTCTTTGATATAAAGTATCATTTTATTCACTCTCCTACGCGTCTACTTTACTTTTTTTTCTTTCTCTTTTTTCGTTTCACATCTCTCAAATCATGGAAGAATGAAACAATGGGGCTAAAGTATGTGTTCGTATACAATTGCATGGGGAAGGTTTCTTAGTTTTACCATTATAAAAGTTTTGAATCTCAACCCTTTCATCATCAATAGAAAAAAAAAATCTCTATAGTCTCAAACTCAATCCCCTTCATATGTAACAATTTTTTCTGTGTTGCTGAAAAAGATCTTAAATGTCTCAAATCTACCTAGTTGCAATGCAACTTAATCGAAAGTCAAGAGACTGAGAGAAAAAGGGAGAAAGGATACGATGAATGATTTGAATTAGTGTATAATTGAAATTTATGCACAATTGAAGAAAAAAACAATGGGGCTAAAGTATGTGCCGTGAGTTGTTACAAAATTTTCAAGCGCGCATAGATGTCAATACAGATAAATGAAATAATTTTTTTGGAGGAAAAATAAGATCTCAATCGTGACTCAAATCTAATGGCTATGATTTAATGTTCTAACCTCTCACAATAAAAAGTCCTCTCACTTGATATGCCTTTTATATATATTAAATAGTTTTGCTTTCTTCGTCTTATCAATCAATATAAATGATATTGTCTTTTTTATAGGTTGGTCCGCTGAACTTTGAAGGGTTTTAGAAGGAATAAATTTGAAGGTTAATTTTATATTTTGATATATATTTTAATTTTTTTTTAAAACAACATAATAAATGAACATACAATATAATATTCTTTCTCTCCAAAAACTAACTCCCAAATAGGCTCTAAGACTTTGTTTTCCAAGTTTGGAGGGGGAAGGGGTGAGATGATTTTGAAGAAAAAAAAAAGAATAAATGGGAGGAATGAAGAATTTTGAGAAGAGAGGGTTCTGAAGAGTTTGTTTTTATGATGCAAAATCTCCCCTATTTTTGGACAAATAAAAAATTGTATTGGAAGACTCATTTTCATATTTTTTTTATAATATTCTATAAATTAAAAATATATTAATCATAAGTATCCTCTACAAAATCACTTTCTTAAAGAATGTAATTTTTTTTACTCATAAAATTAGCTTAAAGATTTTATTTATTTTTATTTATTTCCTTGTTTTTAGGATTATCCCCTTTTTCCTCTTGAAAAATATTTTGGAGGAATTAAAAGAAGAGGTGTAGAAGAAAAAAGGTGGTATAAAAAATAATTCCAATAAAATTGGTAACATGTCCATGAAAAAAGCCTTACCGGCCCAACATAATTGAGCTGCTTGTTGCCCAAGCAGTATCAGTCAACAACAACAACAGAGTTACTTCTTTAACGAAGAAAAGAGAAAGCTTCAGTGCATAGGTTTGTTTGAATCGGAAAGTAGAAAAAGAAGCACAACAACAATATCAATGGCTAGGTACGATAGAGCTATCACAGTTTTTTCTCCCGATGGTCATCTTTTCCAAGTCGAGTACGCACTCGAAGCCGTTCGTAAAGGTAACGCTGCCGTTGGTGTACGTGGTATCGATAACGTCGTTCTCGGTGTCGAGAAGAAATCCACCGCCAAACTCCAGGACACTAGGTTTCGCACTTTTTTCAATTTTATTTTCTATAAAAATGTTCATTAAAATTAACTGTTCCTTTCCCTTTTCAAATTGGATGCAGTATCCTAGGGTTTAAAGCGTGATCCTTACTTTAGGTCGTTTCTATGCTCTGCAAATTTTTGTTTGAAATTTCGAATATACAATGTTTATTTTGATCTGGTTTGGATCAAAATAGAATTTTTGCAATTTGTGTGTATTTAGATCTGGTTTGGTTCATAGCTTACAGTAATTTCTCAATTAAAGTAAGATTATAGTCCTTCATTTGAAAAAACTCTTCTGGTCTGCTTGTAGGTATATTATTATGAGAGAGCTTTTGAAAAATTTAAGATGATGAAACTAATTTTAGCTTATTTGAGAAGCTATTGTTTAAAGAAGCGCGTAGTTACTGCAAATTCTTCTAATATTTATTTTTTTAATGATAGTATAACACGGTGTTTGGGTTTTTTACCGTCATTTTGCTTTTGTTTTGCAGATCAGTAAGGAAGATTGTTAATCTGGACGATCACATTGCCCTTGCTTGTGCTGGACTAAAAGCCGATGCCCGTGTCCTTATAAACCGTGCGCGAGTTGAATGTCAAAGTCACAGGCTTACTGTTGAGGATCCTGTCACTGTCGAGTATATAACCCGTTACATTGCAGGTCTTCAGCAGAAGTACACACAAAGTGGTGGAGTGCGACCCTTTGGCCTATCAACCTTGATTGTTGGATTTGATCCATACACTGGGTCACCATCTCTGTACCAAACAGACCCTTCTGGTACCTTTTCAGCTTGGAAAGCTAATGCAACTGGAAGAAACTCAAATTCAATCCGTGAGTTTCTAGAGAAAAACTTTAAAGAAACTTCTGGTCAAGAAACTGTCAAATTGGCTATCCGGGCATTGCTTGAAGTGAGTTCATTTATTCTTTAGTGTTTGTAAAAGAAAGAATACCTGATTTTATCATTTATTTATGTTCTTTGCTGCAACTTGTGTAAGGTCTTTTTTTCTTGCTTGAAGATATAGGTGCTGTCATTCTCTGCTCTTTGCATGTGTCTTTTTCTATCTTTTAATGCTGTCAATGACCTGGGACTTTGGAAGAACTTTTAGGTTCCGTTTGAGAGTTTAGGACGGGAGGGGTGGGCCTTGGAAAAAAGGAACAAGGAAAGGAAAATTGAAGAAAAAATTTGTCACCCAACTTGAATGAGGGGGAACTCAAAAACTGTTTTGGATGAGGGTTTTGGAGGGCTTACATAATTTCTTCAAATCATTTTCATCTCTTTATAATAATCTCAAAAGTAAAAAATATATTAATCATATGCACCGCCTTCTCATTCTCTACAAAAACACCATCTTAAATAAGGTGAAAGATTTCTCTCTTTTTTTCTCTCCTCCCCTCTTCCCAAAGCCCTCCCCTCCCTCCAAACTCCCAAACGGAGCCTGAAGATTTAGTTCTTTATGTTTGTACTTTGCGAAATTATGCATTGGAGGTGACCTTAAAAGAATCATTTGACTGCTAATTTGGAGGAAGTTTAGGATACAGTACCTGTGTTAGACATTTACTCATATGCTTACGGTGGGTTTGACTTTTCCACTAGTTTAGATGAGTCATAATATTAGCCTCATGTGAATATAAGGTAAGGCTACCGACAATTGACCACAATGGGTGTGATCATTCCCTAAATCCTGCTACGGCAGGGGCTTTTGTAGCTCTAAGTTGCCCTTTTTTCATACATTTGAGATCTCACCACTTTCTGATTCATGATCAAGTGATCAACAGAGTTTTTTTGTCGATATTAAAATAAAAATTAGTCGATATAGTAAACTTGTTACATATAATACAGACATAGCTTTTTCTTTTGTAGAATATTTATTATTGAATAAGATTAAAACACAAATGCACTATTTGTGTTCACGAGTGTTGTCAATCTTGGATCACTGAAAATAGTGGTTTGTTAAAATTCCTCTATGCAATAGGGCTATAGCACTTTTGACAACATTCTGTAATAAATAGTGTATCGTTGAATGAGAAATACTTATATCGGCAAAACATTTAGACACAAATTGTTAGGCATACACACATAAATAAATTAAATTAAAAGGAAAAAGATTTAAATGATGTGACTAAATTGTTTCTCTTTTAATTTTTATCATTTATGTATGTGTGTCCAAATACTTTCATTTGTGATTGTGTCCTTGTAAGACTTGCTATCGTGGAACGATGGTGATTTGTTTGAACTCTCTTATGCTATAGCGACTATTAATTTAACCACACTGGTTCACATGAACATGTATTTAATCTATGATTCAGTAATGCCAAAACTTTCAATTACATTTTATGATATTCCTTGCTGATGGTTGTATTGCTTGACAGTCAAATATTATAATGGATGAAGTAATTGTGTAATCCTGTTGAATAATTGTTGTACTATTATGCTCTAGTAATGATTTATACATATGGAACTGGATCTGATATCTTAACATTTGGCTTTTCCTTGTCGGCATATGTAATTAGGTTGTTGAGAGTGGAGGCAAGAACATTGAAGTTGCTGTGATGACCAAGGAGAATGGTCTGCGTCAATTAGAGGAAGCTGAAATTGATGCCATTGTTGCTGAGATTGAAGCAGAGAAAGCAGCTGCTGAGGCTGCAAAGAAAGCTCCTCCTAAGGATACATGAGTTTATGTTTCTTTTCTTTTGTATTTACACAAGCATCTTTCTTGTTAGATGTTGGCTCTACTTATTGAAAGCTAAAATGGATGCCATCGGATCCGAGATTTAACCAAGAAAAGAGCTGCTGAGGCTACACAGGACATTCTGAGACATGATTTTCTGTTATATTTGTTTAGCTTGTGAATTGTCTTTGCTGTGTGTTGGCCTAACTTAAAAATGACTTCTATTATTGTGTTTAGGTCATTTCATGCAGTCTTTTTCAATTTATTTGCATGTCATTATTGGAGTCGGAAAAGTGCATCCAAAATATATTTTGCATGTCATTATTAGTCCATTGTTACACATGGTACACCATAAAAGTGCCATAGTACATATATATATGTCTTGAGAATAGAGCTCATAAAAATTTATATTGTGATTTATTAGATTTAAAAAAAAAGGTAAAATCGTTCTCACGGTCTTTTAAATTATTTTATTGTAAGGCCTGTTTGATTCTAATATTAAAAATTTTAAAAATTAAAAAACTTTGTTGGATTACTTGATTTTGAAAACTGTTTTGTAAAATTATTTTTAATATTATACTTTTTAAAATTTAGAATCAAATAGATTAATAACATAATTATAATTATGTTCAACTTATAAAATAATAAAAATTGCTCATTCTCTCTTTGATAATTTATTTGGTTTTTTTTTTTTCCTTTCCTTTACATATATATTAGCATATATATGAGTAGAACTATCAATAAAGTTCCAAAGTCCTAAGCTCAAAAATCTCATACTAAGCCCTTAATATTAGGCTCCCTATTGAAATAAATTTTTTAAGGCTCCGACATGATATTTCATTATTTTTTGTGGGCTTAAGTGAGGGGTTCATAGGCCCAATGTTTGGTTAATTGTGATATTTTTTTTGAATAATTTTTGATATTTATTTTTCTCGAAAAAATATTGGAAAAATTTCTCAAGAAAATCTTAAATATTTGTTTCTCGGAAAAAATTTTAAATCATTTTTTTCTCGAAAAATTTTGTGAGTAAAATCAAAAAATTATTTTTCTTGAAAAAATTGATTTTCTTTTTCTCGAATCAAAAAAATTTCGAGAAAAAATTTCGAAATGCAGACACTTTTGCAGAGGCAAAAATGCATTGGCTACAAGTCATGTATCGTGAGTTTTATTCACTTTTGTAGAACATTGAATTTTAGTGGAATGCAGACACCAACATTGTTACTGCAAACGAAGAGGTCTGGCGAAATTATCTTCAGGTACTATTTAATAATTAATGCTCATTAATTTGATTAGGCTTGTTAATAATTATTACTATTTTCATTCCATTTCTTACCTACACTGTCGTCTTTATATTATAAAGATACTTGTTTGTTTCTACTTCCAAGTGTATTGAGGACTGCACCATAAAATATTATGGGTGTGCAAACAATTATTAAATACAAATCAGAAGATGAACTAGGAATAAAACATTAAAGAACCATCGAAAATCCTGCAAATAAAAATTAGAAACAAATGTGGATATGTTCTACTATGAGAGCATAATTTGTTGAAAAAAGCAGAACAAGTATTGACCACTTGTAATTAGAGTCAAGTGGTTATGCAACTTTCCTAAACTATATAGTTACACTTCATTAGAGTATAATCATAATTAAATTGATCTACTTTGACACACAACATAACAAAGAAAAAATGTTGATTCTATTACAACTGTTGAATGGTATATTGGACAATTTTTCATCTGACTTAAAACAACCTAAAGTATATAACAAGTTGTTTACTTCGAACACCTAATTAAGAAAAATATAACAGATAGAACAAAACCTTAATAAGGTTAAAAATGAATGCAAATCCTAACAATTAAATTCAATACTTTATAAATTTAAAACTTGAATTAATAAGCATAATTTGTGGTTATATACTCCTGAATCTTCTAAAGACACCTTATTATTGCTTGATATGAAGTGTGGTTTCTTAATATTCACTTGAAATCCAACCTCAATACTTTGTATACAAATGGCCATTTTGCTTCAAACTATATATTTGTTTCAATGCCACACTTTTGAAACCTTTTGTTCTTCTTACTCATATTCAAAAGCCTTACCTGGGATTGTTGACAAAATAGGTCTGTTAACCATAGAAAGGTGTGAAATTGCAAGGTGCCCACCATTGATAGTGGACCAATAAAGCTGAAAATCATTGCCAATTGAGAAAGTATGATCAAAAGATAAAACTTTTGAATTGATGAATAGAGAACATTTGACATAAGGGATGGTGGTTGGAGTAGAAGGGAAATAGTTGTTGAAACGTTTATTGTGTTTTTTGGTTATCTTAAGGATTGCCATTACATAAGTATAGGAGAATGTTTTTGATTCAAAGTGGTTTTTGAGTTTTTGAGATTCTTTTGATGTTTTTTCTGTTGAGATTTCTATTGAGAGTTACTTTTGAATGCAACATATGGAAGAGGATGGAAAAGTCATTTGATGTGTGTTTATGAGTCTAATTTGTGTCAAGGACATAATGGAAAAGTCATTTGATGTGTGTTTATGAGTCTAATTTGTGTTATGTTCCCATTTATGCATTTAGAACTGGTTTTGGTGCACATGCATGTGGTGTAAGTGCACTGAATTACACAACAATAATACTCTAGTTCTTATATGATACTGATGGAACACGAGATCCACAAACTCATAAATTAGATGGTTTAATTTTATAATACTACTAATATATATTTTCTAGCATTATTCTCAGTATGTAGAATTAACGCATGTAGGCTTTATTTAGCTTGCATATTTAATGAAGTGTCAACATAATTTTATTTCTGTTTTTACCTCACTATTTAAATTTTCTCATAATTGATGACATGCTTGTACTATTTTAGGTACATGAGAAAGCTTTTCAATTTCAAAAGAAATGATGTGACCATTATAAGTTGTTGGAAATAATATTCAACAAAAATAATGCTACTGGAGTACTTCACCATTCATCTACGTAAGACCCACCAAATACTGACGAAGAAAATGAGCTTGATAATCAATACATTAACATTGGAAGTGCAAGTCATGTAGGTGTTGATAAAGATGATTTATACGATGATATACAAGCAATGGAGCGCGTCTCACGAAGTGAAAAACAAAAAGTACAAGTAATATCAAAAAAAGAGTCAACATCACAACAAATGGGACATGCACTTGCAGCATGGGCTCAAGCATCTTTGGTGAGAGCAGAGAAGTATAGCAAGGATCAGAGTAAAAATAAGAGTAGGGATAGGAGTGTGGAGGCTATTTCGCGTACAACATCTGATTGTTCACTGACTAAGTGTGTGGTTGCTCTTGAAGAGATACAAGGCATTCCAGATGACATCTATGGAAAAACTCTGGAAAAGTTTAAGGATCCTGATTGGAGGGAAATGCTTATCGCAATGTCTAAAGAGAGGAAATGTGGATAGGTACTTAGACTTAAATGATAACACTTTACTTGGATATGTGGTGATAGTGATTGGATATGCTTCTCTTAGTACTTTGTTTATGATCTTTATGGTTGCATACTTATTTCTATTTGCTGAAAAATTGTATGCGTTTTTTATGAGTTGTTTTGAATTGTTTTGTTATGTTATCAAACCTTTTATGGATCATTTTGTTCTTAAAGTTGTTATGAAATTGTATGACATGTTGTAACCAGATTTGAAGTTGATACAAGTGATGATTCTATTTCTGATGAAAGCGATGATGATTTTGTAGAATTTCTTACTAGTAATGTGATTTATGACTATCATCATAAATTATTTCATAAATGAAAAGTTCTAACATCTTCATTATATGGATCTGAAACAAGTTGTTTTGATTTATTTCAGATGAAGAATGAATGTTTTCTTAATTTTTGTAATATATTAAGAGGGAAGAACTATCTAAGTGACTTAAGAGATGTACTTGTTGAAAGAAAGTTGCCACCTTTTTATTCATAACTGGTCATAATATTCGTCATAGAATCGCTTCAAACCGCTTTCAGCATTCTACAGAAACAATGTCGCACAATTTCAAGGAAGTATTAAGGGCAGTGTGTCAATTGGGAAAATAACTCATAAAACAAGAGTCCATAGAGTTTCCTGAAAGAATTAAGAATAATTCAAAATACTATCCTTGGTTCAAGGTATGCTTATCATATTATCAAAGCTATTTGAGTTCGGCTCACTTATTTATATTATTTTGTTCCGATTCTATTTGTTTATGTTATGCTTTATAGAATTGCATAGGTGCAATATGGTACACATATAAGTGCATGGGTTCATGCAGATAAACAAATTTCATGTAGAGGTAGAAAGACAACAATCACGCAAAATGTCATGTGCTTGTGATTTCAACATGATGTTTACATATGTATATTCTGGGTGGGAAACAAATGCACATGATTCAAAAAAAAATTTGGATGCAATTACAAATCCAAATGCAGGATTTTCCTTGGCCACCTAAATCGTAATATCATAATAAAATGACAATATGTCGATGAATTTAACTAGTAGAGCTAACATATTTTTTTTATGAAGGTTCATTTTATCTTGTTGATATTGGGTATCCATGTACTTGAGGTTTGCTTCCTCCTTATAGGAGTGAAAGATATCATGCCCAAGAATATAGAGGCTAAGGTAGACAACCTAGGAGTCCCAAAGAGTTATTTAACTACATACCCTCATCTCTATGGATGACAATTGAACGTTGTTTTGGGGTGTTGAAAAATAGATTTCTTATTTTGAAGTTGATGCCTCCTTGTAAACCCTCCAGACAAAGACTTATAGTGATAGCTTGTTGTACTATTCATAACTACATACATAAGTGAAATTTACCAGATGAATTATTCAACATATGGGAAGCAATGGATCCTATGGAACTTGAGAGGGTGAATGAAGGTCTAGACATAGAAGGAACAAGCTCCAACGATAACAATTTAACTAGGTTATCTGATGAAGGTGCAATTGAAACGACAATGAGTAAGAATTGAATTAGAGATAGGATGTGGGTACACCATCACAATTAGTTGCACAAATTACTATCTTTTAGATTTTAGGATAAATAGCACATGTGGTCCCTTAATTTAATTTCAGTTAACATTTTAGTTATATATATTTTTTTCCAGATTTAATCATTTATTTTAATTTTAAGTGACAATTTGATCTTTTATGTTTTAAAATGTCAACAATGTTATCCTTTTTTTTTTACAAAAATTCATCAAAATTTTCAAACAAAACCCATAAAATTAATTATATTCTTCAATATAATACAAATTTCATCAAATTCGTAACTCAAATATTCAAATAAAGTCGTATTTTCATTTTTTATTTGATGTTGTTAGAGATGAAAATATGAGTTTATTTAAAGATTTAAGTTATGAATTTGATGAAATTTGCATTATATTGAGGATGATAATTAATTTTATGGGTTTTGTTTGAAATTTTTGATGAATTTTTGCAAAAAAAAAAAAAAAGATAACATTGTTGACATTTTAAAACATAAAATATCAAATTGTCACTTAAAATTAAAATAAATGACCAAATCGGGAAAACAAAAAGATAAAGGACTAAAACGTTAACTGAAATTAAGTTAAGGGACCACGAGTGCTATTTAGCCTAGATTTTATTATTTACAATGTTGGTGAATATTTCCTAAATACTTGTGTTGGTTTGACTTAATTTTTATGTTCTTGGTGGATAATATCTATGTTAAATTTTTATATACTTTTTTCTTCAATTGAATTTTAAAAATAATGATCAAATAATATATTTTTATATTTCAATTAGATTTGAATCTCTATTCACTTGCAATTAATCTTAATTTATAAAAAATTAAGTGAACAATAATGGACAAGTGTTTATTAAAATCTTTTAATAAAAATATATTTATTAATTATACTAAAATATTTTACTTGTATTTAAATGTTATTAGTTGAATTTTTCTATCTTTTTACTTTTATTATTTATTAATTAATATAAAAAAACAGATTTTGAAAATTGTATTACCTTTAATTCTCTATTCAAAAACTGTTTTAGAAAACTAGATTATCAAATAGGTTTTCTCTTTTTCTTATCTCTAAAACTATTTTTAGAAACAACTCTCTCAAACAAATTTTTTTCTTTCACTCTATTCTTTAAAACAATTTTTAAAATCAAATTTATAAAACAATTTTTAAAAACTAAAATGCAAAAGTTTTTTCGAACAGGCCAAGGGTCTTTAACTTTGATACCACATTGACCTTTCATTTTGTGTTCTTTAACAAATGCTTGTGGTAATGTTGAATATGGAAGTGAAGTCTTATGTGGCTGTTGGAATTATAATGTTAGATTGTAGGGTAGAAGAAGAAAAAAAAACATCTTTCACAAATTATGGTTCTTAAAAAATCCAAAATTCTCAATTTGAAATCTAAAAAATACAGTTGAATGATTGACATATTTCATCTCAATATTGTTATTTTTTTATGTCTGTTAATTTTTGTTGGTGTTGTGTTGCCAGAAATGGATTTCGAGCTTATAAGTAATCTCAACTATTGAAAAACATTAAATGTTTAATCATGAAATTTGGTTTTAACTATCAATCATTTGATCTCTCTCCTTTTTTTTTTTTATCAAAACATTTGATCTATTTTTAATCATGAAATTTGATTTTAACTGTCGATCATTTGATCTCTTTTTAATGGCTTAGATTTACTTGACTTTATGAATTTAGGATTTTAATACCGTAAAGAATTTGCGTCATGTGTTACTCTAACTCTTTCCAAATTGCCATTCATCATCATTTAGTTGTTCTTAAATAGTAATGACACATCGGAAAAAAGAATGCACTGTGAATAGTGGTGATTGATGGAAATCTTTGACGAAGTAATGTGGGATGATGGAGTGTACATACGAAACTCTTACGGTAAAATTAGTATATTGATCGAGTTAGGGTAAAAGATTTAAAATTAAGCATACTTTTAATAAGTAGTAATGTAGTAATTGGGACATATATAATCTTTAGTATATTGATTGAGTTAGGGAAAAGATTTAAAATTAAGCATACTTTTAATAAGTAGTAATGTAGTAATTGGGACATATATAAGAAAATTTGACCATGTACCTCCACTTTTATCTCTATACCCCACAATTTTTTGAAAATGCCAAAAATATCTTTTTTTTTTTTACAAAATTCAATTTCACTTCCGGAAAACTATTTTCAATAATTCCGGTAGTTTTACCGGAAAACTTTTTACAAGTTTTCCAGTACAAAAGGATGTTTTCGAAAAACTAAAAAAAAAAATTCCGGTACAGAAGGGAAAAATATGTACCGGAAAACTTTCTCCAATTTTTCCGGTACAGAACGTGTTTCCGGAAAACTTTATCGACAAGTTTTCTGGTACACACCCTTATTTTTGAAAAAATAATTAAATAAAATCACTTAAAAAATTATTGAAAATTTTGGGGTGGGCGTGGCCACTCTGTCGTAATGAAGTTTCGTCTGTGGCTATAACTTTGTCGCCTTTATCTCTATCCCTACCCACATAAAAAAAATATAGTTAAAATCAAATAAATTAATTAAATACTAATATAATAAAAAAAATTAAAATAAAAAAAAATCTGAAACTACCGGAAAACTTGTGCATGAAGTTTTCGGTAACTTCCGGAAAAGGCACTAACAAGTTTTCCAGTAGTTCATTATTTCCGAAAAACTTCAAAAAAGTTTTCCGGAACTACCGGAAAACTTTTTTCAAGTTTTTCGGAGTGGTGTTCTGTACCGGAAAATTTGAAAAAAGTTTTCCGGTAAAAATGAAAATTTTGACGCAATATATACGAAGATATTATGGTATTTTCACTGGTTTTTTGAAGGTATAGAGTTAATTGTGGAGTATAGCATTAATTATGGGGTACGGGAGCAAATTTTCTGTATATAATCTAAATGAGACATTATTGGACTTGTGCCAGCCCAAAATCCATATCGAAACACATTTCTTAATGCTATTGCTGCATTACATCCCAAAAGATCACAAAGCCATGCTAACAAATCATAATTGTTAGAAAATTTTCTCCTTTACCCCCTCTTTCTTTCTTTTCTTTATTAATAATTTTTATTTACCATATGAAATATAATGTAGATTCCGAAAAATTATAAAATAAAAGTTCTTTAGAAATCATATGTTTTAAAAAAATTTGAATTTTGTGTATCGAAATTTTTTTTCTTCAAGTTTTTCAGTACACAGTATTTTTTAGTAACCTAAACCCTACTAGAAACTTTTTTTCAAAATTTTCTACTACACAATTGTGTTTTTTGTGCAAGTTTTTTGATACACAAGTGTGTTTTAGTAGGATTTAGGGTTTAAACCCTAACATTTTTGTATCATAAATTTTTTAAAATTTTCCGGTACACAGATGTATTTTCAAAAATTTGAACTTTATGTACTGAAAAACTTTAAAAACAATCACAAAGTTCAATTTTTTTTTAAAAATCATGTGTTTCTAAAAACTTTTAAAAAAATTTCTGCAACTCAAATTAAATTTAGTAAAATTAAAAAAAAAAATATTATTATTATTATTATTATTTAAAAAAAAATTGACAATTTGTATAAAATATGAGGGTAAGAGTACGAGTGTGGGTACATGGTAAAACTTTGTAATGATTATGGACATTTAGTAGATATTGTGATTGCAACGGAAACCGTGTTTGAACATCAATTTCAATTACTTGTCAACTTCTAATTAGTGTATGTGTAAGGTTCTCACAGTAAATAAACTTATATTAAAGACTTTTACATTATTTTTAGATTCCACTTTATTTTTTTAAAATTAATTTCACTATTTTAAGTATAAACTTTAAATAGTTTAATTCTTTTTGTTAGATTTTCATTTGAATTCGTGGAATTTTTATCATGTTTTTTTTTTCTTCTTGTTGTATCATATGCTTAATCATCAAAATATAATACCAACTTAGAAAATTTTAGACAAATTCAAACAAAAAGTTGGCAAAATCATATTGTCTCAAAAAAATTTATGAATTTAAGAGATTATAATGGAAGAAAAAAAATTTAATAAATTTTAATTTTAGTATGAGAGTGGAAATAGGTCAAGTCAACCAACAAAAGTCTTATATATGTGTGTGTGAGAGATCAATACTCATTTAATCTCCTATGAAATTGACAGTGATTCTTCACAAAATATATTGAAAATAGACAATATATCAATAGTTGTGGTTGTCACTCATAAAATAAAATAAAAAAATTATGTAAATATACTATAAGGTACACAATGTATATTTTTGTCGTACAACACTTAATTTTTAATGGAAAAATATAAAATTATACAACAATTGCTAAACAACAAATTAAGTTAATGGGGTAAGTGACCCAATAAGTTCTATTTGTATCTGTCTAATCTACAGCTTAATCTACGTCAAGTCTATGTATCAAAATTTTTAAATAAGACATTTTTAAAAATTTATTTAACTAAAAAAAACTAAGTCAAAAAAAATCTTATAGACGTACTAAACCAACCTACTTATATTAGAGTAATATTTTTTATTACTACTATTATATACTAGATTTTGAACTTTATGCTAAAGTATAACTACTATTATTTTAGTCTAATTAATTTTTAACATATTTAAATTTATTATTATAAAATAGAATTGAAATATGATATCGTATAAAATCAAATTTATTAAAATGTCATGTTAAATCTAAAAAATATGTATTTACAAATAAAATTATTTTTTATTTAGCATAAAGTCAAATTCATTAGTCTATGGCTCATTATTTATTTAAATGTTATTATGAAATAAAATTATAAATAAGCTTACGGACCATATCATATTTTTAGAAAAGTGAGGTTCAAACTTAAAAGAAATATACGACAGACCACATTTCAAATTTAGACCTTAAATTTTTTTGACATACGAAATTTTAAAAAGTTTAATTCGGCTTAACTTATTCTAATTCTAGCGATTGATATTGAAAAAAGATTGAATATGCAAATTGGTCTCTGAAATTATAAGATTAGGTCAAATTAGTCTCATAATTTTGTGAGTTTCCAAATACATCTTTGAAATTGTAAAAAATATCAATCAAAATAATCTATGTAAACTTTTATCGTTAGAAATTTTGATGTGACACTGTAATTATATATGTGACTTATCCATGTTAATTTTATATTTATGTCATCTTTCAAAGACAAATTTGTTAATGAAACTGTATTATCTTAAAAATAAATTTGTAAATAATTGTAATTGTATATAGACTAAATATAAACAAATTAGTTAATATAATATTTAAATTTTATAGAAAATTTAGTACACGTTGTAACAAAATATCAATATTAAATCACATGAATAAATCAAATATTAAAATATAAACTATTTTAATTATTATTTTATAATTTCAAAGAAGTAACTGTTAATAGATAAAGTTCAATTGAGGGATGAAATTATCTTTTTAATGGTGAAAAATAATAATAATTTAAGGCATAAAAATGTAGCTAGCCAAAATAAAAAGAAGACTTGGTTGGGGGTTGATTTGTTTTGTCCTTGGTCACAACTCACAATCGAGATCAGAACGAGAAACGGGAAGATCAAATCAATTCGGCGGTGGTTTCTAACACAGTAATCATGAAAGAAGATGAAGAGGTCATTTCCTAAACCCTAAACCCCCAATTTCCAATTTTCATCTTCTTTTTACCAAAATCTGAGTCGCGATTCTCTTGATTTATCTCAACATTCAAGGTCAAATCCTTCATAATTCCTGTTATTATTTTTTGCATCGGTCAAATCCTATTAACTAGAAAACCAGAATAACTTTGTTAAAACTTAGAATATTCTAGTGAGTGTTTTTGTTTAATCACAAAACAGCATCTTATGGCCATGAGTTTGATTGAAATGTGTCCTAAAATGATTATGGGGTTTGATTCTGAAGATTAGTACTCGTTCATTGGTTGGTCGTCAATAAGTATCGCTCAGCGCCTTAATTAGGGTTGTCACATGCCCTCCTAACCTTTGTTCGAATCCTAACTGTAACAATTATTGGGCAAACTTTACTTACCTTCTGATAGAATTCCAGATTATCAAGGTCTCATTTCCTTGGAATTAGAATAGGAAAACTTCCTCCGAGGGACAGTCCAAGTTCAAACTAGTGAAGCACTAGGTTTAGGCCTTTGAAACTTGGCAATATTTTCATCATGTTTAAGCAGCATGACTTATTCATGTTGTGGAAGTCGCACCAAGGTCTCTGAAATCTTAATCGATCTTCTTGACTAGTGTGAGACCTTATATTTCCACCTTAGGCCTCATCTTATGTTGGGCCGGCGACCCTGCTTCCTCTCCCTTATACTTTTATTTACAGGAAACTTCCTCTCTGGCGTTCATATAGTTTTGACTGATTTTTTATTTATTTTTTATTTTATATATGAAGATATATGTTGGTGACTGACGAGACAGTCAATTTGTGTATCCAATAACTGAGGATATGCAATTGCTGGCTCCTTATTTGATTTTGGATTTTTATTGAGTTCATTGTTGTTTGTTTCTCATGCAAATCTATCTTTGGTTTAAAATGAGGAACAACTTCAAAAAAAATCAAAGTTTTCTGTGGTTTTGAGTGAACAATAAGTGTTATTGATTACTGTCTGTGTGGGGTTATTTATAGTCTTCCAAATCATTTATGTGAAAAAACTGAGTTTGGTTTCAGCTAGAAATGAAAAAGGAAGCGGCTGCTGACACGTTGTACCATTATTCAAAATTTGTGATTGCAAGGATTGGAAGTAGGACTCGAATGTGTGATTTGAGGTTACATTTGATGAAGGTATGAGACAAAATTCTATATTATTTTCTTATTAGGAACAAAGCCACTTTTTTTTTTTTGTCATATGAGGTTTCTATATGGAAGATAAAGGGATTATCTTGAAAACTAGGTTGTTCATATTCTAATTGATCCATGATCTCTAACCTGTCATAGTTATTATAATCATTTTCAGGAGATTTCGGGTATGCCAACTTCTCTAAATAGGGAAACACCACACACTGCAGCTTCTCCTGAGGCAATGGGTGAGTCATCAAGCTCAGGAACAGCAAGACTAGATAAAGCAGACAGTTTTCGGGCACTATAGGTGATACTTGATTGAGGATGGTGACCATGTTTTTTGTTTGGGGTTGTGGCATAGTATGTCGTTGTTGCTAGATAGCAGCTACTCTCTCTCGTAATAATGGTACAAAAGCAGGCACAAAAATGAGGAGAATTATGTTTCTAATTACCATCTATGCGATGTCTCATATAAATTATATACCACTGAAGTTTTTATATCAAGTTTGATGTAGATTTATAAGGCTTGTTTGCTGTAGTTAAGGTTTGTTGTAGGATTAGCGTGGTTCACCTAATGCATGTGTTGATTCAATTCAAGGTGAAGTTATTGAAATTTCAGTTGTGTTTTTTATGTAGGATTTTGGAAGTTCCAATTCAGATTGTGTGGCTCACATGATGAATCACTGTTTTATTTTTTGGTTTTCTTAGGGAGAGTGTATTCTCTCTCCCCTTTTATGTGGTTTTTTACTTCTTCTAATTTTACCCTTTATTTAAACAATTTTTTTTTTTTTATATTATTTCATTCTTTATCCAATCAAATAATTGAAGTTTCTATACTCATATATGATATATTTTCTTCCAATTTTACCATTAATAGTTTAAACTATTTTATTTACAATTGTATTATTCTTTGCCCAATCAAAAAAAGGGAAAGAAAAACAAATAGATGTATAGGTCAGTGTCGTCTGTTGTTATGATAAAAGTAAATTTACTATTACTCTAGTAATATTATAGCAATTATTATATCATTGAAGTGTTATAATTTCTATTTTTACTGAATTGATAAAATTCAATTGTTTTTTAATATAATAATCTTGTCGGGTTTAAAACTTAAGAAACGTTCTTATATTGTAAAATTAAATAAATACATAATATTTTTTGTCAATTTCAATAAGAATATATAAAGATTTAATTTCTTGTCAAATTTTTTTTTAGAGATTTAATTTATATACTTAGGTTTGTAATTATAATAGGTTTGTATGATATAATTATGATATATTATTAATAAATATTTTGTCAATCAATTATAATGGGTTCGAATGAGTTTTCTAATTAGAGATATTTTTCTTATTACAAGTGCAAATAAAAAAAATACTGCATTTAAGTTTTTTAAATGAAGAGTTTTTATTTTGAAATATTCTTAATTTTGAGAGAAAACGTTTGTTTTTTTTTTGTTTGTGAGAATTTAATTTTGGACCAAATCATAAAAGAAAGCCCATTATTGGCAAACATGGTAATATAATAACCCAAACCAATGGTATCTCCAACGGCTCAATATTTCTAACGGCTAGTTTTCGTAAATTTAAAAACCCGATTCTTTGTTCGAAATCTCATTCTTCATCCTCTTATTACATTCTTCACAAACACTATCCATTTTGTTCCCCGCAGGAAAACTTGCAATCTTTTTATTTTCCACAATGTTGCAAGAAATGTGGAACGCTCCTCCAGGTTTCAGACCATCAAAATCAGCACCTTCTTCACCTGCAAAACCTCTTGGTGTTCCTCGAACTCGATCTGTTGGTGAATCTTTTCACATCACCCATAAGGTCCCTGTTGGTGATTCTCCTTATGTCAGAGCCAAAAACGTTCAGGTATTCATTTTCACCTTCTGGGCTACCTTGTTTTTTTCAAAGTTCTTATTTTTAATTTCAACTAACTGGTTCATTTTTATAATGTTCAGTTGGTTGATAAGGATCCTGAGAGAGCGATTCCTTTGTTTTGGGCAGCGATAAACGCGGGAGATAGAGTGGATAGTGCTTTGAAAGATATGGCTATTGTTATGAAGCAACAAAATAGGGCTGAAGAAGCTATTGAAGCAATTAAATCACTTAGAACTAGGTGTTCAGATCAAGCACAAGAATCTCTTGATAATATCCTATTGGATCTTTATAAGGTTAGTTAATTCACTCAATTACCAATTTTTTTTTATTTGCACTAGTAATAATGATACTGATTGAAGTTTTTATTTGTTTTTTGAACACAGAGATGTGGTAGACTTGATGACCAAATTGCTCTATTGAGACATAAGCTTTACTTAATTCAACAAGGGTTGGCTTTCAATGGTAAGCGCACAAAGACTGCTAGATCTCAAGGGAAGAAGTTTCAAGTCTCAGTGGAACAAGAAGCCACTAGATTATTGGTAAGAAAACGACACATATGCTCTTCAAATTTACTTTTAGTCCTAAAATTTTGTATCCATTGTTCGGTCCCAATAAATTACACGGCATACTCTTGTTTTTTAGTTTTTTGTTAAAAAATTGTTGGGTATAGAGACTACAAATATATTTAACCTTAATTTTTTTACACTTTGATTTTTACTTTCGGCTTTGGCATGGAACTGATATTTGAACTGTTTGATAAATGAAGGGAAACTTAGGATGGGCTTTAATGCAACAGAACAACTACATCGAAGCCGAAGAAGCCTATCGCCGCGCGCTTTCACTAGCACCAGACAACAACAAGATGTGCAATTTAGGCATATGTTTGATGAAACAAGGAAGAATTTCTGAGGCAAAAGAGACTCTCCATAGGGTAAAACCTGCTGTGACGGATGGACCAAGAGGCTCAGATTCTCATCTTAAAGCCTATGAAAGAGCACAACAAATGCTCAAAGACCTTGAACATGAAATGATGAACAAAGGAGGAGTTGATAGGATTGAACAAAGTAGACTCTTTGAAGCTTTTCTTGGTTCTTCATCAATTTGGCAACCTCAGCCTTGTAAGGATCATCATCATCACCAATCAAGTTTTCCACCACCAATCAAAACTCAAGACGAGTTTGGTGATGAGAATATCAATTCCAACATTGTGAAAAATCACATAGCACCACCACCAAATTATAAAGGTAGTAGCATTGTTCCTTTGGGAAACTCACTAAATGTTGCAGCTCCACCATTTTATGCAGCAAAGTCATCTGCAGTTCTTTCATCATCGTCGTCAAATGAGAATCAAATCTCTGAGACACTTAAGCGAACGAGGTCTGGAAATGCCGCAGGGTTGATGAGAGTAAGTACTAATGATGTGAACATCAATGTGCTTGCGCCGCCGGAGAAGAACAAAGCGAGACGGCTTTCGTTTGAGAAGAATAAGTTGAGTGATTTGTTACCTGATACTAAGGACTTTGAAGATGCTATTCTCTCTGCTATTTTGGGGACTCCTTCAAATGAGTCAAATGACATTTTCAACAAGAACGTTGATAAGAGGAGGCTTAAAGTTTTTCAAGATATTACACTGTCTTTGAGTCCAAAGGCCTAATTTAATATAATTTTCAATAACTATAGTCTTAGATTGGAGATGATCTTGGTCTCCATTCATTTGTTTAACTTCATTTCTAGTATGTATGCTACATTATAGCAGTTTAAGTTCTACTACAGATAGGAGTAGCTCGCTGCATTTTGAAGTTCTCTCTAATTCATTTATGTTGTATTGATTTGTTATGCCATGTAAAAGAGGCACATTGACTTACTTGAATAATTAGTTGATATGATATGAGTTCCTTTTCTGTTGACATGGCTTGCTGTCTCATTCAGTGTCTCATTTTTCTAATTCTGTTGAAAGAGCTTTTGAAACTAATGCAAGGATTCTTTTGTTTGCTTCAAATTTACTCTCTTATGATTGGTCTCTCAGAGGAAATGATGTTGGAAATATATTTTGTTACAATATTCATAAGGCATTTCATTATTTCCTAGAGATGTTGGAAGTCACATATAACAACTCCTATAAATAAAGATAATTCATGTTCTTGAAAGTTAGGATTCATAAAAACATTGTAACGAAGTCACACTAACAACCCATATGTCTCTTGTGTGTAATCAAGTCAGACCTATAATTCACACGTTTTTTATGAATCAATCCCTAATCTCTAACATCCTCTCTCAAATAATGAATGAAACCTTCCAAAGTAAAAAGATATCCAGATACTTCTTACTTCCATGTGTATAAGAGTATCCTAATGACAATGGAGTTTTCTGATTCCATGCTTTATATTATATTGTATGATTTTAATATTCATAGATAGAAGCATATTTATAGATATATTGTATGATTTTATATATATTTTTTGACCTTAATAGAATGGTTCAACCAATTATAGTACATTCAGTAACAAAAACTCAACCAGTAATTTATTGTTTAATATTAATTAACATAATCTAATTAATAATAATTTCTAATCATTAATTATTATAATTTATTAATTAAATAATTAATCTAACATATACATGCACTTTCATTAATTGTTCGAAGAAGAGTGGGTTATCTTGTGTCATGGTAAGAATAGATAAATAAAACTACAATCTTTGTGTCTTAAAAATGTCCTTACCTTATCTTTTGTTTATTTTATTAACTTTAAAGCATTAACTTTTTTTTATATATTTCAAAAATATCATTTCAACGTGGCGAACTCTCGAGCGATATTTAATTATACTATAAATAAGTTATGCAACACTAATATTTCTTCGTGTTTTACTTCTAAAAATTAAAGTATTTTTTTGAAACATTCAAAATATTTGAAGTTATAGAATGAAATATTGACAAAAAAAAACGTTAAAAAAATCACATTCACCAAAAAAAAAAAAACACAAGCATGAAGTTTAACGGTTTTATATATATGAGTTTTATTTTATAATCAGAGTTACAATAATAGTATTTATTACTTTGAATGTTAGGATATTAATTATACATTATAAATATGTGTTGGCTGATCACCAATAGAAAATAAAAAACCTTATCAATATATATATAATCATGGCCTCATTCAATGGATCATACATTGTTGTGGCCGTTATGATTAGCTTTACTTTGTTGGTGAAAACATCAATATGTTCAGAAATTGTTGAAGGTCCTTCTGTGGATACTAGTTATGCACCCAGACCTTTGTCATCATACGAAAAATATTTAAGTGATTGTGCTAGCAAATTAAAGCCAGGATGTGGCAAACTAATATTTGAAAGTGTTTTTTATGGGAATATAACTGTTACCAATGACTGTTGTATCAGTCTTGTAAATGATGAGGGAAAATCGTGTCATTTGGACATGACTAAATATGCAGTTGAATTGCCAGTTTTTAAGAAATACAAAACTCAAATTTTGGAACGATGTGTCAAGGTTTGGAATACTTGTAGTGCGATTCACATTGATTGACCTAAACTTCATTTTCAATGATTGTGAACGTTTGTATCAAATAAAATTTATACTTACTAAATAAATAATTTTTACGAATATAACTTATTGTATAATATCATTGTGGTCTAGTTCATGGTATTGCCTCTTTCTTTAAATTTAGAAATAAAAACATACAAATAACTGTCTAAAGAATCATAGATATATTAAAGATTATCGAACATTTATTATTTTCATATATAAATCTATACAAAGAAACCGTTCATATTTAATAGTATCTTTTAAACTATACTTTCTGTCTCACAATAAATATCACTTTAGTTAATAAAATTGTCTTAAAATGAATTTCATTTACAATTTTCAATACAACATTAATTTTTTTTTTAACATGTCATTCAATTATTATTATGTACACAACATCCAAAATATTATTATATTTTGCAGTAATAATAATGAAAAACTCATCGATAATCAAAATCAATAGTTTAATAAAATGATTTATCTCTTTCCTCTAATTAGTGTAATTTTTAATGACACTCGTGAGACGAATGAAGTACTTTTTCCGGCGTCCCAACTAACAAGCTTGGTTTTCATAAACTGAAACAAGAAAATTAAAACTATTATTATATAACTGAAACAACAATACCAAAAAGAAAAATCCAAGTGTTTTTCATTTAATATATTAGTTTTTATATTAAATCTTGAAAGCAGGACTTAACATAAACAAAGGCAACATTGTGTTTATATATACGCTTAAGGATCTAAAATTATTTGAAAAGTAATCTCGTTACTCGGGCTTGTTTAAATAAATCATCATGAAACTTTGTTTTCAAGCTTAAACATAATAGTTTAATATGTGTAAACTTTAAACAAATTAAATAGGTTCAATATATCCTATCATAACTGTAAGGAATACAGACATCTCGTTTTTTATAATATCGAAGCAGGTCGATTTAGAACAGATTGTGTGCCTAACGTCATATTGGATGAATCGAGTTAGATCCACTTCGGTTACTAACTATATATATATAAATGGGCAGTGTCCATTTCTGCAAGCCTTCGATTACTTACATCTTATGAGTAATGAAGCACCCTCAAACTGAAGAGGATAATGATACGATAAAACCATTGGAGAATTGGCTGCTGCGGTGTTGCAGCAAAGACATCAGAGCCCACCAGCTCACAAGAGAGCATGCCATTTTTTTTTACAAAAGCCATTTGCAAAACGTTTTTACACTAAATATATAAATTAAATTCATTACTCATGCTTGTATAAAGATAATTTCATTAAACTTTAATTTAGTATATATTCGTGAACCACCCTAATGTTTGTAGTGTTTTGCACTTCGTTTTATGACTATGTAGGAGACGGTACAGACTTTTGCAAAAACACTAAGGACAGTCTATAAAAAGAAATATTACACTAAGCTTTTAAACAAAAAAAATTCATTAACATTTGAATTAGTTTTTACACCTCGATTCTTTCAGAATCTCTCGGCAAACTTTGGATAAATAAATACCTATAAACTTGTAAGTTGAATAACCAAACAACTATTCATACAAAATTCGAAGCTCTAAAGCTAGGCAGGAGAAACAACAGAGGATGCCTGGATAAAATGCAGCAAATTGGGCAACTTTGTTGTAAAAATTCACCTAATATATCAGTTATATGCGTAAAAATCTATTCGTCATCCTGGTTTAGATTTCTCTTCTGCTTTTTACGCTGATCACGCAAACCTGATAAAAAACATTTCAGAAATTACCAATCACAAGTTTTGCTCATAAAAATAAACAAATGAATAATATCAAGGAAGAACAAAACTTACGTGTCTTCTCTTGCTTTCTTTTTCTCTTTATATCCACCGAATTTCTTTGTTTTTGAAATGAATCCTTGATATCCATGCGCACCTGTGAGGAAAAAAAGGTAAAGGAAGAACAACACAAACATAAGAACAATTCAGTAAGCTGACTATTACTCTTCAACTAAACAGAAATTCCTAATTTTCCTGTCACAAGATGCTAGATACTTATTTTCAAAATAATGACGAACTTAATTTTGATCAAAGGCTATGAAATAATAGGCCACATACAAATGGAAGGGAGAAATAGAGAAAGAAGAAGAATGCCGCCGCATATTTGAATTTGCATTTCCTCAATTTTACTTGTCAACGAGGGAAATCTTATATCGAAAAGCCTCCCCATACATGAAGCTTGCAAAATAACAATTTTCAAAACAAAACAAAAAAAATCTACCTCTTCACCAGCACTCCGAAGTGCGTGAAGTGCGTCCACACAATCTTGACCAATCACAACCAATTTTCCCTTTTTGCCTAATCCTGCTCCCTGATGGTCACTTAGTTTTTGCCTTGCTAACTGTTGCAATTGCTGCTGCAAGAGGGGCGTTACACCAGCCTGCAGAGAGAGTATAGTATCAGAATTTGTCCTTAAAATGTTTGAAAGGAAAAAACAAAACAAAACAAATGCTCCAAATAGTGTTCATCAAAACAATTTTAATATCTATTAACATCTTGATATTTATCAGTAAGCATTACAATCATGGATATTATCTAAGAATTCAAATAACTATTAAGCTAGTCCAGGTTATATTATATATACATAGTTAAAAATGGATTAGGAAAAAAAAAATTCATACGATTGGAGTGGCTTGCATTGCATATAGACTAGGTTCAGGTGGCATGGAAAAAGTTTCTAGCACATAATAATAAGACCAAGTGCATTTCCAGTCCAAAAAGGCAACTTCATCCTAACTACTAGAAGTAGTATAAGAGACGGTTCAACCCAAGAGCCTGATTTGAATTGACTGAACCAAGGAAAGAGAGTGCACAATATTATGTTTCGGCATTAAGAATGTTAGAATCAGTATCCTTGTGCACTGCCTCCTGCAATCACTATGCTACTTCTAAAGGACAACTTTAAAAAGTATAACTCGACTATTGCAATAATGACTACTTTTGTTGGTCAACAGAGAAAGACAAATGGTAAAAACAGCAAGTGCCAGGGTGACAGAAAATCATAATGAGGATAATACCCACCCCTGCTAGATATCGATGTGAAAACGTTTTTGATTGCAGAGGACGTGAAATCAGTATACTGAGCTCCTGCAGAAAGCAAAACTTGAGACATAAATAAATTTGAACAACGGAAGAAAAGTAGAAAACAACAACCATGTATCATTTCAAGTTAAAAATAAAAAAATAAAAAAATAAATAAAAAAAGCAAGTACAAACCGTCTGCAATTTCCTCAATTGTTTAGAGCTGGCTTTCTTTTGCTTATGTTTATTAACTTGTTCATCCTCACTGTCATAATTTTCTGTAACTAAATCAACTGAGCTAGCATTCCGATCAAACCAGCTTTTTTCAGCCTTCTCCTATAATAAGGAAATTTGAATGCACATAAGTACACATATGGTTAGCACTAGTTGAAGCACAGCATTCCATATAAGGAAAAAGTATATCTTGCTTTGATATATAACGAAATATGTATTCTTTTAGACCATTTTTGCTATCCGTATATAACTAGATAATGTTGTTTTGGTATAAGGTTCTAAAGAATATGTATTTGTGAAAGGATAAGATAATTAAGAAACTACAACCACGGATATACACTAAAAAGTACAAAACTAGACGAGGAAGTATAATAGAGAGACTCTTGTAAGGAAACAATAAAACAAAACAGGTATAAATGTGTTTAAGCTGAAAAATGAAGTCAGAAACTATTTCAAATCATGTATAATGACAACTCTCAAGCTCACCTACATCCTTGCATGAATAAAGTCCAAAAGCATATCGGTATGGATTTAGATGAAACAGTTTACCTGGGAATCCTTCCTTGTTATCTTGTCTATTTGACGTGCAAGAGACAATCGTTTTAGAACCTCTGGCATGTATGAGTTCTCCAAAGGAAACCGCTGAAAGCTATCCTGTATACATGAACATAAATGTATGTTGGCTATTCTGGTTTAGATAAAGCAACAAAAAACTGTGATAATTTCAAGTGATAGGGATTATTTAGTTTATTACATTTTCTTCAAAAAATATCGCTTGATAAATTCTTATTAACTGGGAGGAATAAGAGATAATTTAAATAATTACTACAAAGTATAATTTGAATACTTATAAATGATTAAATCGGACAAAACCAAGAGCCATCACAGAAAGACACCTTTGAAAATGACTTGCACAACGAAGCAAACTTTGATGTATCTTTTGGGGAGATTAAAGCAATGCTACAACCTTCGGCAGAAGCTCTAGCTGTTCTTCCACTTCTATGAACATAAACCTAAAAATCAAGAAATAAGTTATATATATATATAGATATCTTTATGAATATCAATAATTAATATATGGATGAAAGAAATAAGGAACTGGCTTACCTCTGCTGAATGTGGAAGCTGATAGTGGACAACAGTTTTAACACCAGGAATATCAAGACCCCTTGCAGCAACATCTGTAGCAACAAGTATGCCATTTTCATGTTCACGAAAGCGGTCCATTGCCTGCATTAAATAGGGCACGAAACAATGATATAGTGATGGTAGAAAATAAAATAGAACACAATATATACAATTTCAATAATCCAAGCCAATGCCCTATGAGAGGAGAGACAAAGTAGACCAATGTGATGCTCATGGATGGATCATATAATTTAAAATTTAGTAACTCAATTCATATCAACATTTATTATGATACAATTTTTCCTAGGAAAGAAATATTAGGAAATAATTAGTATAGGAGCACATTAGTTGAACATAAGTCCTCAAAGAAGAGTTTGACCACTGGCTTCTTCTAGTTTGTGTCTTTTCCTTCTTCCTATGAATGGATATGGAAATACAAAGCTATCACGACAAGGTTTGTGGGCCTCAGTCACATTGTTTTCTCTTGATGTGTGTATTATACTTTTCTACTTCAGAGTCTACTAGATATACACTTGTGCAAGGAAACAAAATTCTTATTTGGAGTTCAATATGCCCTAAATTTGAAGAGTTTCAAACGGTCAGTTCAAAGGCCTCCACAACAAGGAGGCCAGTGTTTTTCTGGGCATTGAGTATATTTTGATACATTCCATTCGAGCAGAATCCTTGCATGCTTTACAGGTGTATTCCTGCCTCTCAATTTTATAGGTGACATGACTAAGTTTATGACCTATATGTATGCTCCACGGATGGTTTTACAAAGGGAGTTGCAATTTCTGATATGTATGGTGATTGACAAATGGACTCTTCATTTTATTCTCATAATAATGATGCAGGTCCAAGGATTTAAAAGTACAACTTATTAGCTAATATTGATGCAATATTCAACCAATGATCAAAATAAATTTGGTTATTCGTCAGAAAGAAAATGATAAATAATGAATCAAGGGTCTATATCATCATCCCATATAACATAGAGCATAGCAATTAAAACAACAATTGAACAAAGCAAGGCAAGGACTGGAGCAAAGAAAGGAAACAAACCTTTAAACGTGCTCGCTGTTGCATTTGAGCATGAAGAGTCCAAACATTGACGCCAAGAATGCGCAATATGGAAGAAATATGGCGCAAAGCTGCAATTGACGTGCAGAAAACTATTGTACGGCCTTGTCCATGGACAGTGAGAATATAATACAAATGGGCATCTTTATCATCTTCTGTGCATCTGCATCACATAACAAATCATTAATGTTGTATCATCAAACAAAAATCACAGTTAATGTCATAGTAAACATTACTTAATGACTTTATCATGGGTAATCACTATTCAGTTAATGTCATAGTAAACATTACTTAATGACTTTATCATGGGTAATCACGGAAATTTAGCAAGAATGCTCAACCAGTAAACCATAAACTACAACTCTTTTTTAGCATGGAGGAATGAATCACATGGGGCCAGAAAGGGCAGCTACCCTTTGTGACCCAACAGAATATTAGGCTTAAAAATAATAATATAGCACCAAAATCAGATAACCATTTCAATCAAACTGAATATATTACTATATATATTTATTCTCAGGACTTGAGTTTTAGAGCTTTGATATGATTTTACATACTCAATAAATGACTCCTCAATCTTAGCTGCTAATATGGATGGATTGGTAAGATCAATAACTGCAGCATTGGGTCTCATTCCTGCTCGCTCAGAAAGAGTTTCGATAGAATCCAAACCATCTGTTGATGGTTGCTTTTTCTGAATTGAATTGCGCTTAAGCTTCTTGCGAAAATCAGCGGACAGTGCAACAGTTGCAGAAAAAACAAGAGTTTGCCTTTTCTTTCTTTGTAAGCTAGAAACTGTAACACAATTATGGGAATCTTGAGAATCATCTTTACTGGAGACATTGGACATGGGAAGCATGTCAATTATTGATTGCAACTCCTTAAAATGGCCATTTTGTACCATTCGATCAGCCTCATCAAGCACAAAAAAAGACAATGAATGTAACTGCAAAAGAGGGTGGTCAGCGTTAAAAAAGGTTTCCAATGAAAACAATATGTCAAGTCTATGCTATGCATTCAACTAAACAATTATTTATTACCCGCTGTAGATTAATTCTGCAGCAGTTATGTATTATGTATCAAAAGGAAGAAACAAAAAACCATAGGCAAAATGATATCAGACACTATATAATTTGCATATATTGTAACAATATAACATTTAGGATCAAGAATTGCAAAGAGCCCACAATTTCGTTGCTTTTTTTTTCTTCTTCACTATTAATTTTCTTTTTTGTTTTCTATTCATTTGTTCATTTAAGGGTTTCGCACATGCTTATAAATTGCAACTAAAAGGATTTTGAAGCCTATGCAACAACCTTGCGACCACAATAGTGGCTGAATCTACCACATTTTCCACAATATCAAGGATTGCAATGTAACTGCAAGTCTACAACTGCATTTTAAAAACACAGTATGCATTGCAGGCTAAACATTTCCAGTTTTTCGCCATATTCCACTTTTTCCCTAGTAATTATCTAAATAAATATTTAATTATCAAAAATATAAATTTGGTCATACTCGAACATTATAATTTTTCTGCATTAGTATTAGCAATCACCTCAACCAGATGCTTTTCTCCAGATGACATAAGTTCCCATAGCCTCCCTGGAGTACCGACCACAATCTCAGGCCTTGCTTTTAAAAGTCTCTCCTGCTTTTCTGCTAAAATACCTCCAACTATAGGGGTCACCCTAACATTAATATACTTGGCTATTGCTTTCAGATGATCAGTAACCTGAAAAAGCAATTGCAGTATCAAATAATAAATTGACTGCTTCTATTATTGACAATCCAACAAAAATCACATTAAATGTAAAAAAATATTAAATTATATTTTAGTTAATGGGGTTCCAAAATAGGTCCAAAAAACATGTTGAATTCATGACAACTGAATTTAGCATGACAACATGAGTACAGCAGTGCCATTGAAGTGAAGTACAGAATAAAATATGCAATGACAACAATGTACAAAAATTCTAAAAGAACAATTCACTGTTAAAGGAAACTACTTAGTAATGAACAAATTAATGGAAGTAAGAGCAACTTAGTAATGAACAAGAAAAGTGTAATATTGCTGAAATGAAGAGATACAAAGGAATTAGTATACAGCCCAGAGCTAAGCTCCTTCCGAGAAACAAAATGCTCTCTGCCCATAACCAACTCAATGATTCTCCAAGATTTTCCCATTATTCTAATACTTCACCCTATATAACAAACTCAACTTAATTTCTCTTTCTGTAACTAACTCTCCCCCTTCCATAAGTGGGCTTTTGGACAATTGGGCCTACAAGTACATATAAGGTACCTAGCATTTTCACTAACACATGTAAATCATTATCAATTATAAAATTTTCCATTTTGAGCACTTGATGCGATTTTCAAACAGCCCTTCGAGTACTAAAGTTTAAGGACAAAAATGCTACTTTATTCTAAATTTTATTTCTTGTTTTAAGCACGGACACCTCTAAGATTAGGCGTGTCGTCGTATTTGACACTTGTACGACACCTCAAATAAGTGTCCCAAAAATAAAACTTGTTTTTCTTCGCTTCGACACACCTTAGACCCCTTGGACACATCTCAAACACAACTACAAAGGTTAAAGATGTGTCAAAGCAATGGTGATTAATGATGGGGTTAAAAACATGAAAATGAACTATAACATGTTCTGTTTTTCGGCAGGAGATGCATCAATGAAGGTGAAAAACTATCAAATATGTATCGGTGCCGGTGTCCTATGTGTCCGTGTCGTATCAAGTATCCGTGTCGGAGTTAGTGCTTTTGTATAAGTAAGCTTCCATGGATGTGAGAGTGGACTTGTAATTATTAAGCTCTGTTAAGAGTTTAGACTATGGTCTCTATATTTAGGTTCCTTTTACTCTTAAATCATGTCACAATACATAGTCTCACTTATAATTACTCCCACCTAAGAATGACAATGGAGGGTAAAGGGTGGTCTATACCCAAATTCATTTTTCAATACAAGATATATTTCTAACGGCCCAAATTTCAATATGACTTGGAAAATCCCCCACCCATAAACGCAAGTGCTTCTTCATGTCCAAAATCTAAATCATTACTCTATGACTATTCCTTACCGCACACATACTTGTTGCTGCCGACCAGAAGGTTAAATTTGGAAATTATTCTGTTTGGTAGCCTTGTCCCACCCATAAAAAAATCTATGAAATCTATTATTAGTCTCCTAAAACTCTGAATTGCTGCAAATAAACACAAGAAAATGCTGGACAAGAATAATGCCCAGTTGAACCATACAAGACTTGTAGGTCATAACAATTAACAACTATAAAACTAAATAGTACAAAACATAAAGTCCCCATTTCCCAGCAAAAGATGAACTAAAATACTTGACAAAAATTACCCAGCATACTGAGATAATATACAGATTAAGAGTAAATTGGCTCGATGCTGAAGAATTTCCTACATACTAATAATTTCAATACAACTTGGAACTAGCAACATATTGATTAACTGCAAATTATAATAGGGAATCTCAAAAGTAGCAAACCATGTAAACAAAGATGACAAAAATAGTACCTAAATTTAAACATATATAAAACTAAATACAAAAACACAAAAGCTCCCACCCTTCCCACCTTATTAGTAGCAAACAATACAAAACCAAGATACTTAAACATCACTTTAACTAGTAACAGTCAAGCAACTGACAATAATGCAAATGACAAAAAGCCACGACAATTACCTGAAGTGCAAGTTCTCTAGTTGGAGCAATAATAAGACTCCTTAAAAGACCTGTAGGAGCAGCTTCTTCGCCCTTTTCCTCGACCATATTGGCGGCCTTCTCACGCTCCTCCAAAAGACGTTGCAAAATGGGCAAACCAAATGCAAGTGTTTTACCAGATCCCGTCTCTGCAGCCCCAATAACATCCTGTCAAATGAGGAAACAAGATTTCCCATCAAAGTTAACCTTATGATATATTTCAAGCCAACAAAGTTCCCTGAATAAGATCTTCAAATAAAACAACCTTCCCTTGATGAGCAGCAGCCGGAATACAAGCTTTCTGTATCGGTGTTGGTTCCTTGAATCCTAACTTGTAAATTGATTTCATTAAAAGAGGATGAAGCCTCAACTCATTCCATGCATAATAATCAGTTTCATCAATGTTCTCTTCCCCAACATCATCCTTCACATCAGCATCCACACCTAGAACTGAATACGGCAGTTAGTGGAACAAGTCTATCACATTTTTTTATTGTATTTTTGTTCTTAAGACATTCCAACTTCTATTAGATCAGAACATGTTCTCTGGCTTTTTTCCATTCACAAAGAATAAATTTACTTATAACATGCACATCTTCCAAACAGTTACATATTTGAAAAGTAAAATTGGAAAAAATGTGTAGACACAAAAAGCCGATATTGTCTTTATAAATTAATAGTTTAATAAGTATGCAATGTCAGTATAAAACAGTTTTATACGTGTCGATGGCAAAACTGTGAGATGTAATAATTGAATACTTGTGTAAAACTTAATTACATTCACAGTTCAGGTCAATTAAATTCTAATAAATATTTATAAATTACAGATTATACAAACAATCCACATTTCAGATTAAAATATACTATTTTAACTTTAAACAAAGAAATCACCAGTATTTGAATGTTGAACTTTCTGGTTTTCTTTTGCATCCTTATTTTTCTTCTTTTTCTTTTTCTTTTTCTTCACTTCAGACTTGATGCTCTCCTCCTTAACAGTTTCTCCATCACCATCTTGCTTCTGCTTATTCAACTTCTTGTCCTGTTTCGAATTATGCTTCCTGTCATGATGTTCAGGATCAGGAATATCTAAACCATACTCAGTCTCATCAATCTCCTCCAGTGAAAGAAAACCTGCAAGCAAAATAAATTAAAACAATGAAACTATATCGCTTATCGAAGGGAGAGAAAAATGGGTAGGCAGAGTAAATTGAACCTCCTTCGAGTTCATTAGAGCCAGTGAAGAGTGAAAAAGAGGTGTCGTCGTCATTGTGTTGAGGAAGAGAAGAGTTCCATGGAAGTGATTCGAGGCGGTCGAGTTCAGGGTCCTTAGGTTCTAGGGTTCGCTTCTTCCTCTTTGTCTTTTGCATCAAAGAAGTTGTTGCTTCTGTTGTCATGGCAAATAGGAATAGGTAGAAACACAGCACGAGTGCCGAATGAAGAAGATGACGAAACTTGCTTAATGCTTTGTTCAACTCAAACTAAGGCTCTGTTTGGATAAAAAGCTTATTAAGTGCTTAATGCATTAGAACTTATCGCATGAGAGCTTATGTCATAACTTTGATAGAACATGAACAGAGACGTGCTTGCAGAAACAAAAACGAAAGGAGAAAAATGAGGGACGTGATCGGAGAATACTCACCGCGGCCGAGAGAGCTTGTGCTGTGGTTGCCGGAAAGATTCGCGGCGCGGCGGGTCTGGGCAGCGGGTCGACTAGGGTTTCCTGGAGCTTTTGCGATTGCTGTGTGTCCAAGCCAGTTTCCTTACTCTTTTAAAAATTAGAAACTTTTATCATAATATTATTTAAAAGTTTATTATAAAATATTGTTTATTTATTTATAAAAAAATAAGATCAGTATTATAAAATATTATTAAAATTTAAATAAAATTATTTAATTCTAATATTTTATTTTCTACTTTCATCTAATTAATTAAGAGTTTAATTGTTATTAATTTAATAGTCATGAGTAACTAACAGTATGTAAATTCTTTCTTTACATTTATTCTGGATATAAATAAAATTCATTAGTTAAATGAAATTTGTGTTATCTTAAAATTATTTATTTAGCTTTTTAATTAAATTTATAAAAAATATTACTTTATCTACTTTGATGATTTAAATGAAAAAAAACACATTTTTAGTTGTATTAGTAAATCACTAATTGAATCATATTTAGAAGGATGTATTGAGTTTATAAGTTTTATAATTAAAAATATATATTGTTTGTGATTTGGCATTTTATGCATTAATGATAAACAATTACTATGTGTATGATTTCTATATTAAAATAATATTTATAAAATAAAACACTAATTTAACAAAAATAAAAAATAAAATGTCTTATGTTAGTAAACAAATAGCAATAAGTCTCTGACATAATGAGGACATATAAATTTGAGAATGATCTCAAACTTAAATAATCTCAATATCATCATAGAATTACACAATCTAACATTTAAATAAGAAACTCTATGTGGGACATGTAAAAAACGGAAACGTATTTTGCTCCAAGCAAAACCTTTTGTTTCCACAACAAGGCATCTTGAACTTTTTCATATCGGCTTATTTGGTCCGACAAGACATTTGTTAGTGGTAAAAAATATTGCCTTGTCATTGTAGATGACTATATTAGATGGATATGGGTTAACCTCCTCACACACAAGCATGAAAGCCTTTTGAAGATTTATACAAAGAAAATAGTATTTTACATGATTTCTCCTCTTCTATAACACCTCAACAAAATGGTGTTGTTGAAAAAAAATCTCTTTATTACATGCCAAGAGGCATAATTCATTGAAATAAATGTTTTGAAACACTTTTGCTATTGGATGTTATATTTAAAATATAATCTATATAAGACATATCTTGAATAAAACTCCTTGTGAATTATGGAAGGAGAGGAAGAAAACAAAAAAAAATTATTTTCGTCAATTTGGTTGTACTATTTTGATGTTGAATATTAAAGACAACTTAGGTAAATTTGATTCTAAAGCTTATAAACATATCTTTTTGAGGTATTCTAAACGCCCTGAATCTTACAGAATATACAATAGAGAAACTCTAATTGTTGAAGAACCAATACATGTATGGTTAGATGACAAATAACCTAACTATAAAAAGTTATAGTTAGTAGAAAAAATTGCAGATATCCATATCATTGACGAACTCGAAGAAACACCTTATGCATAAGCAAAAAATGTATGATTGGACAAATCTATTGTCAATAGGAAGTTAATGCAAAATTAGTTTAAAATGATCTCGATGGGAGAACTCAAGTTATTTCGAGGGATTCAAATAAAAAATGTTTTAATGGAGTACACATTCACCAATTGAAATATACCAAAATAAACTCCTTAAGAAATTTAAAGGAGAAGAATCCAAATCAATGCAAACTCTTATGCATCTAACTTGTGTTATTGGCATAGACGAAACAAGTAAAAAGGGTAGAGCAAAACATATACAAATGTATGATAGGTTCAATCTTTTACGTGTCTGCTTTAAAAGCCGATATTTTGTTCAATGTGTGTCTATGTGTTAAGTTTCGGTCTGAACATACAGAATCACATATTACTATTATTAAGATAATTTTAAATATCCGAAAGAAACAAATATCAATTTGTCGTATAAGAAATCACGTGATTACAAGTTACTAAGTTTACGTGATGTTGACTATACCAAAGATAACATTGAAAGGAAAAAAACTAGTAGTGGCTATCATTTCATTGGAGAAAATATATTCTCAATGTCAAACAAGCGACAAAGAACATTCGTCTTATGTATTGCAGAAAGAGAATACAACTCAATAGCAAGTTGCAGTACACAATTACTATGGATGAAATATCAACCGAAAAGATAGTAACATTCACATCTTTTGTGATAATACATTTTTTATATGTTTAACCTAAATTCTAATTCTACGTTTTAGAGCAATACACATTGAAATTAAAGATCATTTTATACAAGCCAACGTATGGAAGGAAATTATTGATATTAATTTTCTTAATTTTGACCATTAATTGGTAAACATTTTCACACTCCCCTTGCAGCATATAGATTCAAATTTATATACAAGAATTGAAATATTCACTTACAGATGAATGAGTTTGATGTCCCTTTGTTGATTGCACTGAACTATCAATCAGACAATGTACGTGTTGCATCTGAAATAGATTATTAGCTTACATATACTTCATATGGAAAAGTAGTTTATGAGTCAAACTATTAAGAAAAAAATCTTAATTTTGAACCTTTTATTAGATGACAAAGAGGCTAAAACAATATTGAGAATAATATTGGGAAAAGACTATAAGAAAATGTTACGAAGAATATTAGATTCTGGGAAAATCTTGAACTTATTCTTTTGAGAAATATTTAATGGAAGATTGTTTTATGAGATATGAAAAATGTGTTGAAGTTGGTTGAAAAATCTTGACTCTTGACAAAACTCCACATTGCTTAACATTACAAAGGAAGAGGGGGTCATTGCTAGAATGTTGTGAGTTGTAGTTTAAATATTTGCTTTGGAGAGTGTACGTGTATTGGGGATCATGGGGAGTCGACAGAAGTCTATATGTTATAACAATTTTCACATAGTATTAGTCTCTTGTTGTCATTATACAACAATCATTGTTTTTTTTTATCTAGTTTTGGAGTTTCTACGTTATATTCTTGTATTTTGGTTGTGTTATTTTAATTTCTCTATATTTATTTTTCTCAACATATGGTATCTTAGCTTTAAGGTTTGGTCCATAAAAATAAAATTATTAGTTTGCTTTGTGATTGCAATATTATTTGATCTTCCACATAAAAAAAGGGCGATACTAGGAAAATGTTGTTTGAAAAAGTTTTGGTTGGAAAAGACTTGATTTTTAAGTGGTCATTTATGGCTCACCTATTTTTTCTATAAACTTACCCGATGCACGGTTATAGTATATCAAGTTTCGTCGAGATGTTTGGCATATAGAACTTTAATGGAAAAATTCATTTTTGCTCGAGTAAAATTCAAGTCAATGATATGTATATACAATCATGATTACACAATGTGTTGATTAGAACAGGTGCAATGTTTGACATTGATACAAGGTGAGTTGTGAGATTATGTTGATTGCTAAAGAACTTCTTAAAAAAGTCAACACAGAAGTTGCACCCTAAATTTTCAACTTCGTTTTCAGCATGTAGAAGAAATTCTTGAAGTAGTTTAACTTCAAGGGAAAATTCTTGTAGTGGTTTAACTTCAAGTGAAAATTCTTGTAGTAGTTTAACTTCAAATGAATTTTTTTTTGAAGTGGTTTCATTTCAACTGAATATTCTTGGAGCGTTTAGCTTCAAGTGAAAATTCTTGGAGTAATTTAGCTTCAAGTGAAAATTTTTAGAGTGATTTAACTTCAAGCGAAAAATCTTGAAGTGGTTTACCTTCAAATGAATGATACATTTACGCTGGAGTATGATTGTTCATTTAAACTATGATTGTCGGTGTGGAAAATGGAAGCTAAATATGTATCAATTTCAATCAAGGTGAAGATTGTTGAGTTCCACATTGCTTAACATTTTAGAGTAAGAGGGAGAACAAAACTATATATATGACACTAGTTATTCATTACAAATCGCACTCGTTAGAAACACTTTAAACTTGTATCAAATACTTTTCTTTTCTCTTATACTCATGAGTTAGAGTGGTATGAGACGTTCAAATATTTGTTTTAGAAAATGTGGATATGCTTGGGTCATGGGGAGTTTGAGAGAAGTTTAGGTGTTGTAACAATTTTTATGGTATTATTCTCTGGTTGTCATTAGCCAACAATTGTAGTTTTTTCTCCGATTTTGGAGTTTCCACATTATATTATTGTGTTTTGATTGTGTTCTTTTAATTTCTCTTTGCTTTTTCCAACAAAATGTTTGTCAATATTATATGTGTTGTCATTATAAAAAAGAGGGAGATTGTTAGAACCAAATTGATTTCAAGGACAATGACTCAAAATTTGTTTTGATGATAACAATGTTCACAAAAGATTTTTTTTTTCTGTTGATATATATGTTAAGTGTGTAGGAAAACTTGTTGAGAAAAACTTTGCAACCTCTTATGACATCATTTGATATAGAAGGCTCGCTCTTACTTTAATTGAAATTTAATAATTTGTCTTTTAGAAAGCACAACTTGTGCTTTTTGTGCTTACGTGCATCTAATAAATAGATTTAGGTTTAGATACAATTTTGTTCATTTATCTTTTGTCTAATATTTGTTTTGGTCCTATATCTTTATTTTAATTTATTTTGTCATTTATTTTTGGTTTAAAAATGTTTTTGGTCTCTCCAATTATAATATTTTTTTATTTTGATCCTTTTAAATTTTTTGTTTGATTCATATCCTTGCAAATATAAATTCATTTTAAAATGGTCCATTAGTCAACTTCGGTTAAAAAATTTCAAACACCATTAAGCAGATGTCATAATTTTTTAAATAAAAAATAAATTAGAAATTAAAAATCTAATTAGTTTTTGGAGACCAAAATTGAGAACCCTAATTTGTATTGTTTCCCTCCTCTCACCTTCACCCATTTTCTCTCCTACTTCTCAAGACCTTCTCACCTTCACCCTCAAAGATACTATTACACTCTTTTTAATTTCATTTATGCTCAAACATAAGTGGTATATTTTAGTCTTTGTCACAATTATAACAAAGTCATAACAATATCCGACCATTGGAATCCCTTATAACAATTGCCTATATGTACCTAGTATGTTATTCTTTCACAAATAAACATTTATTTAACCCAAAAATAGATTTGCACTTGATTTTTTTTTTTGCATGCTATGAAACATGTAAACTCTTTGAAACGAATGTCATTTATCAAAATTTTATGTATTTTCATCAATCATTATTAAGATTGCACACTTAACTTTACAATTGATCTAATATTTGATATCAATAGTTTATGATAATAGTTATACAGTTGTTTGAAAGAGTTATGATGAAAATGACTAAAATACACCACATATAAAAGATAAAAGACCAAAACAAATATTAAATAAAATATAAATGATCAAAATTATATTTAAGCCATAGATTTAAACGAATGATCTAATATATCTCTAATGTAGACCTTGACTTTGAGACATCAAAATTTACACGACAAAATCACCTAGAAGAAAAAAGAATAATAATATGCAAATTTGAAAAGATGTTAGATCATACACACTCATATGTAACTACGCAAAACATGATGTATCTCAAAAGGCTAGAAACAATAAACTCATCACCAATCAATTTTTTTTTATCTTTTAAAAAGATTGTTATGAATAGTTTTTCAAAATAGTTTTTCATTTTAATTATTTTTTAAAATTTCATTATTAAAAAAAATTGTAGCAAATTTATAAAATACTTAAAATGATATTTTAATATTAATTATTCAAACTAATTTTTTATGTAAAATTTTATTTTAAAAATATCATTTTAATAATCACTTAAAATAATTTGCTTATTTAGAATTATCACCTCCATAATGTTGACAAAAACTTAAACAAAGAACCAAGACATACACACGGTCAAAACTTCAAAAACCACCGACAAAATTTTGCTTTTATAAAAGAGTTCAATAATTATATACTAACATGCATTATTTTACCTTGATTTCATCCAAAATGAAATATATACAAAAAATAATAGCTAAAAAGTTGTTATATTTAGTTAAAAATGAAAATCACATATATTGGAGGGTGGAAAAAGAAACCCCCAACAAATAATGTGATAGAGAGAAGAATGTTTTTGTATTTACAACTTACGACTCAAATTCTAATTTGAAAAAATTTCCTATAAGCAAATAATAATTTAACTACAAGATAAAATAATATCTGATGAAATGTGTCTTATAATAAATATTCGCAATAGTTTAGAAATACTCATTAAGAGAAAACTAAAGGAGGAAAATTCTTAAGCAAGAAAGGACACGCATCATCTTCTAAATTTCTTGGATGATTTTTTATCTTTGAGACCTAGGTACTTGTCAATATCCTCTTCCTCTCCTAAATCTTCGCCCCTCCGTTTCTTCTTCCCTCCAGTTTCTTTCATTTTCTACACAAATACAAAATACACAGTTAAATATTTGGAAATAATAATAATCAAATTAAAGCAAATCAGATTTGACTATTTTGATATTTTCATATCCTTCAGTTAAATACAGGGAGCTAGCTTTTAGAATTGAGTTAAGCTCAAACCTCAATTTTAAGATAGTCTCACAGTCTATCTTAAATCCATGGAACCACAAGATAGGTTCACTAGGGTCAAGCTCAAGATGTTCAATTTTGGGCACTGTGATTGTCAAATTTCTGCCATGGCAGATTTTGTGTTTGCTGCCATAAGCCGAAACACCTTTCATATCTATCATGTTTCTGACATAGGCCGCAACACCATGTTTATATAGAAATTGTTTTGGATTGGCTGCCATCCGCCTGTTATAACACTACCGGGCATGATAGAATGTTGAGAGTCTCACAGTGGATAATAACATGAATAATGGTTATAGGCGATGGCATCCCTCACCTTATTAGCCAATTTGTGGTTGAGTTAGCTCCTACTCAAACTACAAAACGCTATAATTAATTCAATCTAGTAATATAATCCTAATCTATTCATCTTTTCTATCGTTGTACTGCTAGTAGCTATTGGGAACATTTTTTTTATAAAAAAAACAAGCTATTGGAAACATTACTTATACTCAATGAAGACAAACTCTACTGGACAACAAATAAAAAGACACCAAATTTCAATTCCGACAAAATCCCCTAACTTAGTTTTTTTACTTAAAAACAGAAATGGATAGAAAGGCCAAATTTTTACCGTTGCTGCTATTTTTTTGGCCTCACTGACACGCTCTTCCAAAAGCAAAACTTCCTCTTCTTGTGCAGGATACTCTGGTAGCTTCTTGCCTGAAAAACACTTGTATTGGTTATTTATTAAGAACTCAGACTAAGAATTCAGAATATTATGCTAAATACAATATCACAGGAAAGACAGAGAATATGCCACCAACCTATAAGCTTCTCTATCTGAATGTACCACTCCAGCTCATATTGGTTCACAAGGGAAATGGCAACCCCAGAGCGTCCTGCACGAGCCGTCCTTCCCACACGATGTATATAATCCTATAGTTTACAAGGTCGGGAATCAATGAAAACAAAAATTCTCTTTTCATGAATTCTGAATTTCTATTAATTCAGATGTATCATCCTAAAATAGTCACGAATTTACTTCATACCATTACATTAAGCCAACTGTGAATTTTTTTATCAATTATTAGTATACTGTAATAAAACGTGTCAAAAAAAGTATTACATAGCATATCTTACTTTGGAGTTTGTGGGAATGTCGTAGTTAATCACCATATCTACTGCTGGAATATCGAGTCCCCTACTAGCTACGTCAGTACAAAGGAGAATATTGCAATCCCCAGACTTGAACTTATTCAAGGCTCCAAGTCGCTTTGGCTGTCAAAATATATTATGATAAATTAGAGATACTTTGCTGGCATTGGCTACAACCACAAATAATCAGGGGGGAGATGACAGAGAATCACTCCATCTACAACAGCATGCCCTCCCATAACAAGGAAAAGAAGAAGAAAAATTTAGAACATATTATAACTATAACGCAGGATATCTAGTAGAATTACCTGACTCATATGACCATTAATTGGGATGGCTTTTAAACCGAGATTCCTGAGAATCAAAGCCAGAAGACGTGTTGAATCACATGTCCGCGTGAACACCATTGATGTACTTCCAGCCATTTCAGTGAGAATGTATACAAGGTAGCAGTCCTAGAAAAGAAGCAAGCAATTGATGAACACAATCATCAAAGGCATAAAAGATAGTTGTCATTCATGGTAATCAAATTTTGTTAGTTTCACTCCAAATAGCCAATTAGTTAGAAGCGTTAAATACAAACATGTCCTTTATAACCTGAGTGCTCTCACCTCTGCAACTAACAACATAACTCAATTATATTTGGTGTTAGAAATTTAGAATAAAAAAAAATACTTCTACTTTGCTAATTCTATTGTTTTTGTCCTAGGTTTACCTTCATTAATGTCTCAAGGCAAAAACGACGGAAAGCATAGAAATGATGCCAACTTATGGGATTTCTACTTAGGCAGCATCGGGCACACAGACAAAATGGAACTCAATAGCCTACACCGAAGGGTACCACTTTTTAAAATATATATACCCTAAACATCAAACCAAACTCACTTATTTTGCCCTTGTTTGAACCAGTACACAGATACACGACAAATTTCAAACAAATAGTAAGAAATCCAACGAAAAATTGATAGCCCAATATTTGAAATTCAACATTTTTTGGACAAGGGAAAACATATACCTTGTGTTTTGCAGGCACAAAGCGATACTGTTGCTTCAGTGTGTCCACAGTAGAATACTTGGATGCTGCTTCAATCTAAATTGAATATAAAATTGTGAATAACACATGTGTATACACAGGTAAACCACAACTCCTTCCCATGGAATATTCATAAATTACACTGTCCAAATTAAATAATTACGTTTTCCACCCAAGGACATTTTTTCTTTCTTTGCAATTTTCAATGTCATAAGGAGCTCATTTTGAACACACTATTATTGATTTTAAGACTTTAAAAGAGGAAATGAATAAAAAGAAGCCTTAATATCAGCTTTAAAGTTTCGCCCAAAACCTCCATTTCATTTTTTACATCCCCAAAGTCGATAGTTGAGGTTCAAAACTAACGGCCATTTACACTAAAAACCGAGACAAAAGTTGTCGCTGAGAAGCCAATTAAATCAACTAAACTGCAACAAACATTAATCTGAAGGGAAGAGGAGTAAAAATTTCCTTAAGCATAAACATATTTGTAAATATTATGGTTGTACCTTCACAGGATTCCTTAAACAAACCCTTTGGAGCTTCTGGACCTGAAATAACAAGAGTGCAACTTGCTCTATTACAACAGAAAATTAAATTTAAAATAAAATAAATTACACAATCAAGCATCTGTAGTAGATACGCACGGCATAAGTTCAACATAATTTGCATCATAAGATCCTTAATGGAGCAAATGTGTGTTGTTACATAAAATATAAGAGATTTGACCTAGAATAATAAGATTAATTGGTTTTTAAAATCTATTCAAAAGTTCAAAATGATATAAACAAACAACTAGAATTTATGTTCATTATTAGAGGTTGAAGAAATCAAAGAGACGAAAAGAAAATGTGTAATCAGGGAGAAAAATGATAATTCTATCTGTTAGGACTTAGGTGAATATGAGAGAAAATGATTGATTGATTCAGTCCGTGTACTAGTACAAGATATTTTTAGAGTCGGAGCTTCAGATGTTTTAAAGATTCTGTTATAACAGCACACCAGAATTTGATAACTCAGCAACTGTAACAAGTATTATAACTAACTATGCAGTATTATTAGTATTACTACTATACTGCAATACAAAAAAAGCTTTCCAGAAGGGCTTATAATGTTAGTGCTGGACACAGACCCGAGGTCCAACCCGAAACCGTATAGAAAGTGAAGCAATCGGGCAGATGGAAGTCGGGTCACGGGTCAACGATTTGGAAAAATCAGTTTCATTGGGATGGGTGCGGGTGCTCAGATTCCGCTCTGTCGGTGTCCAAAACCGACTGAGCACTTCTTATTAAAATAGATTTTTAACGATTTTTTACCTAGTCAGAGAGAGACAAACCAATTACCATATGCAACAAATAAACCTAGCGCCTCCTCTCTATCTCTCCTCCTCCTATGCTCTAGTTCGTCTTCTTCGTAGAACTCCATTATCAACCCCTCTCCCAAGACTTTCGTGCTCATGCACAACATTGTGGTAGGTTCCAGTTCTAACAAGATTTTCCCAGCACAACATTGTTGTTGGTTCCAGATCTGTTATAGCCTCATCTCAATCTCTCTTATTCTGTCAGTCTCTACACAGACCTGGCAAGGATTGCATCTCCTATCTTCTTCAACACCAGATCTGACCAAATTTCTTCGACTCTGCACTCCATTGATCAAGACTGGGCCTTCACGTTAGAAAATGAGTGTTTGTTTAGTTTTGTTTTTTGGGTTTGCTTATTTTTTAGTTTTAGTTTTTGTACTTGATTCTAAATTTGAAATGCTTATGTACCCAAATTAATTTTCTGAGTTTCTTTTTTATCGTGAGAGAACTTCTATGATCAAATCTTCAGAGATTTTTTTGTGTTAAGTTTTCGATTTGTTAAAGATTTAGTATCAATTTTTGTTTAGTCCAAAACCGACACAAGTTACCAGACCACCTGCTGAAACCGCCACCCCCACAACCGCTGCCTCAAATGGTCAGAGATGGGCCAAACATTCTCAACCGCGGTTTCCTTCGGTAAGCCATTTTCAAACCAAATCCGACCGGATCCAACCGTTTGTCCACCCCTAGCTTATATGCTATATCTAACTAATCTCACAAAATATAAAGAAAAAGACTTCATTTGAATATTAAGATGTGATGTCTGGCTAATGCCAAGGAAAAAAGGGTAAAAAATAAATAATATATTTAGTTCACAGTAATTAATTAATAAACATATATCTACCTTCTTAGTCATCGTAGCAGAAAAAAGGAATGTTCTCCTCTCGCGAGGGATCAATCCTAAAATCTCATTAAGTGATTCCTCAAAATCCTCATTCAACAGCCTGTCTGCCTCATCTAAGACCTGCTCAAAATGCATGGAAGTCAAACAAGTCCAACTATACATGAGATATACAGAAATATGGACTAGAATATGATATTGAAGAAAACAAAAATATATTGCATAAATATTTCATTTTTTAAAGTCGGCAAAAAGGTCCAAGAATTTGTAAATGCAGAAAATAATATAAACATATATAAACATTAAATTTGGCTCACACTACACTTTCTATTCACTACTTAACCATTGGATGTAAAGAATAAAACTCGGACTTAAAACATAATAATGAAGAAATCATACCAAGTATTTTAATCTACCAAGAGAAAATCCTTTGGTGTTTTTTAGGTGATCCAAGACCCGTCCAGGAGTACCAACCTTCAAGAGTAAGATCTCAACATAAATAAATAATAAACAAAATACAGACTGATGTTAGAAGACTAAAAGCAGCACTAAGTAAATGTTTGGAATCACGACAGTAACAACGCAGATGCGCGATTTAAATGAAGCTGCACGTTGTAGCTTTTATTTGGCCGTGTGATTAAAGCTTTTCAGACACAAAAACAAACAGCAGTAAATCAACATACAATCTCAATAGTCATAGTTAATCTTGTACATGCAGAACCTGCATAAGTTCAGTTATTATTATCAACTATATAAATCGTGTTTGGCACCATTCATGGGCAACATTGATAGAAGACCATCAGTCATGTGGGTATATCCAAGAAAAAGTAAAAATGAGGCTGGGAGGGACTGAAGTTTAATTAGATAGTTATGCAGTTAACTAACTGATTATTGGATAGATAGAGGTTGGATGGACATAAATGGAAACGGAATAACAAATAAGGGGGTCTTGAAATTTTCAGTTAACAGAAAGGAGAGGGAGAGAACCGAGCTTCTCTAATTCTTAGCATTGCTGTTCTTGATTTTCTGGGTTTGGATTCTTCATTAAGGATCAAATTCCTTTATTCTAACTATGTCTGTCGATCTGCATTTAATTTGAATAGAATGAAAAAATAGTGGTTGTGGTGCTTTAGAGATTAGAGAGGTGGTGTGTTTGCTATGCAGTTACTTATGGCGGTAGTGGAGTAGGGGTAAAACGAGTAAGGAAAAAAAAACATGTACAGTGAAATCACCCAGCCACTGTACATATGCTTTTTAGTCCTGAAATCAATTACTGAATCCATTTATTCTTCCACGTGATTAAAACCAAGTTGAATTTCAAGATACACTAAATAAATAAAAAGAAAAGAGCAGTCCAAAGAGGCAAAGGGACTCTGACAAGATACAGGTGTTAAAAGATACACAAATTTCCTTAATGCAATCCTCTCAAAGCAAGAGTCAAATTTTGTATCCACACAAGCAAGACTAGATTTTGGGAATCACTCGCCTATTACCATAATGCTCTTGACATACAAGAAGCAGCTAAAATCAAAGCATGCCTGCAGAAGTAGTAACACTTACAATAATATGAGGTTGCTTTGCTAACTTGATGGATTGTTGTACCATGTCAATCCCTCCAACAAGCTATAGAAAAAGAAAAAGATATCAATCAAATAAACTGTTTAGTATGCAAGTATTAACCACCATCTGCTAAGAGAAAACAAAACAAACTTAAGCTATGTAGTGAACAGGAAGACATAAAATTCATGCATAAAGAATCATGTCAGTACAATATATTTGAACTCACCACAGCAGACTTGACACCAATTTCAGAACCTAGAGCTTCAAACTGTTCAGATATTTGAATAGCAAGCTCCCTAGATTAAGAAAAAGGACAGACAGAAGAAATATACTAGTTAAACTTAAACATCACTCAAATTCTGAATTATATGAATATTAAACCCATGATCAGTTATCAGAGTATCAAACCTTGTGGGAGACAACACACAAGCAAAAAAATGGTTTGGGCGCGGTGCTTCTAAGAGTGCATGCAATATAGGAAGAGCAAAAGCTCCGGTTTTACCAGAACCCGTTTGGGCAAGTCCAATCACATCTTTTCCTGGGAAACACAAAATATAAAAGAATTACCAGCAATTCAATACAGTTTAACTATCTATTTCTGGGAAAAACATTGTGGTTGAAATAAAACACTAGTGAAAACAATAAGCAATAACTTTGGTAAAATAAAAAACTGCAATATTGATGTATAAATTTTCAGGTTAAAAATGGGATTATCATTGGATTTGTATAATAAGGATTATCATTTTGCAATCATTCTTCCTATTATATATATATATTTGAAGCAAAGATCACATCTAACCTTGTAGTGCAAGAGGAATTGCTTCTATTTGAATCTTTAGTGGAGTCTTCCAACCCAATTTATCACAAGCTTCCACCAATGAATCGGGTAAGCCCAGATCCTTAAATGATTTCATTTCATTATTCTCTACCTCCATTCTCAGTTTCTAACCTATGAATAAATTTCAACATAAAATTTAGAATGACTACTATGTGGCAAAAAGTCAAAACCATCAAAAGCAATTAAACAATGAACTCATACATATAAACCTACATTCTAAACAATAAAAATAGAATATGTATTTCTTAAACTATACGGCAACACTTCCTAATAATTTTTCAATATTACAACAAACTTAAAAAAAAGCTTGAACTTCCATGTACCTACACCAATGTTATTGAACTCAAGAATCTCAGACCTAGCATCAACTCGGTCAGAACACAAGATAGTCAACGGGTCGAACTAGTGGATCGCAAGTTTAACCATGTAATAATACATTAAAATTGCAGCAGCTATAAATTACTACTTTGACATAATATTCTCCAAATAAGCTACTTTCCAGACATACAAACTAGAGGTGTATAAATTAAAATAACTACTTGACATTACAATCTCCAAATCATATTATTCCACATAACAGTCTCTAAAGTGCAAACAGCAAACATATTCCACATAACATTAAAAACCTGAAATCTCCACAACAAGACTTTAAACATTTTAATAGAACATGGAAGAAAAAGAAAAACGAAAACAGAAGAAGAACTAAGAGGCGAGCGCAGAAACAAAAACGAAAGGAGAAAAATGAGGGGTATGACAGGAGAAGACTGACCGCGGCGGAGTAAGTTAGTGGTGTGGTGGCAGGAAACGCTCCGGGGCGGAGGGAGTTGAAGGCAGTGGCGCGATTAGGGTTTCGTAGAGATGTTTGCGATTGTTGCCGCGAGTCCAAGAGCGAGCCAGTTTCCTTTTCCTTTCTGCTTTGTTTGCTTTTTATTTATTTACTGTTTAGATAAACCATTATTTTAAACTCAATTAAAAATTTAAATTATTAAAGAGTTTAGTCACTTACGTGATCGCAAAATATTTTAACAATATCTTTTAAAGACTTTTATAATATTTTTTAAAGACTATTTTAATTTTTTGATGATTAATTTAAAATTATATCTGAGTGAAAATCATAATGATAACAACATCGTATATTTATGAGAATGAAAGCACATGATTCGGTTTTTTGGTTTTAAAAAAAATGATTATTTTTGTTATTTTTTTATTTTAAAAAATTGTTATTTTCTTTTAGTGAATGGTTGTTATTTTTAGTTTAATGGTAGACGGTGTGAAATTTACCACGTCATTTAGTGAATGGTTGTTCATATGTTATGTTATATTAAATTGTTTTTAAATCAAAGTGGTTATCGAACGTTTTCAACATCGCGAGTCAGTATAAAATAAATATACTAAGATACATCTTCTTTAAATATATTTCTTTTAGAGAGAAAAATAGTATATTCTCACAAAAAATTAATAAATTATATTAATTAAGTTGTAAAATATGTTATTCTATAATGATAAAGTAATAAATAATTTTTTTTGTTTATATACGATAACTCATTTTACAATTGAGGAATGTGTCCATGATTCTCTAGAGATTACGATATCAAATTCATATAATTAAACGGAGACACGTGAACTATTTAAAATAGAATATGACCCGCGCTTTGCGCAGGTTTAATTTTAAATTTTTTTATAAAGTGATATATATATATAATATTAATCTTATAAATTTTTATAGTTATAAAAAAAATGCGATAAAATATATTGTAGAGTGTGTAATTAAATGAATATTTTTACTACTAAAAAAAATAAAAGAACAATGTCTTGTAAAAGTTTAATCATAAAAAAAATAACAATTTTACAACCATTTCAAGTTAGATTTGAACTTTATTTACAATGTCAAATTTGTACCATTTAGCTGATTTTTGATGGTCTATAGACATAAAATAATAACCATGATTTAAAAGATAAATTATATAATTGATAATCGTAAACTCTATTTTTATTAAAGTATATAAGTTATGTAGGAGTTTTTAAAATTTTAGCATTTTTTTCCTACACATATTAAAAAAAATTTGAAATAATGCTCATGGTAAATATATGCATTGATAACTAATAAGAGAAACAAAACACAATTTTTTTTATTAGATTGACTAATTGTTATTTGTTTTGGTAAATATATGTGACGACACAATAATAAAAAAATACAAAAGTTGTACATTGACTATTTTTAATGTCTAAATAAATATTTAAAAGTGTTTGAACATTTTATCAACTATATTGGTAACATTTATTAAAATATTATGTATCAA
>JBBPBP010000004.1:15822243-15836087 GCA_037974735.1 Cicer chorassanicum
TTACTTATTTAATTTGGTTTATACCGAATTTCACGATTTCTATTTTTTATACACTTCAACGTATTATTTTATCAAAAATAGTAAGATTTCACGATTTTGTCATTAGAAAAAATGTGTTGGGTTGAATAAAAAAAACAATTTACTACTTGAAAAAAGTTAAAAATATATTTTAGTATATAATCATATTTAACAATATCAATATTTCAGAAAATATATAAATTTTTTTTCTAAGTCCATATCAGTAATGGTATAATAAGAAAAAATAGAAAAATAAAGTGTTGGCCTAATTCTAAATTATATCTCTCTATTTGATTTAAATATTAATTTTAGTTATCTAATAAGTGACATGCGATAGATTTTGTAGATATTATAAATTTTATTAAAAGATTTTTTTTTCTTCAGTAATGATACTATATAATATTCAATTTGAAGATATTTATGGAGCAATAACCGTTGTCAATAATAATAGAGGACCTGTCAAATAATTGATATTTATTGTATTGTAATTTGTAATTTATGGCACATGAATAGTTCCAGAAAAAGGTATTTAAAAAGTGAATAAGGAAACTCAATTGGTAGTGGAACTGTGTGGACGCGGTACTTATCCCATGCTAGAATTCCACGGAAGACAAAAATTTTTTATTTCCATGGGTGGTTAGGAGAACGAGAAGATTTTGAGGTAGTATCGCCGATAACAGTAATGGTAGGGGTGTTACAAGACTTACACATCAACTTTTTAGCTGAAGTGTCAAATATTCGTATATGTGGAATAAATAGTGTGAAGTGGAGCGCAATCTATTTTAAATATATATAATAGATGTTCTTTAATTAGTTATGTGTCTTCAGCATTTTACAGTACAATAGTTTTAATATTTTAAAGACAAAATATGATCATATCACCGTGGAAACTAATTAGTTTGCCCTTAGAAGTATTTATAAAACTAATTAGTTTGCTCTCTAGAAGTATTCATGTAAACTAACCCGTTCCTATAACACTAAGCACAAATATAGTAACTATGATATAGAACTTAAGAAGTGGGTAATTTACATAAGTTCCTAAGTTATCTTTAAAGATTTGTGGATAATTTACCCAACAACTAATCAAAATAGGCTACATAAGAAATTTTGCAAGTGAATGAAATATTAATATTAATTTGTGAGTACCACTTACACAAAACCGTGAAACCTAAAGCGAATTTAAATAAGGTGCTTTTTCGAGTCTATAATAGCATTTTAATAAAATTACTAAAATTTTTATGAAAAACTATTTGTTAGAAACCTTTAGAATAAAAAATAATTTATTAAATTGATATAATCAGTTTTGTTAAATATTTCTTTTCAATTGACATTTAAGTCGAATAAATAAACATTTTTTTGATACGATATTAATGTTAGATTTAAAAATATTTGAATATGAGACCTTTTTATTAAGCACAAAATTTTTTGGATGCCTTTTTATTAAAATAAAAATTTATTTATCTTTACAAATTTACTTATATCATCAATTTTTATTGGTTGAAGGGTAAATCAAGTCTTCAAAAGGTAATTAGAAAAAATCTTTTGCTTCATCTTATTTTAATATTTTTTGTAATTATAAACCTTTTGTTATGTGATGTTTTAACGTAATAAATTCATCTCAAAAAAATGATATAAATTTAAATGTAAAGCTTCCACTACTTAAAATTATTTATGGATCCGTCACCGGATTATAAGTATTTATGATAAAGTTGTCAAAATCATTGAATAGACGTTTACTAATTTTTCATGTGTAATACAATTATGGTTAATGAATAACAATGCGCTATCTAACACATATTCCAACACAAGTAATATGTATTAATTCTATTTTAAAAAGCAAAACTAAAGAGACTAGATCGGTATTTTATTTTTAGAAGAAGCAAATCTTATATTAAGAGAATACAAAGAGGTAGTTCAACCTACATAACAAGAACAAACAGCAAAACAAAATAAAAACCAAAAGAGACTGATCCACCGCTACATTACCAATGCACACACTACCGATGTTTCTTGAACTCATAAGATTCGCAAGTAACAAAGTTGGTATTTACAGTGATACATTCTCATTAAGCACTTGTATCCCAAATCCACAATTCCACCAAGATCTGAGAGCACCAGTTACAATTGGCTTGTAATCAAGCATACATCAGAAAAACTCCTATATTCACAAAAAACTTGTCATTCCCTAAGATGAATCAGCCTTAATCAACACTGGACACAAAATGAGAACATAACTGTCTAATAGAAATTACAAACATCAAAAGAAAGTCTGCAAACTACACAACCTCTTTACATTACATGTTACATGCCTACCAATCTTCTATGTCATCATCGGAGATCTCCATTGCTTCATCATCTATACTCATTTTGTTAATTTCAAAATTTTCCGTGTCCAAGTTCTGCACTGATTCCTGATCTAGTTCATTGTATCCACTACCAACCCTATTTCCAAGCAATTTAAACATGGGCATGTATTCTGTGGCCATGATTGACATATGATAAGAACTCAACTGATTAGAATAAGGGACTCTCTGCCTAAACATCTCATTCTGCAATAGAAGATCATACACAGAAGTCAAATTTTCAGAGTAACGAGAAACATAAGCAATTTGTGAGGTAGTTGTTAATCAAGGATGAGGTAGAAGATGAGATATTAGAATCTTCTAGTGAGAAGGCTACCCTGCTTACACTACCTACAACCAAGTAGTGTAGACAGAAAAACAGCATAAAAAGAGCATCAGCCAAGCAAACCTATAAAATATTCCATTAATGCCCTCAAGAGTAATTTTTTCTCTCCTAAGTAACATTTCAAATTACCTACGTGAAAGAGAAACTAAATTACAGAGAATGTGGGAGAGGGGGGGCATCATGAATTTACCTTGTGGTATGATGACTCTTTCTCAACCTGCCAAAGCTTTGGCCGACGGATTGCATGCCACCTGTAAAAAGTAAACTAATAAAAATATTACACTTAAACATAAAAATTTTCTCTGCAGAAAAAATTGCATGCATTATGACTGATAACCTGGAGGAAAGTGGACGAGAATTTCCAAATAGCACCCCACGAACGGCAATTGATGCAGCAGCTGACTGTAAAATACTCTCTGCCTCATTATAACTAGATAGCATTCCCCGAAGTTTGGCAAGAAGAATGTCAGCATCACCTAGATATGAAGACAAAAGCCACGCATCTTCTACTGCCTCATCATTCAAAAAATCTAGAACTGAAAGAAATTATCCAGAATTATAAGACTACTTTATTTGATTTAGAAAATCTTAAAAAACAGAGTCAATATCTTCACTATAAAATCCATTTTTCACAAAGAATATTAACAGGGTGTCAAAAGGAAATACCATTTTCATGCAGAAAATCAGCAACTGGACCAGGTTGCACATGGGCTTGACAAAGAATCTTCTCTGGGACATCCATTTTTAAAGGTAACCTTGAAAACCTTTCTTGTATGAGAAAGTCATTTTGGTCTACCACATAAGAAAATGAAGTATAATTAAAAGACTGCAGAATAAAATAATCTTAATATTCAACTTGAACCTATTTCTGTGGATGATTCCCCAGGTAGAAAGGCAAGATATAAAATTTAGATTTGACTAAATTATTTATTAACTCTGTACCATATTCTAATGCAACTCCAGCCTCTCTCTTATTGTGCAAAAATTTCCCTAAGGCGTGAAACAAAGAAAGTGTCTCATCTCTGCCAAAGTACAAGGAAGATCCATCATCTGATTCAACAGGTTTATAACTTTCCTCTTTAAATGCATGGGGACTGCGAGTAGATAGAGACAAAGAATGCACTTGATTCGGTTTCAGACAGAAAAACTGTAAAGAAGTAATTGCATGTCTGATGTCACCTCCACTTGCTTTTGCTATTAGATCAACATGGTCAGCAGTCACATCACACTGCTCCATTTGACATATTCTAAAAAGTATCTTCTTAATAGAATTAACTGTAATTGGATTGAATGCGACCTGAAAGTTTCACATACTGAGTTCTGCATAAGTATTCTATTATAACATGAAATCAAAAACCATAAGAATTTCTCAAGGTAGTAACCTTACAAGCCCCAGAGCTTTCTAGAGATGTCTTCAGTTCTTCCATGGATCGAGCATTATAATCTGCTGAATCAGCACTGCCATAATCCGTTACCAATATGGCTGTGGGTATCTGAGTTGTGTGCACCAAAAGGTGCAAGCAATCTCTAAGTTTTCCAAAAGCAGCTTTACTATGCATCATGGGAAGATCATCTATTAAAAATATGACGGAAGGCTTTGACTCCCCATTAAAGGAAGTAGGTATTAATCCATATTTCCGTATTCTCTCAACAAAACTTACAAATTCATCCAACTTGGAAGTGTATTTTGTCTCTGTCAATCAATCAGAAAATATGCAAGAAATAAATAGTCAAAATAAGGAAGTAACAAATTTCAATAATTCACAAAATTTTCCAAAGAAAAATTAATTGTATGCATTTTTCCCATTTGCATTGTAAACACAATGTACTTGTCATTTACTCATTCTAACAATAAATCCTCAAGGGGTATCACCATTTAACTAACAGTAGAATCAGATTATTAAATAGGTGGAGCTAAAGGGGGGCGAGAGCAAAGCTATTCATATAACTAATTCATCAAAATAGTATACTTGCTTGACCTACCTGTTCCAGAGTTATAAAGATGCTCTTGCCAAATTACAGGCGTAGGTGTGTTCCATCGGCATACCACTGCACCCAGATGAGACGCAATTACATGAATAGCAACCTATACAATCAAAAGAAGAAATTCTTCAATGTCAATCAATGTGGTTTTCCTGACAAAGTATGTTATATGCCGTTTTTCATGACGATGTTTTAACTAAAAGTCTTTTACACGTTATTTAGATATAGCAGAGTCTATAAAAGTGAAAAGCAGAAATTCAAGGATAATTGAACTATAATCTGTGTGTGAAAGAAACTAAGAATATAAAAATAGTGAAGCACAGAACCTCCTTAGCTTGAAGGTAACATATATTATCATTTTTAAATTGTCCTGCGTGACTAGTACAAGAAAGAGGGTAAGGGAGTTAAGTGTTTAGAAGAGAATGGGAAAGCAACATACAGATTTTCCAACTCCTGCCTGCCCACTGACGACAAGAACGTTATTTCTGTAGACATCCTGTAAACAAAAAGAAGAAAAAATAAACTCAGATTACACACAGATAAAGTGGAGGGAAAAATTTAGTCGCTTGTATCAGTATAACCTAACACGGCGAGAAAAATTTCTATCGAAATTTGAACCCCAGAACTAAATACTTTAGAGGGAGAATTTGGATGAAAAGACTCAAATAACCAACAACTAATAAATGATGATGTTCTCTCTCCCTTCTGCTACGTGACACATACTCTCCTTTGTACTTCCTGAATTCTTGAGTTTTGTCTTAAAGGAGCATTTATTTTTTAGAAGCAATATTGTTTATAACATGATAGTGCTCACAGCCTTACACAGCATGCCAAAATAAGGGCATGGGGGAAGCTAATCACAGAAAAATTAAGTACGTATTATCTAACAATCAATACCATTATTATATAACAGCATATCACTAAAGATAATTAATAAAATCTTCCACAGTGACATTGAAAATCAAAGAAACTAAACATTCTTAAAACATTGATAATTCAACCCTGACTTACCTTATCCTTAAATTTTTTTCTTAAACATTGTTTTACAAGTCTACAGGAATAAGTGAATAACAGTCTCTAAAAGGATACACATTCGATAATGGGTGAAAACCAAAATAATAATCATAAGACACAAACTGATAATAATCATATCGCTCTTTTCTATATTAATTACCTTTGAAGGTTTCAACCTTTCTTCAAACCACATCTTAACTTCTTCAACCTGCAAATAACACAGACAGGGAAAGTGAAAACACAATGGCATTCTTATTACCACTATCAAGAACTTGAGGAACTGAGCTTTAACCTTTTTCTTGTGAACAGCAAGTTCTTCGAGCAAATGGGGCTTGTATTTATCAACCCAAAGTTCCTCTGAATTGCTCTTTTGAGTACCTGATGCATACATTTAGCACTTATGATTAGTGAGATCAAAGAACAAAGATACACATTCAGAAGGCACAATAATTGGAGGGGAGGAGATTTGCATAAAGTAGGCTTTTAAATTTATTTTAAAAAACAGCTTTAAGGACTCAGGCCTGTTTAACAAATACTTAGGGTTTCAATTTCAACAACCAACAGAGTCTACATATTAGCAAGTAACAACAGAATTGAAAAGGCACCACTGAAATACTATATATTTTAGCTCCCCAAAATATACTTCCATTCCGGGAGACTAGTCTCCCAGGGTACAGTGAAGAATCAAATACAAAGACTTCTTCGAGATGGGATTTTCAATAGGCGTGAATTCAACCCAACATCACATGCTTAAGGGACTTGAGCAAAATTCATCAGTTTAATTCTGTTTTGGAATGAAAACACTTAGTAGTGTGATTGCAAACAGATACTAAGTAGGATGAAAAAAAAAGACAAATTTGTCAAATGGGCTTGGATCTGACTCCCAAAAGCTTCCTTAAAGGATGAGGGCGTCCAACCACATATATATATCCAACAGTCTGGGAAACTTGGCAATGTGGGACTGAAATACAACTTCAATAAAATTAAGGGTGTGCCGGTATGGATATGAAATGTTTGTATACATGCCCCTACCCATGTGAACACCCGTAAAGATTGACCCAAAAACTTTTTGGTCTCACCTCGTCCAAGTGTTTTTAACACATTTAGCGTGATACCTACACGGATACAAACATAACCTAAGATGCCCTATGCATCAACAAAGAGTTTTCTGAAAGCTATGCCATAATGCCAGATGACTGTGCTCAGTGGCCACTTATGAGAGGAAGGTACCATGATTGCATGTTTGGATATCAGTTACAAACGCTTGTTTGAGTCTAAATAAGCACTCATTCCACAAGAACTCTATAGATACTTTGGGTCAGATTTTTACATGATAAACCAAAATACACTTAACTCCGGTCACGACAACAGTGAGAAATCAAGTTTTTTCTATCCAAAATGAAGAGAAATTGCAAAAATATAAAAAATCATTGATCTCCGTCTTGCATAAATGGGAGGTGAAGAGGGTATTATTTTCCATGAACCATGATTCAACATGGCCTATAGTACACTTTTGCTAATCAATAGGAAGAAAGGGAGTACTTCATAATCCTGATACACTACCTCCGAAATCAACTATAAACAAAAAAGGTATTTTAAAAAAGTTGATCTTGTCTATAAACAACTTTTCAAAAGGCAAACGTGCATGTTAAACAAAAAAAAAAAAAAAAACAGGAACAGCGTACCAGCGAATACCTTTGACCCAGTAAACACTTGATTGAAGTCATCATCAAATAAGTTTATCTGCAATAAAATAAATAAACTCACTCATCATATTCTTCCCTTTTAGTCATTCAAATAAAGTACATAACATGAGTGAAAAATATTAGTCACAAAAATGGAAGTAACATTGTAGAAAGTAGCAACCAAAGCAAAGGTGAGAGATTGGTATTACCTCATAAAGCTTAGACCGAGGGGCAGAACTGGAAACACGGGCCTTCTTTCTTCCTCTGGAGGCCGTTGAAATGGAGGTTGATTTGGGGTTTTTGCGGGCCGAAGTGAATGAACGAGTTTTGGAAGAGTCTTCTTCTTCATCCGATGAGAGAACAACGACGCAGTTTCGCTTTGCCATGAAGTAAGATTGATGAACAGCGTCGTGGATTGGTCGATGAGGTTCAGAATGGGAAACCCGACATGGCGGGTTTTGAAGGGGAAAATGAGAAAAATGATTCGGTTTTTGGTGGGAATGAAATGGAATGGCTTAGAGGAGAAGCCTCGGCCATTCGTGGGTCCCACTCCCTGGGCCTTCTCTATATATCTTCGGCCCAATTCGTAAATGTTAGATGGATAAAGAGACCTATTTTTATTGTAAACGATTTTTTTTATAAAAAGAAAATAAAAAATTACCTATATAAATATGGAAAAACTAGTTTGACCTTGGTTTAATCATTATTCAATTTAAAAACTAGTAACTGCTCGAACTCAACCTGTTTTTATGACCATTTATTGACTAGGGATCCTCCGGTGTCCATGGTCTAGAGGTTTAAAAATTCATACCATGTGAAATGCTAGATTTTGTATTTAAGTCTAAAAGATTTATGGTTACTAAATTGGTAGAGTGTGAATTGACAAAATGCATGATAAACTTCAATCGAAATTAAGAGTCCAATCATATATATTTTTAATTAATAATTATTATTAAAATCTGCATTTATTTTAATTGTCTGATTTCAATCAAATAAACTTATAAAATGGTGAGTTCAGGATTTCTTAACTACAGGCAATCTGAATTCATGTGATTGCTCGATAGTAAATCTAGGAGATCTTGATACAACTTTTGTGTAAATGTGATATATTTTCCTTCAAGTTTTTTTGTTGAAATTTTTGTCACCCTCTGGTTCTAAAGGAGTGATAGCCATATTTGCAACCTATTTTCCTCTAGATCAAAAATTCAGGAAAATCTGTTTGAAGATCCTTTTATTGTATCTGTTGAAGATACTAATTTGTCTATTCGCCTCCAATATATTAGAATTCCATAGTCTATTTTACACTATCACAAAATAGAATCCAATAAAAGTGAGTCAATATAAAGTTGGATAAATATCTTTATTTTATCATCCATTTGCAGTCAAATTACTGTTTAAGGTAAGAAGAGCCTTTCATTTCACCTTTCTTGTTGTATGACAAGGGGAAAAAATCTAGTTTACATAGGGTATAAAAAAAAAATCTTGACACAATATATTTGCCTTATATAAATTAAAAAACTGCCCTTACTCAATAAAATAATTTTTTCAAACAACAATATTTGTCGGTTATTGTCGTATCATAACCAACAAGCAATATAATGTTTGACTTTTAAAGTCACATATGATCGATTATAATTTGGTTGACTTTAATCCTAATAACTTTTAAAGCCACATATGATTGATTACAATTTGGTTAATAATATAAAAAAATTTACATCAATTAACAGTGTATAAAAAATTAAAAATCAAACTCAAAATAAAGCATCACCAAAAAACAAAAATAGATTTTCTAGGAAAGAATGAAACAGCTCTCACTAACTATTGAACAACCAACTGACAACTAAGAAACAACTAGAAATCTTTGCAGAGAGCAAGCATTATAACCAAATACAAAATAATTTAGATATTATATATATCTTCAAGCAAACAAAGGTCGTCATCCTAACTGGGATATTCCAGTCTATTAATACATAAAACGTAAGTTAAGAAAAAGGTGGGAACCATGAAATGCAAATTTGACAATTAGAATTCACAATAATAATAATTCCAAGAAATCAAAGCATCAACCACCTTATGCTTCAAGGAAATATGTTAGACGAACACCCACATAGACTCCAACTTCTTCAATAGCATACGAATGAATAAAAGGAAGAAGAGGAGAGAAATACAGGTTTGGACAAATGGTTGTCAAATTTTTTAGACCGACATAGCAAATCACAATATCGAACAGGCCTTTTGTGCTTTACTCTTCTTTTTCTTTTGCTTTGGTGGTTGAAGGACAACTCTTATGGCTGCATCAAACACTGCCTTCACGTTCTGCAGTAATGACCAGAAATGAATTTAAAACTACTGATTAAATTAACTGTCGAGTACAAGAAGAGAAAAAAAATAGATTCAATTACGTACCTGCTGTGATTTCGAACTGCATTCAATATAAGCAGGTGCATTGATCAGCTTTCTAAGCTCTTCTCCCTTCAAGAAGATATGCAAATTTTAGATTTTATTTAATCAAATAGCTAAAATAGATTGCACATATGCACAGTATAAAGCAATTAAAGAAGCACCAGAAACACAATATTCACCTGAGCAGTGGTAATGGGCACAGCACCAGGATGGTCGACGAAGAACTGCTTATCATCCCGAAGATCTGTCTCATTTCAAATCACAAGATGGTGAAGGACTATTTCTTATTTGACAAAACATATTATAGAATATTCGCAGGACACAAAGATTGTTATCACAACTATTCATCCCCCAAATAGAACAAAAAATGATAAATAAATAAAAAATGATGTGCAATAACACACATATTATTCTAAAGTATAGATAGATATCTAGACATGACCAACCCATCTACTTGTACACACCATATCAATAAAAAAACTGAACATTTGTAAATAACAATTCTGAGTGAAAGGCATTAAAATTTGTACAAAATTAAGAATGGATGACTTTTTTAACTAATGCCAAATACTAATACACTTCCGGTGAGAATGAGGCGGAAGTCCAAACACAACTTTCAAATTGTAATTTTGCATTTGACAAACACTTCCTACTTTCTAAACGCAAGAACACCGTCAAGCTTGATAGCTGAGATCTCTAGAGCATTGTACTAGACTGCCAAATGCCTTAGATCTGGTGTGTTTATATGACAGGCAAAAGAAGAAACAAAAGAAAGCTGAATTCATCAAATACACATATTGTTCAACAACATCTAAATCTTAAATATGGATGAGTATGTGTAAACTGTATTAATTAGCAACTACAAGACAGCAAATGTCAATTTATGTAAAATCTCTACCATACAAAACACCTTGGAATATAGGGACAAGAAAGAAGACCAATATCCAACAAAAAACATGACCATAGCTGTTGTAACAAGCATTGGAAGAACAAATTGAAATGAAAGCTTAGAAGAAAAGAAAAAAGGCACAAAATGAAACAATAAAATAATCCTCCATCCCTTCACTGGAAGAAAGAAGCTCCTCTATAGAATAACTGTTCATCACTTATAATATTAGCATAAAAAGAATTATGAATCAACTACCTCATGACAATGCATAATATCAGAAAGCAACATTCATGGATCATGGAATCCATATAAGATCATATATGATTTCACGGAACAAACAGTGATTAATATTAAAAATTAAAATGTTAGAAGGAAGCAACTGACTAATGCATGATTATACAATATCAGATGTTACAGTAGGCAGAAATAAACTTACCAAGCTTTGTGCCAACCAGAATAATGGGAACACCAGGTGCATAATGTTTCAACTCTGGAATCCACTGGAAATGAAACAACACATAAGAAATTTATCATCAATTTTTTTATTAATATAAAACGGTATATCATTCATTCCAGTTTATAAAGAAACCTCACATTCGTATAAAGCGGGCACATATGAAATTTATCATCAATTTTTAATTAATATAAACAGTATAAGAATTCATTCCAGTTAAAAAGAAACCTCACATTAATATAAAAGGGAATATGAAAAAGTGCATTTTAAACTCATGGGACACAAGGAGCATAAACTCTGAAACACAATGGGATAAGTACCTTTTTGGAAACATTTTCATAACTGGCCTTGCTTATGAGGGAGAAAGCCAGTATGAAAACATCGGCACCACGATAACTCAAAGGTCTTAATCTGTTATAATCCTCTTGTCCTGTTTCACAAGATAAAACAATAAAATAAAATCCAGAAAGCACTCTCTGCATTCTATACACTGCAAAAAGGAAAAACATGTATAATTATATAACAATACCTGCAGTGTCCCACAAACCCAGATTAACAGTGCTTCCATTCACAACCACATTTGCACTGAAATTGTCGAAGACAGTTGGCACATAATCCTGTTTCCAAAAAAAGTGAAAAGATGTAAAAAATAACAATCATCTATCTTTTTCAACAAACACACATATATGATAATAAGGCATTGGAGCACAATCCCAGAATCTAATGACATCTAGGGGGATAAATTTGAACCAGAATTTAATTATTTCCTTTCTCACATTTTAATTAAAACCCAACCCAATACATCCTTTCATCTAATTCTTATAATCTAAAAAAAAACATAAAAAGTTGAAGAAATTGAACAATTTATATAATATTAACAAAGGCAAGATTACAACACTACATGCAGATGAATCAAATCAAGGCATTGATTTCTTCATCTGAGATTATAAAAACTTCAAAGGAAGCAAACTACAAAAATTCACCCAACGGTTTTTAAAAACAAAAGAAAAACCTTCTATCCAATCTCTAAAACATAAAAACGAAAAAAGAAAATAAAAAAGTTAAAACATTCTACAATATTTTGAACCCCAAATAATATAGACATAAAATGTTTCTATTTTATCATGTTTTTCAAAGCAGACATTCCAAATAAATTCAGCCCAATTGTTACATCTCAAAATCTCAGGTTCTTTAAAAGATCAGAAAATGGAAACCAACACAAATTTCCTTAAATATCCTTAACCAAAATCCACCATATATCAACATTTATGACTAAATTTCTCATAGATAGAATTCAACAAATCATAAAAACACCCAAAAGTAAATCCAAATTAAAAAATGTTAATTCCAAAAGGGAAAAACTAATAAACATACAAAAAAAAAGTGGAAAAAAACAAAAGCTCACAGTGGGGAAGGTGTTGCTGGTGTAGGAGATAAGCAAACAAGTTTTACCCACAGCTCCATCCCCAACAGTGACACACTTGATGAACCTAGAAGCGCTCATCTTCTTCTTCTCTTTCTTTCACCTCAATCTCCAAAAGAAAAACAAAAACCCCAGCCAGATCTGAGGACCCTAATCACTCACCCACACAACCCTTCCAACTTCTCCTCCTCCAGTTATTGCCAATTTTGAGCTTCAATTACGCATCTGTTAGATGTAAAATGAAAATCCACAAATTTCCATGAATGAAAAAAGAGGGAAAAATTATTCTAATTCCAATTTTAATCAATTCTAACAATAATAATAAAAAAAAAGCAATAAAAAACGAATTGGGAAATGCAGAGAGAAGATGAGAAATTGGGGGAAAATGAGAAACCCTAACCCTTTAGGAGGAGATGGAAATTATGCGCGAGGAAATGGGAATTGATGCGCATGGAGATGAAAGAGAGAGAGAGAGGAAGCCTTCTAGCCGGGAAATTTTGCCGTTGAAGCGTTCGTTAACCAAACCAATCTATGCCAACAAACTCGTACCTTTGTGTTCTTACTATTATTACTTCTACACTTTTTTTTAGTTCGTTGTTCCTATATATTTTTAAATTATTTTTGCAATTATTATTATTGTTCGTTTGTCTGTTTTGTTTTGTACGATTGTGGGTGTTTTTTCTCTTTCTTTTTTTGATAGTGATTTTATACTACGTGTTAATCGCAACGAAGCTCGGTTTCACCTAAAAAAATATTCGGATCGCAAAGAAGCATGGTCACAAAATCATAGTAATTAATAATTATAATACTCATTTTTTTTTCAATTTTCATTATGTTTCTTTCTTCATTTTTGAACAATTTTCATTATCTTAATAATAGCTTGTTTTGTTGTCAACCAAGGTTGATTCATTCCAGAAGTCACCGTTTGATATGCAAGATATATGATACATAATACTACTATAATGTCGGATAAGATAATGCAAGATTTACTTTTTCGAATATACTCTTATTTAATTTTGAAAAAATATCAATTTTCTTTACATTTTATAAAAATATTGTATTAAATATTTTTTTTGCAACAATTACATTTTTTTATGTCATTTATTGTATAACGTAATTATAATTTTTATTTTATTTTATAGATGTACGACCATGTATTTAATATTTGTAATTTTAAAATGTGTTATCCTTCTTAATGACAATTTTAAAAGATGTCATTGTTATCAATTAAAAAAAATATTTTTGACATTAATAATTTAAATATTTATTATTAAAGATTCTTACATT
>JBBPBP010000004.1:15836544-15860872 GCA_037974735.1 Cicer chorassanicum
GTGTGTGTGTTTGTAAACATTAAAATTTTAATAATTTTGAATCAAAATTTATTATTATATTATATCTTATAAGAGTAACTAAGTAAATTATCATTTTTATTTTATTTTATTGGTGTTTACGGTGATTTTTGGTCTAACAAAAACTCAACTAAATCGAAAATACAAATAAATGTTTAAATCGATGTGGTCACAAAAATTCGAACAAGTTAATTAACAAGTTAATTAGTAACCATACATGTGTGGGATAGTTTTGAAAATATCTCTTAAAACGAATTTGAATTTAAAAGGTAAAATTGGTATAAAAACTAGTATTTTAGATTAGAGAAAAAAAATATGCATTGAGAATAAGACAATAGAATTAAGCGACTACAAATTTAAATATGCATTAAATAAAGTGGATGACTTTTAAAATGGTGAAAATTAAAGAAGCATAAACTAAATTACCTGAATATAAAAATGCAATGAAAAGCAAATGAAGTAAAGAAACTCTATTGAAATCTCCACACGAAAGATATACGTAAGTTCTGGAAAATGAGAATTTGTTTTTAGTTTAGGAGTAGGTTTAAGAAGTTAAGTATTTAAACTTCTTTTTTCTAGAAAAAACTCTTATTTATAGATGAAGTAAACTAAGTAACTTTCATTTCAGTGACATGTAATGTTTGTGATAGTGAATGAAAGTTAATTATGCTGAACAATTTTTAACAAAGACTGGTTACGGACTGAAAAATGTTCGACATTTGTTGTTGTTAGTATGTAGCTTGTTGAGTGCATGCATTTTACCAATGTTCTTCGTTTTCTATAACTCAACAATTGTCGTTGTCGAGAATCACACACTTAAATGAAATATTGATTTTGCCTTGACTTCTACGTCATCTCTTGTTTTTAACACTTGTTTAAGTCCTTTGTTGACAATTTTCAAATTTCTTAATAACAAATACTCTCCAAGTTTTGGTTGTTTAATAAATGATCAAAATTTATAAAATTTGGTGATTATGCGTCTTTGAAATGACGTGTCTCTTGGCATGTATCTTACAAATAGTAATTCTCATCAAAAGTCTAATCCTTTAAATATTGCACCTTAGTACGGTGGTGAATACCTATCTTCCTAAACCTCGAGACTAATTGTTCCATCATCAACACCTTTGAGATACAATAGTATAAACGACTTTTTCAGAACCCTAATTCTTTTTATTTTTATTTTTTATGTTTGTCTTCTTCCTCGTTGCTAAAGCTTTTGCCCTTTTGCTTTGTGCTTGCAAAACTTCTTCACTTTTTCCATTGATGGCTCCACACAAAACTCCAATTTCTTCAACATTGATTTTTGTTGACAACGAAATGATGACCGACACTTATTTGTGGCAACATGTACTCATTCTCATTCCTTCTAACACTCATCCACTTTCCTCTGCGTTTCTTAGGCCTCACTTTGGCCTCAAATGAGTTCTTTCTAAGTATTCATCACTAACTTCATGCCCTAATGATAAGTTGGTCAAAAAATAATAATAAGATTCTTTTTAATTACACCCCAAAAAATTTCCAATGACACTTTTATAACATTTTTTTTTGCTTATCTTAATAAGATTTATTCTTATAATAAGATTTTTTTTTGTCTATTGAAGAATGGAAACTCCATTGCTCATCTTTTGATCTCCTCGCTACAAATATCCATTAAAGGTGGACAAAGTTGACGAAAGATTAAGGAGTGAAGCACGATATCTTCTATTTAACGTTTCTTTGAGAGATTTTGTGGGTTATATGTGTTTGAGATTTTTTCAGCGTATAAGAATCATACGAGAATTAAATTCACATATGTCAAAAAATAGTTAACACGTACGCAAACTAAGTTCACATACTGCCTGTAAATTCTAAATTTTCAGATGTTATGTAAACTCAATCCATATGCGTACATGAATTTACTTCACGTACCACTACTAAAAGTCTCTTGTGATACAAGTATGAAAAGAAAGTGACGTTGAGAGTACAAGAAAAATATTGTCAACAAGTGTAAAAGACTCTTTGTATAAGGAAATCAAGGCCCAAATCAATGCTACAAATCAAACAACCTTGAAATTGACTTGTGGAGTGGAATCTGGCCCAAGAGAAATTGTACTCAAGCGCTGTATAAGCCTTAACCAGTGACCTCATAGATCCACATATATATGTCGGTGCAAGACAACTCTATGGATCGATGAAATACACCTCTATGATCAAATAATCAATGTTTGATTAGCATCACACGACAATTCAAGAATTTCGTCGAGGATCTGACAACAACTTAATTGTCTCTAGAGACATCTCATCGAAGAGTTCTCCATTTAAATATACACAATTCATTATAATTTAAAATGTTTTTAACTCCAACTCATACTGACTTCATCATACCCCAACAACACTATCTATTTTTAGCAATCATCGATGTTCCGCTCCAAAAGGACTAATATTTATTTTTGACCATCCGACACCATTTAGATTATTGCTCAATAGTAAAGATGAGTAATATTTTAAACTTCTACTTTTTAACCTTGATCTGTCATTCTACCGGCTAGCCGTCCTAACCTACTTAACACATGTTTGTTTTAGCAATAGTCAGAACACAAATGTGTGTTCTTTTTGAAACTATAATTTGTAGCTTGTGCATTTTCACAAACTTGTGGTGGGACTATAATAGTGACTTAAATGTGTACCCAAACATACACTTAGTTTGAGTGAATTTCAACATGCAACAGACATGTTAGATGCCGTAAAAGAACCAAATTAGTCCACTTATTTGTATGTGCAGGGGATGGTATGTACGAGAAACAAATTTCTATAGGAAGCATTAAGGCCATTGGAAGAAGAGAATAAGTCATAGGTAGCGATGCTTGTTGGTTTTAGAGGTAATTGGGGTAGAGTTTCTATAACATTTAGAGATTAGAGACATTTATTTAGAAGCATCTAAGGTACGACTCTCTTCAATGTGCAAATAGCTAGGCGTGGATGAATGGATACATTTATACGTACTAATCCGATTATTATTACAAGTAAAAAATTTATTTAGAAGCATCTAACGTACGACTCTCTTCAATGTGCAAATAGTTAAGTGTGGATGAATGGATACATTTATACGTACTAATCCGATTATTATTACAAGTAAAAAAATACTTCTACGAATGTTAAAAGATGTAGTTAAATATATTTAATTTTTTAGGTTTTATGTAAAATATAAGTTAAATTTACTAAATTGTTTGTTAATGTCAAACAACACTTAAGTATTAATATTAAATGTTTTGAATTAAATGAAAACTGTATTGAAAATAATAATATTAAATGAATAAAAAATAGTTACCTTTTACTTATAATAATGATCAAAGAGAACATCACTTTAAGAATTGATTTGATAGTTAGATGAAAAAAAGGGAAGTGAGTATTCTTTTTTTGTGTATGCTGGGAAGGGAAGATTTTTAAATTTGTATTTAGTTCAGTTTTTAAGCAACACTTATATATAAATGCCAATAATTTTTATACACTCGATAACACTTCATTTTCTCTCTTCCTATCATATTACCATCATATTATATTTATCACATCAATCTTTTTATTTTTATCTCTCTCAAAGAATAGAATAAGTGTACGAGTGTACACCAATCTTTTTCTATTTGTAAGATGGGTGAAAAGGAGAGAACCAAAATTTCTCCTAAACCTCATTTTGTTTCCTCATAGGGAAACAAAATAATATTAAAAACCAATTTAAAACAAAAATAAAAAATGGCAATACATCAATTAAAGATAGAAATATATATAGCAAAATAAAGAGTAGGGATATTTTTTAATTGACTTAATTGTAATTTTGGTCCCTCTGTTATTATCAATTCACGGAATTAATCCCTTTATTTTAAAAATCGACAATTTTGGTTCCTTCATCAAATTTTTGAACTAAAAATTGACGATTTGACATATTTTTAATTACGTGACATACAATTCTACTATATAGAATCATCTAGATGCATTAATTATTTATATGTCATTAATAGAATTAAAAATATGAAAAGAATTCGAAGTTGAAATATAAGTTTTTACGGCGTTTTATTTTAGTTTCATAGATGTTAGTCATTCTACGTTATCGTATCATATGTCATGTTATTTAAAGTATTTCACATCATCATTTTTTAGTTAAAAAATAAGAGAGATGAACAAAAACTGTTGACTTTTAAAATAAAGGAATCAATTTCGTGAGAAGAAAACTAAATCAAGTCATTCTAATTGATCAAAATTTAAATTGAAAAAAATATATCGCATACAAAATAAGATAAAATCACTAATTTCGTTGAGAGTTTATACATATAACTTGACAGTTGTAAAATTCTAAAGTAAATCCAAATCACAACGAGAATAAGTAGAAGATTCAACCACTTGTGCTAACACTATTTACTAAGAGTTGGATACTCTGTCTAAAAAGAAATTGACACCTATATTACTAAATATTTGAGTATATTTAATTATGTCGTAGCTTTAAAAAATGTTTGACATTTATGCACCCAAAATTATAGTAATTGGGCTTTTTATTTTATTTTTTGAGAAATGAATGAAGGAAAAGATAAGAATATCAAAAATTATTGTCTTTTACGTATTTGAGATAAATTATTTTTTATTTTTTGAGAAATAAATGAAGGAAAAGATAAGAATATCAAAAATCATTTTGTATTTTACTTAACTTTATTCGTATTTGAGATAAATTATTTTTTAAATGAAGTAACAAACGCTACTAATAAATTCATTCTTACAAAGCGGAGATGTGGAAATGGTGAGTTTGATTTCGGATCACAACGAAAAATTATAATTATTTTATACACATAGATCTAATTAAATCATATCATAATACCATTTTTTTAAATTAATTCCTAAAATATTTCAACAACAAAAATTTACATAAAGTGATTTGATTGATTGAATATATATAATTTTTTATATATATATAGTATACACAAATTAATTTTACGATTATCAAATCATTATGTTTTATTTCTTTTTTTTTTTAATACAATTTTTGTTGTATTTCTTTGCATTTGAATTTGCCTTTTTTTTTTTTATCTAATTCAAGTAGGCTATTCACGAAATAATGGATGGTCCATGAAAATCTTATGACCAAGCCACTTATATCATGTAACTTGGATATCTTGTTTTGTTTTAATTATTTTATATATTTGCATGTCAAAAAAATTTATTTTATATTTGTCACAAACGACGCCTTATTTGTCCAAACAAATAATTGATTATAAAACACCATCTTAGGAATAAAATGCAAATGTGCTTTTTTTTACAGTGCTACACTGATTACTACTAATTGAATTTGTATCAAAATTTACTCAATAATAATGTAACAATTAATTAATAATACTATTACCTAAAATTAGCATTACAACAGAAGAATCACATAACTTGAGAACAGAACACACACACACCCCATGTTTACTATAAATTGTGTGCACCAAGCTGAAAATGTTGTTAACTTCTTTCAAAAAGATAAGTGTAAAACCTTAGTCATAGAAACATGAACTCATTTTTTCAAATGCTCCTTTCTCTATGGCCTCTAGTATTTTTTTGGTGTTTTGTCATATCCATCATCATACAAAATGTTTCTGCTATGACTCTACCAAACAATGAAACAGTGCCAGCAGTGATTGTATTTGGTGATTCTATAGTAGATTCAGGAAACAACAACTATATCACAACTCTTATCAAATGTGATTTTCCACCATATGGTAGAGATTTTGCTGATGGAAACCCAACTGGGAGATTCAGCAATGGATTAGTCCCATCAGACATCATTGGTACAAATTTTCATTCCCTTAATATATATAATGTATCTTATTAAAATTATAGTTTTATTTTATTTTAGTTTTAACACTCCGATTCGTGAAATCAGGGTCCTGATAATTCAAATTTCAGTCAGATAAAGTAAAATATGATCAAAAAAATCTTACAATCAAGATCCAAATTTAGATTCTCTTGAACTTGTTATGATATTTTTTTTTATCAATCTCTTACAAACTTTTTTTTTGGATCATTTTCAGCTGCAAAATTTGGAGTCAAGAATTTTTTACCTGCTTATCTTGATCCTAATACACAACTTCAAGATCTTCTCAGTGGTGTAAGCTTTGCCTCAGGTGGTGCTGGATATGATCCTCTAACCGCAGAATTAACGGTTATTTTATAAGCCTTAATTATATTATGTCTTCTAATAATGATTAATTTTTAGCATATAGTATTAATTAAAGCTAACTTTAGTTTCATTTTTTTTTTTGGGGTCATAAGTCTGTGATATCATTATCAGGTCAATTAGACATGTTCAAGGAGTACATAAAGAAGGTAGAAAAAGCAGTTGGAAGAAACAAAAGGAAAATAATAGTATCAAAGAGCATATATATAGTGTGCATAGGAAGTGATGACATTGCTAATACTTATGCTCAAACACCATTTAGGAGTGTCCAATATGATATTCCATCATACACAGATTTCATGGCTTCAGAAGCCTCAAAATTCTTGCAGGTATGTTTTGGAAATACAGCTATACATTAAATGTTAAATTAAAAAGTAAAAAAGATTATTAAGGTTTAAGGGATACTCAATTGTGCATTTTGAAATTTGTTTTACATAGATTGAGAAATGTTATAAATGAAAAAAAAAAACTCTGCAATTTGTCAAAAATATATAGTGGAATGTAATGACTTGAAAGTGTTACGGAAAATATTAATTAAAATACTAAAATTGGAAGAAAAATAACAATTAATATCCCATTAAAAAATAAAACATTTATTTTAAAATATTTTTTATATGTTAAAATCACACTTATTTTTGAAAAGAGAAAGTAAATTAATTATAAATATAAAATTAAGGCATTAATGATAATTTTTCAATTATAGGTGATGTTAATGTTACTCCATATACTAAAGTCAAATTTAGGTAGAGCAGTGTGGTAGCCATAGACAAATAACTGAAATTTTGTGATAATATTGCTGTTTACAGCTAACATTATTTGTTCAAAGCTAAACATCTATTTCTTCAAATAGGGGATGAATACATTTGGAAAATCAAACATAAATGTATACTAACAATATCAAACATGAATTTACTATTTCAATTTCTCTGCTTTCAACATTTTTTTAAATGGACTTCTTTCAACATCTTGTTAAACCACATACCAAACAATAGCAACAATTTGATTTGGAATGGACTTTTGAGTTTGGAATTTATTTTTTAGTCTTTATTTTTCTGTTTTTGTCAAATAGTTTAGTGACTAGACTCTCACACCTTAAGTGCAGAGAAATAGGAAATTATGAGTACATATTAATGTCTTTGCAGCTACCAAATGAGTTGTACTTAACGACTATTTTTTAGTCTTTATATTATACATTTTTTGAGTAAAAACTTACAATGTGATTGTGATGAAGGAACTATATGGACTAGGAGGTAGAAGGATTGGAGTATTCAATATACCAGTTATAGGGTGTGTGCCATCACAAAGAACAATTAGTGGAGGCATGCTTAGATTATGTTCAGATTCTTCCAACCAAGCAGCGAAACTCTTCAACTCTAAGCTCTACTCCAAAATGAGGGTACTTGGGAAAAAGTATTCAGATGCTAGATTTGTTTATCTTGATTCTTACAATCCTTTGATGGACATCATTCAAAATCCTACTAAATATGGTAAATATTAAAGATTTAATTACCGTGTCGATATTTCAATTTAAAATAATTTTGCATACGCATTCAATCATAAACATCGGAAGCTGAGATACATAAATCCTATGAATAATCTCTAATACTAATTAGTCATAAACTTTCTTTACCATTATCTACCTCTCATATAATCACAAATTTAATACGAATTATATTTATATGTGCACTCAAAGTCAAATTAAATCGTAATATAATATCATAAATCAAAACATAGATGCACAAAATTCATTTACATGATCATATAAATCTTGGTGTGTATGTTTACCAATTGTTCTTGTTGGATTCAAATGTTACTGGTTAAATTTTACACCAACTAAAAACGTGATAAATGTTGAATATATAAAAGTGGTGATTCATGTGCCAATTATATAAGATTTTGAGTTATGACGTAGTATATAAGTGAAATAACTTATAAATTTATTGTCTTATCTTTTATAAGACATCAAGACATGTCTTCAAATAATTTTAATTGTCTCTGACATTTGAATAGCTCATGTAAGAACCATTATAATATATTTGTAATTTACTAATTGTTATTGGAATTTTTGGTGGTTAAGGTTTTAGTGAGACAGAGAAAGGATGCTGTGGAACAGGGAATATAGAAGTTGGGATTTTGTGCAATCCATTCAGCATAAACACATGCTCAAATCCTTCAGATTATGTATTTTGGGATAGTTATCATCCTACAGAGAAGACTTATAATGTGCTTAGTTCACTTGTACTTGATAACAAAATCAAGGACTTCTTTTAAAATCACTTGTTCTAAACTTCTATTTAATAATCTATTTTTTCTTTTTCTCCTACCTACTATTGCATAATTAGATGTGATAAAAATTATATTATATATTGTATGTCTAAATGGTCCCATATGATATGGATGGAAAAGTAGGTCCATGATATTTTGTTGTATGAATATTAAATTGAGAAATTAAATTTGCTAGTTCAAGCACAACTGTAATTTCAATTGCACTTCCTAGGGTTATAATTTGAGGGTTGATATTTTTTTGGTTTAATTGTGTTAACAATATGACAAAGTCAATAGAGAAAAATAGCGAAGAGAAAAAACAAAGGAGCTAGAGTTTGAATCAAATAGCAAATCTCGAAAACACAAAAGTTACTTTAAAAATATATAGTAAAATATAAATAGAGTAAACTACCCTTAGTCTAATAATAACAAAAGGTCCATTACATATTATCTAACAAATTACACTTCTGATCCGTGTAATTTTAAGAATGCATTCTTTTAAGTCATCATATGCAAATTTAATTTTAGTAAATGTTTCATTCAATTGCTAATATTAGAATATGTTGATTTGGATGGAGATTTCAGGCTTATAACATGATTATAAAAAAAAAAAAAAATTCAAGATCATTCATCATCAAATAGCAGTTGATTAGTGTTTAGTTCAAGATGTTACTAAGCACCCTTTTCAAACCTTGAATCCTAATTTCCACTTGTTCAAACTTGATATCTAGCAGAAGATCCAACAATTTGTTAATTAGTCTATTAGAAGTGATTTGTCTCGTTCTCCATACGATGAATCATACTTTAAATTCTTGTTAGAAGAGGTGTTACATTTAGCGTCAAACGGAAAATCCTTAATGTGAATTGCCTATGATGAGAAGATACTTAGCGGTTTACTAAAAGAGTAATGATATATGTTCCGATAAAAATTATCACGAAACAATCACAAAGAAGAAATTGATCAATAAGGGGCTTGGATTTACCATACATGGGGTGGTTACTAAATTAACATAAATAATATTTAAATTTCAACAACTCATTCATGATGTATTCGTGATTTCCTTACTAAAAAGATATTAAGAGGAAGTTACTTGGTCAAAATAAAATCAAGGCACTAATAGACAGGACAATAATAATTACAGTAATATTATATACATCGAACGATTTCTTCGGAAAATGTCACGACATTGACTCTTGTGGATTGAAAAAAAATGGGAAATATGTTAATTTGCTTGTTTCACCAAAAACACTTGGATAGTGGTATTAAATATAGCTAATCAATACTAATCATGTTGTGCTCGTGATAAAAATTTCGCAACATTCAACATTATCCTAATAATTATGCGCATTACAAAATATAATTACTTCATAATAAATGATGGACCTTATTTGTGGTGGCCTATTGGATTTTTTTTGCACAAAGCCTTATATGGAATGAGTAGATTTAGTCGGTTAATATTCAAATATAAAAGAATAGGTGAGACTCAAGACTTAAGATTTAATCTACGTCAAAAATTTAGGTCAGATTATTTTTTAAATAAACAAAAATAAGATTTAAAAAAAAAAAAACTATTGTTGGTTTCCTATGAATGAGAAAATGTATGCATGGTGATACCTATAAACAGGTAATTTTATGGAAACACATTATTTGTATGAGCAATCTTTGGTGATAAACTTAGAAAAAAGCTTTCCCAGTGGATTGAAATTGAACAACTGCAAGTGCCTCATTTACTTATCTTTCCATGCACATGTTTTAAGGAACAAAAAAAAAGAGAAATTACAAGAGTAAAAGGCTTATTAAACACATGTTTTAAGATAACTTTTTATTTTAACACCTTAATTTATCATGCAAAGGTTAAGGTTGGAATTTGCTATGAAAAAGAAATGGAACAACACACGCCAATGAAATAGTAGTGGTCAGAAAATTGAAAACTGTGAACTTTTCCTTAGGCTAAAAACAAGCTAGCATAGCACCCTCTCACCATGGTAGTTAAGTAGGAAACTGAATTCCTAACTGTGTCATGTTTGTTTTTTTTACATCAGAGAATCCAAATCCGATAAGTAGTTGATACTAATAGGTAAAGTGTTACATAATTCCAATAAATAAATATGTCAAACATGACCCTACTCTTTATAAATCTATATTCTTCAAGGCTGAAACTTAAGAGTGAGAATCAATTCAAATATTCAAATAATCACATGATGAAGCATTCCACCCTCAAATCTTTTTATGTCTATCCTTTTCTAGTTTTGCTTTATCCATTAGTTGTGACAGCTACACCAAAACTTCAATATAAAAACTATTCATTTCCTGCTGTTATTGCATTTGGTGATTCAATCTTGGATACTGGTAACAACAACTATATCGAAACGATAGTGAAGGCGAATTTCAAACCATACGGGAGGGATTTTATCGGAGGAAAAGCGACAGGAAGGTTTTCCAATGGAAGAATCCCTTCAGATATTTTTGGTATAGTTCTAAATTCTAACATCTAAATGCTAACTAATTTTCTCGTTACACTGACTATAATATAATTGCAGATGCACGAATATTTTACTAGTTTCTAATATGAAAAACTTTTAATGTTTATATAATTTGCAGTTGAAATGCTTGGTATCAAGGATTCCATGCCACCTTATCTTGATCCAAATTTGAAGATTGAAGACTTGTTAACTGGAGTGTGTTTTGCATCAGCTGGTTCAGGATATGATCCTCTTACAATTGAACTAGCAGTAAAAATCTCCTTTTATTTTGTCTAAAATTTTAATTATAACTCAAACTTTGTGTTAAAAAATGTCATAACATATTTTTCATTGATGTTATATTATTAGTCAGTGTTGTCAACAGAGGATCAACTAGAAATGTTCAAAGAGTATATAGCAAAATTGAAGGAAGCTGTTGGAGAAAATAGAACAGCTGATATTATAGCAAAAAGTATACATATCATAAGCATGGGAAGCAATGATGTTTCAGGAACATATTATTTGTCACCATACAGGAAGCATGACTATGATATAGAACACTATACAAGTTTGTTGGTCACTGCAGCTTCAAAATTTGTTAAGGTATGTGAAAATGAAACAATATTTATCATGTGCTCTTTAACTCATTGAATAGAAAATAAAAAATTGTTATAGGATTTTGACATGTACCTATTTTCTATTAATAGTCTTTTTAAATTAAGTTTTGTCCGGTGTTTCTTCGGTGTCTTTGAACTCATCAATAGAGCTATCTGTTTCAGACCGATAATAACTAAATTAATAGTTTTTCCAGTGGTTAAGATGTCAACAATAAGAAACCAAAAGTTGATATTTTGATGTAAATGATATGAAATTATTGAAGGATCTTTATGAATTGGGAGCAAGAAGGATTGGAGTATTTGGCTTAGGACCAGTAGGATGTGTGCCACTACAAAGAACAGTAGAAGGAGGGCTAGAAAGGGATTGTGTAGGAAAAGTGAATGAAGGAGCATTGATCTACAACAACAAGCTTTTCTCTTTAGTTGTGGATCTAAGAAATATACTTCCAGATTCAAGGCTTGTCTACCTTGAAAATTATAGTGAATTGGATGACATGATCCAAAACCACAATCACTATGGTAAGTAAAAATATTACCAACATAATTTCTTCTTCAATTATGATTAACTAAAGTTTAAATAAGTTTTTTTTCCTTTACAAATATATAACTTTTTGGTTTCTAGTCCTAATAAAAATATTGTTTTTTTATCCTTACAAATATACACATTTGGATGGATTTCAACGTAAACAAATAATTCAGGGATTAAAATAAAACAACAAAGAGCAAAACATAAAATGCAATATTTTGAAGGACCAAAAAACAAAAAAGAAATATATTTGCAAAAACTAAATAGATATTTAAAGCTTAACTAAATTACTCATTATTATTTTCTGAATCAGGATTTGATGTGGGGGATGGTTCATGCTGTGGCATTGCAAATGTGGAACTTGGTCCTCTGTGTAGTTCTTTCACCTTAAGAGTGTGTCAAGATGCCTCTAAATATGTGTTTTGGGACAGTTATCACCCCTCAGAAAGAGCTTACAAAATACTTGTCACAGAAGCCTTAAAAAACAGGATTGATGAATTTGTTTGAAAATATTTTCCATTTTAGATTAGGACATACCTTCCAGTGAATCTAATGCTGAGATGGGAATAGCATCGATATTAATATGTTTGACCAGTTTATAGATTATATTGTACCATGAAAAGGCTCAACAATGGTAACAAACAGATTTGGATTTTGACTTTCTTAATATTGTACTAAGGATCCTCTGTGGATAAACTTTTTCACAAACACTTTAAAAAGTTATTTCTGTCTGAAAACTATAGCAGATTAAAATCTGTGGAGGGGAACCTCACAACTTTAAAAGGGTTAAAAAACTGTCATGTTAGATATATAAAAATAGCAAATGCTATCAATTGTTCTGATGACAGTTTATGAAAATTGTCCAAAATATCAACTACGACTAACATTGGTTTTCAAAAGGAGAAGTTTAGGTCTTTTTTATCCTTAGGATTGAGAGTGATATGGTCTATACCAATTTGACAAAAACGTAAAATACTTTTATTATTTTTGTCGAGGTCACTTTCTCTGACATTATAATAATGAAGACGGTGAATTTCTACTTATGAGAACCATAAATCACCTATTAAAATAGTTCGCTGTAAAATTTGTCTAAAATGTTATTTATTTTTTTAAATGGTGTCCATCAATATTCAATCATTTGGAATTTAGGAAAGCTTTCAATATATTCACTCCTTCTCATAATAAATGTCATTTTAGCAAAAAAAAAAATTGTCCCAAAATGATATCATTCACAATTTTCAATGCAATTTTAATTATTATTTTTTTCTTATACTACCCTTCAATGATCACTATATACACAACTTTGAGAACAATATTATATTTTGCATTGATAATAGTAAAAAACTAATTAATAGTTGAGATGGATAATCTAGTAAAATGACTCATCTCTTTCTTGTGAGATGGAGTGAGTAATGAATCCATGGAAATGTGACTCCATACTTGCTTAGGGATTGGCTAAGGCTGCAAAAGAGTAGCAGGAGATAACTTGGTAGTTGTTCCTTAACCTTTGGCAAGAATGGCTCGCAAGTAGCACCATGTTTTTTAATATCACATTTCATTCTTTCCCAATAAAGCATGTCAGCTATCTTCTTATAGGTTCTAAAGACCATCCTTTTGAGGAAATTGTGAAAGCAGTTACTATCAAAACAAACAAATATCCTTACTCCAATAGCGATTCATTTTATCTACTTTCAGTTGCTTTACTTGAAAGGTACTAACATCCTTCTGTTTTACATATAAGAGAAAATTGAGTCAACAAAAATTGATGTATTTGACCTAAAATTTGAACTAAATACATCAATTTTTATTGATTAAATTTTCTCTTATATATAGAAACAGGAGATAGTATCGTATTACCATGTTTAAATCATTAACAAGTGCACTAAGGATAGTTATTACTTTTAAGACATGTATTAGCATTTGTCAAAATTAAATTATCTTGTGAACTGTTGAATCTCTCAACCCAAGAGTAAAGTCACGAAAGGCATGCCATATTGGGGAATGTCCACCTTGTTTGGTTCTAGTTTAAATGAAAGTGTTGTTTTAACTTCTAAGCCATGAAGTGTTATATACAGAAAATATAAAACTAACTTGTGAAAAACTTAGGTAGAAAAAGAAAGGTGAAAAGTATCAATGTAGTGGAAATTGTTTTATACGATCTAATATAGGCTGGTCAAAGTGTTGAAGTGTGTACAGTTACACAAGACACTCCCATTGTTGTTGACATCGCCATGATTCCCAGCATCAAATTTTTTTGCAGTATCACAAACTTCACCTTCAGGTCGATATATTCATTCCAACACTATTTAATCCAAACAATTATTTGAGGTGGGTAGAAGTATAAGTGTGGGATACAGTAGAAAGTTTTCTAAAAATATGAAATTTTTACTTCCCACCCTCTACCTGTGACCCCAAAGACATCTGAAAATACTATTTTATCCTTTTTACGGTATATAAATACTTGATGCACCCTCATTTTCCTTTTCAATTTTGCTACCCACACCCCCTTTTTGCTACCCACACCCGTTAACTTTTTTATAAAAACAAAATACCCAAAATGTCTTTGCTTATTTACATCATTCCTTATACCATAACCTCTCTTTATATCTTCATCTTCTATCTCACACTCATATTCGTCTTTTTCTCTCACACCCCTTTCTCCTTCTTCCTCCATTTTCAACAACTTCAACATCTTCATTACCTCCCATTTACATTACGTTTGCATCAATGTTGTTCTTGTTCTTCTTCTTGATTTTTACAATATTTAGTTAAGGCTATGTGATTGAAACTGATTTTGGTGAAAATGAAACTCATTTTGTCAACTGATTTTGGTTACGTAGACAGAGTCTGTCCAGAATGTTGAAGTAAAAACCTTTTTGATATGTGTTTTAATGACAAACAAACCTTATGAAATAAATGTTAAGTTTTCTAAATGGTGATCTACTAATGTTTGCATTTGGGTTTTTGTTAAAAGAACAGAAGTGGTCAAGCTTGAAGCCACTCACATAAACAAGTGCATTGTATCAGCTCAACAATGAAAAAATTGAGGAACCTAATTCATAAATATAAATATGATTTATCCTCAAGCCGAGGATGATCATCGAAATATATTGTATCTCAATCGCACCTAAAATCTCTTGGAAGAAGTCAAGAAAAACTATGGGTCAAGATGTGTCTATATGAAAATTAGAGGATGAAGAATCCAGATCCGAGGATGATCATCCATGAACATCCTTGAAAACAGGTTCCTCATCATCTTGATAAAAAGGAGAAAAATTTGACTTAATCCAACATATTCTATGAACTGGAGGATAGACACTCAGAGGATGAATGTACGTCATGAATTAAAAGAAGATGAATCTTTGTCAAAAGACAAGCAATGCTAAAGTATAAGGATGATTTGATGACCTCTATGTCAGAGGATAATCAAAACAGAAAAGAGGGTGAACGTACGACAGAGGATGAACAAAGTAGAAAAGAGGATGAACTCATGTAAAATATTCATCCTCGCATGTGAAAAAAATCCAAAAGTACCATAGTACGAAAAAGTGTTGAAAAGCAAGACTCTACAGTTCTTGGAAAATGAAAAAGTCAAAAGTACAAGTCATGTCCTAATTTATGGAAGTTTTATCCTCCTATCAGAGGATGAACAATAAGAGGATAACATTCTGATCTTACTCATCCTCTTACATAGGGAATAGTCAAAAAGGAAAAAAGTTGTAGCTAACTTGGAAAGAAGGACCCTAAAAGTCTTGGAAAAGCAAAAAGGAAAAATATAGCTCATGTCCGAATTTCAAGGAAGATAAAACCTCCTATCTGAGGATGGACTTCAAACTCATCTTCCTAAGCTCATGTGTTACAAGGACTGCTGAATGACACTTTTGTAAATTAGATTAATGACCATGGACATTTAATCAAGTCTCCAACGATCACTTAATACTTTCCCTCATGGATGAAATTATAACCTTTACGATTAGAGGATAAAAGAGAGGATGAACTTCTGTTATCTATTCATCCTCACACATGGAAAAAAGAGTAAAAGTACCAAAGTACAAAAAGTGTTGTCTTTGACTTATGAGGCACGACATTATAGGTGTTGGGAAAAGAAAAAGCCAAAAAGGACAAGTCACATCAATATTAATGAAAGCCTCATCCTCATACAAACCAGATCCGATGATGGACCACCACAATCATCCTCTCAGCATACTTAACATGAGGTTAAAGGCTAAATGGCAGTTTTGCAAATAAAGACAGGTCCAAAGAAACTTAGCAAAGTCTCCAACAACTATATTTTGCTAACCCACATGTTTGAAGCTCCACAGTTAATTATAAATAGAGGAGTATTAATCTTCAAACATCAAGAGAAACATCTACAAGAAAACATCCAAGTTATTCAAGCTTATCATCATTCTCTTCATTCTACACACTCTTCCAAACTTAAACAGATCTGAGGATCATTTTTATTGAGTATGTTATATACAACTTCACATCATTATCTTATCTTAGAAAGTTGTAATTTGATCCCCAAAACAAATCAAACACATTACTACTTGTATATCCTCAAGTTGATATATACTTGAGTAATTTTGTAAGCCTGTTGAGGCTAGTAAAAATACAGTGTTGTAAGCCTAGTGAGGCTAAGAAAATACACAATTGAAAAAGAGTTTCGTAAGAGGACAAACCATTTTGAGCTATAGTGAAAACTCACAAGTTTGTGAGGACTGGACGTAGCCTGCATTGGGTGAACCAATATAAATTTAAGTGTCATTTTCTATACTTTCTCCTTTTTATTTATTTAACTATCACTTAAAGTTTCAAATTTCTATCCTCTGAATTTTATCCTCTCATAGAGGATACAAAGTTTAAATAAATTTTAAAAACTAAAATATCTCTATTCAACCCCCCTTCTAGTGATATTTTAGTTTCTTCACAGAAACCTACGTGAACTCAGTTTGCGTACGTGAACTCAGTTTGCCTACGTGAACTCAGTTTGCGTAGGACTTACGTGAACTAAGTTCACGTACATGAATTTAGTTTGCGTACGTGAACTCAATTTGTGTACATGAACTCAATTTGCGTAGGACCTACGTTAATTAAGTTTGCGTACATGAACTGACGCAAATAGAGTTCTCGTACGTGAACTGAGTTTGCGTAAGTGAACATATACTGTGTTGCAACATATTTGATTGTGTTTAGATTTTGATTATGATATGGTTATGCAAAAATGATGTGCACTATGTTTACTAATAGAGCAGGTCGAGTTATAATTAATGATACTGCTAATGATGAGGGTACTACAAGAGCAGGTCGTGTTAGACCAACCACTTATGCACGGGCTCAGCGTCTTGAGGAGCAGCAGGAAGTGCAACGGGAGAGGCGGGCACAATAGGAACAACGACACTTACAACAGCAGCAACAAGCACAACAAGAACAACATTCCCAACAGGAAGAACATACACAGTAAGAAGTGCAAACACAACATGAGGCCCAACCAGAGCACATGGATGAATCTCCATAGACTGATGGATATCCTGGTGGTCGTGTTGACAAGTCTGTCCTTAGGACATTTGGTGATCACATGGCCACTCGAATTTGGGATAGAGTGGTAATTTTCTCGATCATATTAAATTTTTAATAGTTGTTGTCTTAATGTGTATTAACTTACATTTTTCCCTTCTTTTATTTTAGGATCGAGGGGAGCTAAAGGTATTTAGCAATGGAAAAAAATTGAAAGAAGTTGTGATTGAACATGAAAAGGTGGAGCAGTCGGTTAAGAGTTCATGATTATTTTCATTGCTAAAATGCAGTTACGAAATGATCGACAAAGGGATCATATATGTTTTCGTAGAGAGGTGGCATCGAGACACCAACCGTTTCCATCTTCCAATTGGGGAGATGACAATTATTCTGGATGATGTTTCCTCTCTTCTACATATACCCATCATCGGAGCATTATTTAGTGTCAATGTATTTAACAAAGATGACGATGCAAATTTATTATCTGAACTTCCTATATCGATACATGTATTTGTCGCATTACATCAATGTCATTAGATGTTGCATTTCCATTCTATTACCTCTAAGTAATGAACGATATACTTGACGTACATTGTAAACTTGTTTGATTGTCATTAAATTTTCAACATTATGATCTTTTAATGTCATCAATATGTTTCTTGGTTTGATCATCATGTTCTTCGTCATATCACCAAGTACATTTTTCTCTCCATGAGACAATCGACCTAAGAAAGAATGATTAGTCAGTTTTTTGGCCAATTTGTGGTTATGGAGACCACAGGCTACATGCAGATACCATCCCTCACAAACACTTGATGGTTTTCCTCTCAATATAAATGGACACTCACATTTTTGTTCAAGTACTCCTCATATGTTTAGGATTCTTCCAAGGTCTATATTTGCCGCTTCTTTCACAGCCAAGAATTAATTATGTCTTTGTTTTTTGTCGTGCTGTCGCAATTTCAGATCTGAAAATGACAATGAAAATTCTATTTTCCCTTCCAACATTTCTAGCCCATCTCAATAAATCATCTCGCATATCAAACATCATGTCGGCGGTAAACAAATCAGTCAAATCCACCATGACAGGTTCAACACCGTCATTCATAGCGTCGTCAATTTTGGATTCAACACCATCATTCATTGTGTCAAAATCACGTTCCAAACTATCATGCATTTCGTCAAAATCAGAGTCCAAACCATCCTATATTTCGTCACTATTGTCTCCCTTTGGTCCATTTATTTGCATCCAATAAGAACATAGAATAAATTCATAAATATGTAAACTGAACTGAGATCACGAACGTTTACGTGAACTAAATTCACGTACATGTACATGAACTGAATTCACGAACAACTACATGAACTCAATTCACGAACACTTATGTGAACTCTATTCACGTACATCTCATATGCTTAACCGAGATAACTTATACGTGAATTGAATTCACGTACGTTTACATGATCTAAATTCACGCAACCTATGTGAACTCAATTAATGTAGGTATACGTGAATTGTATTCACATAGTGCATGTGAATTCTTAAACACCATTGAATACACAAACTTAAATCATGTATCCTTACGTGAACTAGATCCACGTATTGCCTGTGATTTCTTAAATTTAATAACGTACGTGAATTCAGTTCACATAAGGATACATGATTTAAGTTTGCGTACGATGAACCATTAAAATCCCCAGATTTTGAAGAAAAAAAAGAACTCAAACGCAAATCAGTAAATATACCTTGTTGGTGACTTTAACCACAATATGAAGAGAAGACTTATAGAGTGTAAGTTATGGGTGAGTGATGTGAGTTTTGAATGATTATGAGTTATTATGGGTGAGTTATGGATGAGTTGTGATATGTGAGTTATGAGGTTAAGTGATATGCTCGTGTTTGTCATGAATCACTTTAAGGATCATTCTAGGTTGGAAACTTACAAATTGGAGCCAAAATCACGTTTTGCTGGAGAATGCGATAACTGGAGCTATGAAACTCAAAATCGGGCGATTCCAAAACGAGGTGAAAGAAGACGTTCTGAAACGCAAGTTAGGCTATTGAATCACCGAAATAGACTATGTAAAACTCGAGATATGATCGCAGATTGCTGAACACGAAAATTGATAAAATTTGTGTATTAGGATTTTGATGTAAAGGGAACTAATAATTATAATTCAGCAAACAAACAAAGAACAGAATGGCACCACAATCTAGAGATTGATAAGCCACAAAGAACACCACAAGGATTAACAACCTTGATAAATTTAAAGTGAATTCTTTTAAGAACTCTAGAGAGCAAAGCCTCACAAATATAATGTTCAAAAATCCCCTTTGCATCAGCTAGGGGTTTGCCTTTTATATTGGCACCACCTTACAAGTTCTCTAGATTTAGGCCAATTCAAGTTTTTACAATTAGACCCAAATATTCTTAATGATTTAGTCTACTACTTTAATTAAAACTAATATTAAAATTTGATAACACATAGATGCAACCTTCATGCCTTAACTTCTTCAATTTGGATTAAGCAATTTACTATCTTGGACTTCAATTCTTCATGAGTTGAACTTGCTTCAAATAAAGTGACTATCAAATTATTTAGGGCATCATTTGTTTTCTTTGATCTTGGTTATGTTTTTTATGTCCTCGTCATTAATGATGGTGATGAAGAGACAAATATGATTTAAATAATGATATAAATAAACAAGGGCATTTTAGGTATTTCATTTTTTTATAAATTGAGGGGAATGTGTAGCAAAAATGAGAGTGTGGGTAAAAAAATTGTTTCCTTCTCTTGCAAAAAGAAGATTTGAATCTATAATCCTATTTGTAAATTGTTAGCTCTTTCATTACGTTATAGTGGACTGATAATGTTTTCAACATCAGTGTTTCCTTTTTTCTGCTTTTTTGTAATGTGTTATAATAGAAAAACAGAAGTTGTAAATTTACTTTCTTAGTGTTGATATTCTCTGTTTGAGAGGAAAATAGTAATCTGCTCTGCATATTTAATTTCATAAATTGCTGCCTACTAAGCATCATAATATAGATCTAAACGGTGCAACCCTGGTCGCTGTCAATCATAATATTATAGCTATAGCTAGAAGTAACTTGTACTTTGTCAAAATAACCATTTACCTCTAAATTCCATCAACACCCACTTTTGGATCATGCAAAGCATATATAGATAAAAGAAAGCATAGCCTTCTATACTAATGTAAAATATCCTTCAAATGTCTCTAAAATTAAACTCGCAAATTGTCTCAAAATACAAAAATATACAAGTAAAATTATAATAATATTATTCCCTTCACATCCATCACTAACCCTCCACACCTATTTGGACATCAGAAATATCCACACCAGCTAAACTGCACCAAGACAGACTACAAAATCGCATCTTTACTATGCTACCATTACTTGAGACCAAAAAAGAACTATACACAGTAAAGAGAAAAAAATTAAACAGAATCACTTCAGAGAAGTTTATTCTGAGCAACTGCGTTGCATAAATCTTCTTCACAGAAAAGAACTCTATTAGAAGCCAAGGATTTGCATTGGGGCTTTTGTATAACTGATGGCAACAAGCAACGAGAAGGGAAAGCAGTTTCCTTGAAAAGAACAGCTGTAACCTGTCGCATCTCAGAAACTTTTAGGCGAGAAGGAGGTCGAGGCCCATGACGAGGTGCTTTAGGTGTATGTGGGCTAGGAATCCTCACACCCTTCCCATCACCCCTGCTGGAAAAATTGATAGTATGAAAACATGCATTACAAATTGCAGGAAAGAGATATTTTGTTAGAAACACCTACCACTTAAAAGGCCAATGCTCAGAAGGACGAGGAGTCATTGTACTTAACATCTCTTGCCGAGAGCGATCTGGGGTGGTATAATTGAAGTGAAACTGCCTTGCAACAATAACCTAACAACAACAATAGAAAAAGTTAGCCATTACAAATGACATAAATCACTTCAATTGATCGTCAACAGACATTTCATGGGCATATACACAGCAGGGAGACTCAGAACTTACTGCTTTTCTAATTCTTTGCGAAACATGGAAAACAGCTCTCAGTTGGTCATGATGCAGGTGGCATAGTATTTTTACCTCAAATTTATGAAAGGAAATGGGGTCAGCACAAACATAAATAGTTTAAAGAGATAAGAAGAGCTAATTCAGAAAGACATGACTAGAGGCAATTGATTGAATATAGTAAAATGAAAATATAAAGAAATAGTTTAAACATCTTTTACTTGTAGTTGGGCAGTTGTTAACAACTTCAATAATGTTCAACAAGCTTCATTAATTTCATATGATGCTTCATAATTAATTACAACTAGCAAATCAAAACAATCAAAAAACACCAAAACAAATCACAGTCATACAGTAACACATTCAGTAATTTGAGGGATGCCAAACAGAAAATCACATGCTTTTGGGGAACCATACAATCAACAAAGGCAAACGATAATAAATAGGCCCATCCTTCAGCAGTCTCAATTAGTTTATCCAGAGGTCTCTGCACCACTTTAAATGTCACACAACCAACAATACGGTATTTCCTATTGCGTGCTTCATCACAGTATTACTACACACTTCAACATTTAAACAAGTCAGAACAAATCACTGAAACCCACAGATGCAAATCCATAAAAACCCAGCTGAAGATGAAATTCAACAGGAATCAGAAGCAAAACATGAGACTGTATGTGAAGACAAACACAATAAAAAACTGAGGCAACAGTAAGAATTTTCTTGACCTAATATCTAGATTCTAGACTATTTCGATAGGAACACAGACACACCTACATAGAATCTCCAATATCAAGGTAACCCTAATATCAACATGCAATAATCAGGAACAGCATAAAGAACCAAGAGAGAGATCATGAAGAATCACAATCCTCTAAGGTTGAAAACTGAATACACAAATTTTGAACTGCAAGTGACCTCAACAAAGGATTTAAATAACAGTCCACAACCGCAATTTGTGACAGCGACATTAACAAATTTTATACATATGTCACAACCGCAATTACGGCGCATTATTTGACTGCAATATTCCATAATATCAATGATCACACCAAGACAGTTAATTAAAAACCGCAATCTCAACCTATAAACAAGACATTTTTTATGATAAAATAAATACCAAATAAACACAAGTTTGAGTGTAATGAACCATTAAATCGTAACTATATTATGTACAATTAAATGAACAACAAGCATACCAACAAATCAATGGGAAGAGACTCAAGCCTTGATTCCGATTGACACTCTTCAATTCTCGGTGTTTTCGGCGTCCCCAGCAAACCACTCTGTTTAACCAAATTAACAGGCGAAAGCATAAGAGGACTTTTATCAAACACTTTACCGTCATTAACCTCACTCTTCTCCTTACACAAAACCGCCTCAATTTTCTTCTCAATTTCATTGCAAACCCTACCAACACCCGATCCCGAACCTAAAGACTTGTTACACCGAAGCTGAGCAAGAGTTCCAGGTTTCAAATACTTGTTCCCTGAGCTCTTCAATTTTTTTCTCCCTTTTCCAACCTTCCAATTTCTCTCCTTCGGCGTCACTTTTCCCATCGCTATATCACCGTAAAACTCCGATTCGAATAAACAGACTCAATGCAACCTGAAAAAATAAACAGAATCACCGAAATTGAATTCACTATAAACTAGCACAATAATTATATTTAAAAAAAAAAAACAGAAAATTATTTATTAAATTGTAATTTCAACATAATGAAGAAAAAAAGAGATAACTGACATTTGAGATTGAAAATCAAAGCCTGAATTTGCAACAGGGAGGGAGTGGAGAGGACAGAGATTAGGTAGAACGAAAGAGAGCGGAGAGAGAGAGAGTTAGAGAGGGAAAGTAATGAATGTGGCTGCTAGGGTTTTTATTTCATTTGAATTTTGCTTATTTGCTAAATGTGCCCGCCAGATTTTCGTGAACTGTTTTGGGTACACCGTGGGGTTCAGGGCAGGATTCAGGTGGTGTTGACGTGGCGAAAATTGATTGGGGTTGTTTTGGAATCCGAGGTGATGTAGGTCCCACCAGTCATTGATTGAGGAGATTACTGCGCCTTGTGACACGGCGTGGATTTCTATTTAATATTTATTATTGGGGAAAATTAAAAATCGATATTTTTTGTTTTCTTTTGTTTGTTTTTTTGAAATATTTGTTTTTTTTTTGTTGTTGTTGGGTCTATGTTTTCATTATTTTGCGTCTCTCTGCTTTTATAAATATAAATAATAAATTACAAAATTTTATTTTATTTTAAAGATAAAAATATCTTATACAAATGATAGAAACAAAAATTAGCTATTAAAACTTATAATTCTTTTATATATGATAAAGGTATATATTATGTGTTATATATACACCAAAATATAACACCCTTATATAGGTTATATACTAAAATTAATTTAAAATAGTAATGGTAAAAATTTGAGTTGCATTCAAAGTTTGAATTGAACTAAAATGGTATATTTGTTTAGAAAAAAATGTATATTGATATGTCACACTTATAAGTAATAATCACTTATTTTTTCATGTTTAGTCAATCAAAATTATATTGGTCAAATATTTTATTTTTATATATTATTATTATCCCTTCAAAAAAATCATTTGTAAGAAATCTACGATTTATTGAAAACTTGAACTAATTAATCAAGAATAAATATGTGTTAATACATAAATAGGTAACATAATATTTATGTCTCTAATTGTTTTAC
>JBBPBP010000004.1:15863225-15883524 GCA_037974735.1 Cicer chorassanicum
ATGGTCCTGCAATTATAATATATAGATATTTTATTTATCATAAATTATAACATACACGAAGGATAAAAAGGATTTTAGTTAAATAATACATGTAATATTGACAAAAAAAATAAATTATAAATTTAAAATGCACTTGAAGTAATTTATCATAAATTAGCAAAACAAACTATAAACTGATCGTGATGAAATAACTGTTATCAAAGAAGTCTTTTTTTTTTCGTATAAACTTATAAGATACAAGATATAAGATATAAACTAAATTATTTGTCTTGTAAAATAGACTTAAAGATTACGTGATGTGTTCTCAATTTTCCTAGTAATTTCCATTTTTTTAGAAAATATAATTTATTTGTTTTCAAGTTTGAGGATACTTTTGTCTTATCAATATTAATATTATTTCTCTCTAATACTTTTTATCCAATCAAACCAAATGTGAGAGACAAGACATTTATCTCTCTTGCTTTGATATCAAACAATACTTCGAATTTATTTTTATTTTTTATTACTTTTTCTCTATTTTTGATTTCTTCTACAACTCCACACACCGTTAAAATAAAGAAGGGATATAAAGTTGATTTGGTGGCTAGAGTGAAAAAGTTAAAAAAGTTGAATGATAAGGTGATCTCAAGTTTGATTCTCACATTCACCATAATATTGGCAAGTAACAAGTTAACATGTTAACATTGACCTTTAAAAAACCAACATAAAACAAAGACACCTAGTCTCATAATTAGGGATGATAAAAAAATGTATACCTATAAAAATTCATACTTGTGAATATATGTGGATAAAATATGCGACAAGCATGACATATGTAACTTGATAGGTATTCACATATGAAATAAACAAATATTTTGATTTTCCGTTAGTTAATGGATACACACATTAATGTAATGTTATATGTATATGCGGATATCCGAATTCGATGTAGATTAATAAAATTGATATGTTGTAATAATTTTTGATTATGTATTAATGTATAAACATTTTTTAGACAAAATATCTCATACAAATCCTTAACTTAATTTCAAGTGATAATTCAATCATTTATTTATTTTTTTTTCGATTTGATCATTTATTTAATATTAATTAACGATTTGATCTTTTGTATTTTAAAATGTCAACAATCTTATCATTTTTTTACATAAATTTTGAAAAATCATCATCATCTTTAAACAAAACCCAAGAAATTAATTGTCAATTTCAAGAAACTCATATCTTCACCTCCAACAACAATATCAAATTCATCAAATAAATAACTCGTATTTTAATATTTGATCTCAATATCACCAAGACAATATCTTCTTCTTATTTCTATCATTCACCAACATCAAATGTGATTTCTTTATTTGATGGTTTGATGTTATTGTTTTTGTTAGAGGTAAAAAAAATGAGTTTTGAATTTGATGAAAATAGAGATTTTTTTGAAGATGGTAATTAATTTTCTGGATTTTGTTTGAAGAAGATAATAAATTTTTCGGGTTTATGTACAAATGATAACATTATTGACATTTTAAAATATAAATGATCAAATCGTTATTGAAAACTAAGTAAAAGATCAATTCAAAAAGAAAAACAAAAGATAAAATATTAAATTGTTACCAAAAATTAAGTTAAAGGGATGCATAAGGTATTTTATCTATTTTTTATGATGAAGTTTTGTGATATATTTTTTTTGTATTTTAATGTATTAATTAATTTTTTTGTGTTAACATTTTTTTCTATCCATAAAATAGAGGACAAATTCTATGTAGTTACAACAAAAACAATAAATTTTGTACATAAGTGACTTTGTTAATTTTTTATTTAGAAAAATGATATTCGTAGATGTCCACTAATTACATTCGTTTATATTTAAATATAAAATCCGCTAAATATCTTTTAAATATATCCCCGCCCAAATATAAATAGATGACACATAGCACCCATGAGGATGTCATATTATGTAAAAATTCAATGTAAATGTAAATGTAAATGTAAATGCATGATTGAATTCAATGTTCGAGTAAGTAAGTTCTTGATGTAAATGCATGTTAGAAAATGTGAAATAAGCAAATGCATGTTAGAAAATGTGAAATAAGCAAATGCATGTTTGAATTTAATTTCAGAAGTGTCAAAAATAATTTTAGGAGTACAGAGTTCCGTTGACTTAATTGGGTCATTTTTAGATTAGAATTTTTTTTTTATTTTTTTGCAAAGTTCTAAAAATATGGAGTTAGCATCTGTTTGGAAAATTGTATTTTCACCGTGTGGACGTGAATATGAACAAACTTTACAAATTTTTGCTTTGAATTTTCATGATAAAATACAGTGTGACACACAAATTATGATGCAAATATACATTCAAACAAGTATTTATAAGTTCAACTGAGAATTGTGCTTCAATCGAATTCAAGAAAGCCCCATGATTATTTTATTTCTAGAATTAATTCTTATTTAAAGGTGAAATGTTTGAAGCTTTTTACCTCTTATTACTCTGATATACATAAACACAAATATTTTTTATCTAATTAACTTTATCAAAATTAATTTTATAAAATTAAGTAAAAAACTTATAGTGATATTGTTAGATTATATATTACGTACTACGTTGAAACGTGAATGTTACATTTACGTGCGAATTGTTTTATCCTTTCAGATTCATTGTGAGTTAAGAAAGACAGACACAATGGTTCTACAGTCGACCTCAAACAACCACCTCCTAATCCTATGACTGGTTAGTGTGTTTGGATTAGTTTCCAAGTTTCTTTTGCATTCATTAAAGGAGAAGCGTCACTGTCCGTGAACTGAAGAGAAATAAAGTGAAGGGCAATGACGTAATTTGATTTTGATGGAGCTGGCCACCAATGTCTGTGTGGGGCAGTCAGTGGCACCACAACACAACCATCCTGTCTTTCTGTTTGGTACTTTTGTTACTACGTTCTTTCTCTTCTCAGTTTTCACATAACAACAACAGGTTCTTCCCTCAAACCAATGCAATGCCAGTCATTACCTTAAATGAAATTCTGTTCCTTTTGTTTTTCCGACTTTGTTCTTCTTATGTTGCATGTCAGTGTTTCTTTTGCTTTATCTTTCTCTTTTTAACTAACGAACAATGCATCTTCTTAACCGACAAAACACCTACTGTCTTTTTTTTTCTTTTTACTTACAGAAAAATATAAATTATCTTCATTAATAATCCTAATTGTGAACCGGTTTTGGTGATATTATTAATTATATTAAATATATTATTATGAGTTTAATTGTCGTGTCACCATATCACACGCATTCATATCGTGACTTTATAGATAGTTATGTAAAAGTGAAACATCTCTAATTATGTAACGATTGTGATTGACGGGTAAAAATATTTCACGTTGACCACTGTGTATGTGAATAATGACTTATGTTCAGAAATGGAACAAGAATCAAAATTAAAACTTTTAAGATTTATTACGGTTTCAGTTTTGTACTTTCTTTTTACTTGTGCTTAAATTTCATTTGCCATGTGTTGTTGCAGTGCAGTGTCTGTTTCTCTGAAAACTCAAGATCTTGAAGGCCAATGATGTCTCTGAGAAGAAGTACCATGCAGGGGGGAATGTCAGAGGCTTAAGATTCCAATGCTATTTCTATTTCTACAACCAAAGGTCAAAAACAAAAATCCACTCACTCTGCTTGGTATCTATAATTTCACTAATCAAAATGGTTTTCAAGTTTCAACCCTTCATTTATACATTTTATGCTGTATGCTAAGTATTTGTCTACTCACTCAAAAATCAAATCAAATTCAAGGTTTTAAATCATTGTCCTCAATCGCAATTGTGGCCGCAATTCAATGATTTTGGAGATCTTTGCAACTGCAATGCGGCCGCAATGCAAAGATTTTGGATGTTTAGAATCTTGATTCATACACATTTTCTTTCCCCCCCTCCCTAATTTTTGTGGTTAAATCAAGGGTTGAAAATGAAAATGCAAATGCAATTTTGAAGGTTGGAGGTGTGTGAGTTGATATAGAATGGCATCTTCATGGGAACATTTTGGGGAGATTGCAAATGTGGCCCAATTAACAGGCTTAGATGCTGTGAGATTAATCGGGATGATTGTTAAAGCTGCAAATACAGCGCGGATGCACAAGAAGAATTGCAGGCAGTTTGCACAGCATCTGAAATTGATTGGAAACTTACTGGATCAGCTGAAGATCTCAGAGCTTAAGAAGTACCCCGAAACTCGGGAGCCTCTAGAACAGCTAGAAGATGCTCTTAGAAGGTCTTACATTTTGGTCAATAGTTGTCAGGACCGCAGCTATCTTTATTTGCTGGCCATGGGATGGAACATTGTTTATCAATTTAGGAAGGCTCAGAATGAAATCGATAGATACTTGCGCCTTGTTCCTCTCATTACTCTAGTCGACAACACTCGAGTCAATGCTCGAGTCAATGCTCGAGTCAGGGTAATTGTTTTTGCTTCTCTTTGCTTTGTTATCATATTAAGCTATCAGCTGAACCTTGTTTTCAATTGTGTTTGGAGTATAGTTTTGTCAGAAGTTTACTCATTCTAATTATTCCTGGACATTAACTTGCTATAGATCAATTATGCATGGTTTCGTCTACTTCAAATGTGTATTGTTTACATAAGTTCTCTTTGCTAGTTTGCAATTGATTCAACACTTATTTCTATGTACTTCAGTAGAGTTCCTTGCTTGGGAATATAGTTCAGATTAGTCCTTTGGGGAAAGCATTAAAGCAACAACTCAAAATTTGGCTGTTTTGTTGAAGGTTGTTTCCAGCTGAAGTCTATTGAGCAATGTTAGTTAGACTAGATCCAGGATTTGAATTATGAGTGCTTCATTTGAGTGTGCTAAATTTGTGCAGTAAGCCAACTACATTTTGTGGTTTGTTATTTTGATATTGGATACCAATGTTTTAAAAATTAGACTGAATCGGTCGGTCTAACCGATTAAACTGAGAACTGGCTAGTTCACAGGTTGGTTTGATCCCAGTTGTACCATCCACAATATGGTTGAATCAAAGTTGAACCATGTTAAACCATGCTTGGTTCAATAGGTTTTTTTTTTTTTTTTTACTTCTCTTAATACTTTTTTAACCGATTGGACCAATTGAACCATGACCTGGAGGTCTCTGGGCTCGATCTATGGTATGATTTTTAAAACACTGCTGGATACATTGTAGACAAATGGGTAGTGTGTTTATAAATGTGTGAAATATTAGCTTGAAACATGTATTTGTAAGGATCCAATTAGAGTACTAGTCCCAATGGATTTGAGCAACCATTCTTTTTTATACTAATGTATTGAGATTTGTAGCCTAAGTAGTAATCAATTAAACAATCAATCAAATCACATTTCCATTTCTTCATGTTTGTTAGTTTTTATGATGGTGTTGCATATGTTGCAGATTTTTTTTTCTTTTTCGGATTAATCAGAACTTTCAAATTTTCAAAATCTTCCAAAGAATTTGATACACCTTTTATTGAAATTTTCTTAGTAAATCTGCTTAAATTAGTCTGATCACTATTAATAATATCTTGCTTCTTTGGAATATTCAGGAGAGACTTGAAGTTATTGAAAAGGATCAATGTGAGTACACATTGGATGATGATGACCAAAAGGTTCAGACTGTTTTTTTGAAACCAGAACCTGACACAGAGGACACAGTTGTGCTGAAGAAAACTCTTTCATGTACTTACCCAAATTTTTCTTTCACCGAAGCACTTAAAAAAGAAAATGAAAAGCTTCAACTAGAGCTACAACATTCACAAGCAAATATGGATGTAAATCAATGTGAGTTCATTCAACGTTTACTAGATGTCACAGAAGTTGCTGCTTATTCTCTTCCAGAGAACTTATCACCTGAACATAGTCACAAGAAAGTAGAATACAGTAAAGACAGTTATTCTGATGCCAATGGCAGCAAAGGTCATTCTTCTGATGAAAAACACCATAAAAAAAGTGATACTCTTTCAGCATCAAGGTTATTCATTTCCCTCTTCTCCGGTTTTCATGTGTTTTGAGTTCACTTAGGAAAACTATTTGACCAAAAGATATAGTACACCGTTAGATGGACTTTCAATACAAGGATCAATTTCACTTGGATCCACTTCCGCTCTGTTATCAAGCTGAACCATGGCTTTAATACTACCACTTGTATGAGAGACCGTGGGAGCAGCAGAAGCAACAACAGACTAAAGACCTTGACTACCAAGAGACTTGAACATCATGTCTCCATTCAAAATCTTAAGATATTGAGTATATGAGTCACCTCTCTTATATATCTTTCATTTAGGTCATTCCTATCTCGTTGAGTAACTTCTCACACTTGAATTCTAACATGCAATCCTTGCACGTTTGACCTCTGGGAAGAAGCAAACGCGCAAAGTTTTCCTTTAGTTATGAATTTAAGCAACATACATTGCACTATGATAATGATAATGCTTATGCTTCATCTATCCTTTTATTATTTATCATGCAAAAGTTTTTACCATTTTTACCTTTTTGGTTACTACCTTACATTGAACTGAACCTGGTGCTTCATTTGTCTGGTCTCAAACAGATCCTCAGTTTCAGAAAAGAATCTGCTTTCAACTAAAACTTCACATCATCAGGAAGATTGGCATACTGATTTACTTGCTTGTTGTTCAGAACCTTATCTTTGTATGTACTTTCCTAATGTTAATTTGATTTTCTGTAATTATGTCAGAATAAAAAGTAGTCTCCTTACAATTATACTTTTCATCTTTGGTAATAACTAATAAGTAGATCTTTTGATTTTCAGGTGCAAAGACATTATTCTTTCCCTGTGGGACACTTTCAAAGATTGCTACTGTTGCATCCAACAGGCCAATATGTAAGCTAGCTGTGACATTATTGTGTTAGCGTTAAAATGATGATATCTATAGCAGTATGTTGAGTGTATTCTGTTCCATTTTACATGCTATTGTGTTAGCTTTGAAATGATGAATGAATCTATATCTGAACTCTTTAAATTGCAAATATTTTCTTATATTATACATCAACTTTTCAGTTAACATTTTGCTTATATTTTATTCCGGAGAAGTATTATATTATTCTTTCTCTTTGGTTCATTTGCCACAATTCTAGATATCAAGGTTGTTGTGCTGTTTTAATTTCATTTTTCTGTTTTTTCAGCTTCTGCAGAAGTATGTAATGAATTGATGGCCTATTCAATGGTTTTATCATGCTGCTGCTATACTTGCTGCATAAGGAGGAAGCTTAGGAAGATGATGAACATAAAGGTAATGCTGCCTTCCTTGTGCATAAATATGACCTTATGTGCCTTCTTTTTTTCCTCATGAATATATAAATATTCAGATAAAGCATTTTTGGGCAGCATTTCTCATTCTATTAGTAATCATATCTCAGTATTATGTATTATTACTATTTTCTTTTTTTTTCCTAATGGAAATTTGGTTCAACTCTGATTTGTTTCTTTGTGGATTCTGATTATCCAATCTGCATGGTGAATTAAAAAATAAATATGACTTTTAATAAGATTTGAGTATTCTTTACTACTATATATATATATTGAGACTTGCTTTAGCAATATTTGGTATCTTTAAATGATTCATTGTAAACATCAGTCATTGCCATTCTTTGCCAGGGAGGCTATGTTGATGATTTTCTTTCTCATCTGATGTGTTGCTGCTGTGCCCTTGTGCAAGAATGGAGAGAAGTCGAAATCCGTGTGCTTTACGGTATGTCTATCCTTTTCTTGGCAAATCCTTTTGAATTGGATCTGCTTGGTGTGATATATTTCTATGTTACTATTGCATTTTCTGTTTATTTATTATTGTATTAACATTATGCTTATTGATTCTTGCTAAAAAAGAATGTAAAGTGCTTTATTTTTTTAACAATTTTGCAGGTCTTGAGAAGACCAACACAAGCCCTCCAACCCCACAGTATATGGAATATTAATTAACAAATTAGGTTGTATTTGGTTGTTTAGGGTGTAAATACCATATTATAGACAATTGGCTATTGGATTTGATTCTCACCCAGCTTGCCATCAATTGCCTATATGTAAAGTAGCTTTCTATATCTATATACAAAAAAAGTAGCATTTAGAGCCTGCGTGTGATGCTGAATCACAAACTGTTTTTTTTTTTTTTGCCTGAAAAGGCAATACACAACCAAGATTTGAGGATAACAAGCATTTTTTCTCTTAACAAAACCTTAATATTTAAATTACAGCAAGAGTTGAAGGCTTAATATTGATCCTATACAAAGACAAATCTTTGCTAAAATTGCCTGGTGAATATTTAAATCTTCAGAACATTGTAACAACATTAAAGGGATGATCCTTCAGTGGATGGAACTTGGTCAATTTACAGGATGGTGTGTGCTGGAAATGTTATACATCATGCATCTCATCACTACTGTTGGCCCCATAATTTAAATTCATGCTTCTGACCTGCTAACGGGATGACGCACCATGTAAGCCGAATTAATTCCCCCAAAAAAAGATAAAAATAAATACTTATAACATTTTGACCAATCAAATTATTAGAGAGAAGGAAATTAAGAAAACTTCTACCTTCTCCACAACTTGTGAACCACCAGACAAGACTTGACTGCCTTCTTTAAGGAGTTGCAGTTGATTGCGGAGCCTTTGATTATGTTCCTCTCCCTAACAATGCCATAGGGATCAGATAAATAGAATACAAAAATGATCCCTGTTTAAGGCCTAAGCAAAACCTCAATTCTTTCTAAACAATATTTTTTTTCTGGCCTAGCCAAATTTACTTTGTAGTTTGTTCCGATTTTAAAGAGATCTATGAAGTGATTTATATTCACAATACTTTTCTACCTTGATTTTATAACATTTAAATTTAATTGTGTCAAGCAAACAAAAGCAACATATTCTGGATGAAGGGAAGATAGAGGAGCAAGCCCAAATCATTCGACATTGATACAAGAAGCAGGCGCAAAAAGATCCAAACAGCTTTAGTGTGCTCGCTCGGCAATACTAGGGCCATGGCTAAGTGAACAGTAGTTTCTGGAGCGCACACATCCATGGACAAGAAAATTTTGACTATTCCAACTTGAGATTAATAAAATAAATCCTCAACTGGAAAGAAGAGAAAACATGAAAATAGTTACACAACCCCAGAGAGGAAAGAGTATTTTGTGTAGTCTTTTAGGTGAGTTTGAGACAGGATCGTATAAGTGTTTCAACCTATTAATTAGAAAGTATTTGTTTTAGTCCATTTATAACATAATTTGATGCTGATACTTTCGAATAGTACACCTACCAATTGCACCATATGCATTAAGTGTTGGATTTCGTTCTTCTTTGCCATAGACAGATTCTCAGCAACATCCACTATGTTACTCCTGCATTTGTAATGTATAAATGTTTCTCAGATGAGTTCAAAAAATCAATATATTGTAATAGCAATAATATGAAAAGAAAACAATTTAATATGAATCTGGCGTTAAAAATAACCATTATAGGTCCCCAAGCATAATATAAAGGAAAACCTCTACGAACACATAAAAATGAGATAACTTCATGGGATTTATGAGTTAAGCTTCACTAATTGCTGCTTTGAAGACTAAGAATATCTTTTTCAATATAACCATCTCAAATATTTACTAAAGATAAAATCTACAGTTAAATACTTGAAATACAAAGTCAGATAATACCTATTTGAAAACAAAAGATCCAGATCTTGTTCTTCCACAATTTCCTCTACAGCATCAAGAGTGGCTCCCACCTACATGAAAGATGAACATGAAACACAAGACTAACTAGAATACGGAAGAATATCGCAGCCTGTACATTTCACTTGCAATGCAGATTATCAAAGCAATAAAGGGGTATAGAGAAACTATAACTTATTTCCAAATTAAGTTCCAGTCATTGGTGTACTAAAAACCCCTGTATGCAAATACCATCTGCCATCTCATATCAGACTTGAAGAAAATAGGGGAAGGGAAGGTTGGCTACAAACATATAAAAAATGGAACTTTGACTTCACTCGATCTAAACTTTCTTGCTGCCTGCCTGCCAACTTTTTCTAACCAGCCCCCTCCCAGGCCTCCCTCTCCGACCTCTGCTACTACTGTGTTATATAAAAGGGTTCAATAGTTTCACTTGAGTTTAAGGGTGTAACTGTGACTGGTACTATTAACTCCTTAGTACCCCAATTTTTTGAAAAGGACAGACTGCACAGGTAGTTTCCGACGAGACTAGTATTCTGTCATGGGAACCTCTCTTTACAGACTCCCTCAAGTGCTACGAGGAGCGTCAAGCCTTCAGTATTTCTGCCTCTGTTTTGAACCTGGGTAATTCCTTGGTATTTCTCACTCCATGAGCCAGCTTTTGGAGTTGATTAGGTGCAACCAAAATTCAAACAAAAACCAAAGAGTGAATGGTATATCATATATGACTTTTTGCAACTATAATTATATATATCTCATGATTATTTTAGGTTTCTCAGAAATTATTAATTTGATTTGATTATTATATATATTGTAAGAGATTGATCAAAAAAGGTGGTCTGAAATTAAGTAACATGTATTGTGGACATTATTTGTATTTATATTTCTACACTTTCAGTACCATTAGATATAAATTTATTAAATTTAAGGGGAAAAGCTATGCCAACTTGAGTTTTTCACTAAAGAAAAATTAAGAGCATTTCCACCTCTAAAAAGCTACAATGCACTTTATACTAAATCAAGGGTGAATACACCCTAGCTCAATTGAAAAACACACACTTTATGGAGTTTATTCAAATTAAAGCATAGCACTAAATTTTTTAAAATTACTATGTACTACGCTTCCAACAGTTTTTAAAGCATAGTACTAAATCAAGGGTGAATACACCCTAAATCAGAACATTGGCTCTATCTATTTTGGCTCCAATAGTCCAATCAAATATCACGTGTAAGCTCCACTACTTGAAATATCCAATTCACCTATAACAGAAGTACATTTTCCTCGAGAATCATAATAAAGAGATTCATGGCATGGATTAGCAAGACTTACATCTGGTTACAAGTCTAAATCAATTACAGTATTGGAATGTTGAGCAAACAGACACAATACTATTGAAATTTTTATTTTAAATGTTTGAATAAAACAAAAGACACAATAGTTAAGTTTATACCTGTGTATTGAGACAGATTGCGTCAAAGTCTTCCTGTAAAAAACGATAGAGCATTTAGAATTTACAACATTATCATAATATTAACAAATTATTAATACACTCTAAAATGCTTGCAGTGTGTATAGTTTGCATGCATTTAAGCATGCAAGTTTCAGGAGACAAGCAAATAAATAAGTGTTTCTTGAGTCCTAATAAATCTCTCTGCATGCATGTGTGCGCATGAGGGAGAGAACGTAAAGAAAGAGAACAAAATTTCTCATACGACATATCAATAGCCTATCCTATCGCATTAAAAGAAAAGAAAAGAAAGACATTCAGCAGCCATTGCATAACAATTCAGGATAATTCTCAAAAAAGAAATCTTAATTTCAGTTTAAGTTTAGAATGAATACAACTACCAAAAACGGTTGGCTTTCGAAAGTTTGTAAGACTTAAGAGAATAATTTGAATAAGAGGAATATATTCCTATGAACTTCCCATGAATGTATCACATATATGCCAACAAACACATATTTAGTTTACTAACTCATAAACTATAGAAGACAAAAGTTGGTACAAACTAAAAAGTATTTGAAATAATGATTCATAAGCATCAGACTTTTAGCTTAAAAAATGGGTACAATTGAAAGAAAAAACATCTAAAGTAATATTTAGTTAGACAACGTCCTATTTTATTGAGGCCTAGCCAATTAAGTATTTATATTAGAGGTGGAATGGGTTCTATATCTGATATCACCAAAATAAACAGTTATAACAAACATACCTCTATGTCTTCATGCAAAGAAGTAATGACCTGAAAGGTTTGATACATAAAGGGAAATCAGATAACATATAGGTGTATCAATCCCATTATTGAAGAGACATGATTACGTAATGTTATCTTATATAAAAAAATCAGTACGGGCTTGAGTACTTTCCACTAATTAAGCCCAAAAGGCTCTTGTATGAGGGAAATATTAGGTGTAAAACCATTCATAAGCCTTTACCCCAACAACATAAACTTTTGAGATAGTTTGTTCACCATTCATGACACATAGTTCCCTTAAAAACCAGATACTTGACACCAACAAATGTCTTTAAAAAGTTTGAATTTCCTATCTAAGTAAATGTTTCTGCGTAAACACAGCTAATGCCTGGTTCATTTTACTCAATTCACATGTAAAGAGAAAAGACAGTTTTTTAACATGACATTCTGTTGATAATCAATACTCCCTCTGCCCAAATTAAGTAACGTTTTAACCTAGGTAGTTAATCCCAGATAGCGGTGCCTCGCAACCAACCCCAAAAGTGGGATAGCGGAATAGTGCATTCCGGAATAGGCGGGATAATTGCTATTTTTTTGAACAAATTACATGAATATATTATATAAACCTATATTTAATGCAAAATTAACAAATGACTCAAACTCTGAAACATTCATAATTAGTAATAAGAATCCACAAGTCTTACTCTTAGTCAAAATATACATTGAAATACCAACAAAAGTCAAGGAAATAAAGATGATGCATATTGAAGTTTTTAACACAGTAATAAAATAACTAAATATTAAAACTCAAATGCATGTTCTAGCATAGGAATCAAAGATAAGCATCATCTTCATTAGCATATTCTACTTCCTCTTCTTCTTAGGTGAAAGTAGAAACAACAAAACAGAAAAGGAAGAAATAATAGCGGGATCTCGCTGGGAAACATTGGGATTAACTACGCCAGGATAGCGGGATCTCGTCCGGATCTTGTTTCACGCTGTCGCGGACCACGCCGTCGCAGTCAGGCACCGCACTGCACCAGGACAGCGGGATCTCGTCGAGAAACGCTGGGATTAACTACCTAGGTTTTAACAATAGATTTTTTTTCTTTTTCATATTGAAATATTTTCCAATGAAAATCAATCTTTTTCAATGTCACTTAAACTAATTTGGGACGGGTGGAGTACTTTCTTTGAACCTATTTAGCATTGTGGTTGAGGAATATAAATATCTTATTTCTAACCACAAGATGGAACCATAAACTTTCCAAGATCAACACTGAAAACCTATGCCTAGGTCAAGCTTGTTGTCATTTTATTTTTATTTTTGGCTAAAACACAATGTAACATTCGGAATGTATTTCTAATTTGAAAGAATAGATATCAAGAGATCATACCTGAAGAAATAGGCGATGGAGAAAATCTTTTTCAGTGTTGGTAAAACTTGAAAATGCTTTAAAAAATTCCTTCAAAAATCAAAACAGAAACAAGCATCAAAATATAGTCATTTTTAAGGCTGAATCTAACTTAGAAAATATCTATTTCATAAGATGCAAAATATTAACATATTTACTGACTAGCAGTCAAACTCAGTCCATAAGATAATGCCAGGTGCTATCTCAAAAATGTGAAAGACAACAAAATCATTACTACATATAAAGCTAGCGTCAATGTTAATGTGTCATGGTTATCTTCTTAATGCATAAGAACCAAATCTGAACTAGTTACTTAAATCTAGTTAATCCAAAACCTTAGTATTGCTTTAATTCTTTTAAGTTAAATTTCAGAAAAAGCCAAGATGGGGCTTGAGCATTGTCCACTCATTAACTTAAATGCCAACAACTAGTTACTCAAATCAGCTGTTAGCATTTCTATTATGAAGTATTAATTGACGAAGTATCTTCTATCTACTACCTTAAAAACATAAAATTATAATGACATAGATATTCAGTTTTTCAGCTCAATCTTTCTACTGGCAACAATATGTAGAGTTACAAAGTTACATTTTATGTTCCCCCAGTAATTTTTTCACACAAGCCAAAATGAAAAGCATACATGAGAAGAGAAGAGAGAATGAAGGAGTGTACCTCCTTTGAACATGAAGTAAGCAAAGAACGGAGAGCAAACTTGAAGGACTTGTTCAAAGTGGAGAACCTAGATCCGATTGCAGTAGAAGGTGATGATGATGAAGACGATGCATTGGAACCAAGTACAGACATTTTCTCCATTGTCTAAAAAACAATAACTGCGAAAAATGATCACGGACACAACAGAACGGAAATTAAAACAGAAAATGGAAGGTGAAGCTCAATCACGCTCACCACATGCGGTTTAAGTATCTGAAGCAAAGATGTTAGCAACAATTACCTAAACAAGCTCTTCTAAAGTTATTCAGTCTTTCTTTGAAGTAATGAATTCACGTTTCTCCTAAGTTGCAATAATGTAGCAACATGAAAGTTATAGCATAGTAAATTTCAGAAATCAATATTACATATGAGCTAGGTAAAAAGGGAATGAGGAAATGGAAATAGGTTAAAAAGTTAAAAGCACTTGACAATTGACAGAAATTTAAATGAATGATAAAAAAATTTCACAGACTTAGTGTCAAGGATCTAATCGTTAAGTTATGTACCCTATTCCGAAATTATCTGGGAGCACATTTAAGTTTTTTGAATTACCGTTACAAATACCTACTTGAAGAGTTAGATTTAACACAATAATAATTAGTAATTCTACATTGTCAATTGCGCAATCGGAATCGCGGTGCAGAGGGTAGCTCTGCTGCGACGCAATTTTATGATGCATTTTACAGGGGTGGTTGTTGCGACCGCAAATCACGCTGGAATCATATCCTCGCATGCGCACCAGAAAGGGGAAGGAAAATAAATAAATTAAAAATTAAAAAAAAAATTTTAAAAAAAAAAAAAAAAAGGAAAACCTGAACTTTGTGACTGTGTTATGGACGTGTTCGTTCCTCCGTTTTGGGGGCAGTTGATTGAGTTGAGTGCACACTCCAAGTTGTTTTTTAAACAACGGACAAAGCGGCAGTACTTAGATTTTGATTTGATTTGATTTGGAAAATTTCACCGTGCATCATTCGTATTGTATTTTACCTGCACGCTTGGAAAATTATACTCCTCCCCCTGTAATCTCATGAAATAATATTTCTGCCATCAAATAAATATTAAAAGTTTTTATTTTCCCTCACTATATCATTTCTTTTCGTACATGAGTGCATGTCAAAAAAAAGTTTCCGAATTTTTTTTTAACTTTTCCGATAAATAAATTACACTCCAAATTATTTTTTTCAAATTTTTCTGTACAAAAATTGTACTATGAAATTTAAAAATAATTTTTTTTCAAAAAAAATAGTCTATATCAAAAAATTTTAAAACAAATTTTGCGATACATCATATTCCGTAAAATTTAAAACTCCAATTTTTTTAACAATTTAAAAAAAATAATGTGTGCCAAATAACTTTTTTAGTATACAACTTATTCTAGAAAACTAGAAACTCCAAAATTTTCAAGTTTGAGTTTTTAAAATAATTAAAAAAATTCAAGCATAAAGTCTACATTTTATAAAAATTGTAGGGTATAAGTATAACAATAGAGGTATAGAGTAAGATTTCGAAAATTTGACTTCGTACCCCTACATTTGTACTTGTACCCCAAAACGTTGTGAAAAGACCATAATACCCTTATATATAATAAAAGCTGCAGTAATTTTTCATTTCCTCACTTTCACATTTCCGGTACATAAGAAGTAAATCAATATTTTCCATTTTACCAAAAAACCTTTTTCAAGAATTCCGGTACATAGCATATTACCGGAAATGTTTAAAAAAGTGTTTCGGAAGTTACCGGAAATCATTTTTCAGGTTCTCCAGAAATTTTGTACTACCGGAATTGTTAAATAAAGTGTTACGGAAGTTACCGGAAATGTTTTTTTAAGTTCTCCGGAAAGTATTCAATACCGGAAACCTTGTATGTGACGTTTCCAGAAGTTTCCGGAAACCTTCACAAACAAGTTTTCCGGTAATTTGGTTTTTTTTTTTTAATTAATTTTTTTTTATTTTTTTTATTATGTTGTTAGTATTTATTTAATTTATCTGATTTTGTTTTTTTGTTTTTTTTTTCAGTGGGTAGGGCTAGAGCTAAAGATGGTAAAGTGATTGCAAGACCGCATGATTTTGAAGGTTCATCATCTATGTACGCTGGTCCTGATAGAGTTCATCCGACTGCCTCGCGTAGAAGGCGGCGATTTATGATTGAAGATGATAGTATGGAGGACCAGGTTGATATCTCTATTGCTGAGGAGGTTCAGGCAGTACATGATGCGGTACCTCAGGAGCATCAGGTGCATGAGAATGTACCTATACAGGAGGAGGCTGAGGAGGAGGAGGAGGAGGTACCTGTACTGGCCGAGGCACCTGTGCTGACTCGGTTTCCTTGAGGGTCGGATGATCTGTCGGTCCTTAGTCAATACCGGCATCATGTGTCGGCGAGACTCTGGTTTGGCGAAGTAAGTTAAATTAATTATTATTTATGTTATATAGTTAATTATTAATTATGTTATATATTTAAATAAATTTAAATTAATTATTATTTATGATATATATTTAAATAAAGTTAAATTAGTATATATTTAATTAAATTTAAATTAATTATTATTTATGTTATATAGTAAATTAACATTAAATTAATAATTATTTATGTTATAAATTTAATTAAATTTAAAATAATTATTATTTATGTTATATAGTTAATTAACGTTAAATTAATTATTATTTATAGTGTATTAAAGTTAATTATTATTTATATTATATATTTATGGTGCATTTTAATATTATATGCAGGAGCGACCAATGTTAAAAATTGTTGCACATGGAAAAAAATTGCAACAATTTACTCCACTCGTTCTCCCGCGAAGTATAGAGACGTGGGTGAATGTATCTGGGTTAGGACCACTCCAGTGGGGGAGTCTGAAGTTGATTGACAACAGCTTGATTTCTGCTTTTGTGGAAAAATGGCACCCAGAGACATCGTCATTTCACATGTCTTTTGGTGAAATGACGATAACTTTGGACGAAGTTGCCAATTTGTTAGGCATTCCTATTCGGGGTGAGTTCTACACTCCACCAGCTGACATAGATAGAGTATCGGCATGTAATCTTGCCGTTACTTTGTTAGGTGTGCCTCCTGAAGAGATATGGGAGGAAACTAAAAAAACCAGGGGTGCACACTACAGGCTGGATTAGCTAAAAGATGTGTTCAGAAGGCAGTGTCAGGCCGAACGATTTGATTGTGCAACACGGGCGTATTTGCTGAATCTGATAGGGAGTACTATCTTGGCAGATAAGAGTCATACACTGGTCGATGCGAAGTACCTTCCTATGTTCAGAGATTTAGATGGTATCGGTAGATACGCTTGGGGTAGTGCTGCACTAGTAGTTCTGTATGAGTACCTCTCTGATGCTAGCTGTTACTCGTTGTGTTCCCCATATGCATTACTCGATTTGTCCATGCTTCAACAAACCTTTCTTTATGAGGAGTCAGCCAAGTGTCTTTGACATAGTCAACAAACTCTTTATTGTCGACACATGATTGCTCAAACTTTTGCAAACGCATTATATACTCTTTTTCATCACTGCAATACATAATGTCGTTCCACATATGCAATACCAGCTCTTGTCTATCTTTTAAGACATATTGACTGCATTTTGCTCCAACATTTTTGTCGATATGAAATCGACAAAGCAAATTAACAGCATGTGGAAATACAACATGAACTGCATTCATCAATGCAAGATCTGTCTGTCACAATTACTTTAGGAAATTTGTTTTGTGTGACAAACAGTTCTTTTAGTCTCTCTAATGCCCAACAAAAGTTTTCTTCCCGCTCACATTCCAAATAACCAAATCCAACTACAAATGTCATCTCTGTTGATGTCATACCAACAATTTCAAGTAATGGCATCCTGTATTTATTGGTTTTGTAGGTACTGTCCATAATCAACACAATCGGAAACAAATTCAACAACTTCACTGAATCTGGATGCGCCCAAAAAATATCTCTCATAACATCTGCGTCTTCACGCTTTCTATTCCAAGACACATATTTTGCATCCTCAATTAATTTGAATAAATGTTGCATCTCTGTTCTATTACCTCTCACGTGCAATCGAATCGTACTCCTCTGTTTATATACTTGTGAGATCTTAGTAACATTATTCTTATCTCGATCTTGCAATGATAGTAATATGTGTCTCGGTGCAACATTATATTTTGTTAACTCATTAACATGCTTTTTTTCTTCTTCATCTAAGCGTCCAACAAATGCGTGCCCCTCCAAAGTATCAGGTAATTCATGGTTGTGAGGTCCACAAATTACTTTAATTGTCCATCCTGAACCATCTTTTAATGGTTTTGATTTAAGCTTGAAAGGACAATCACACTTTTTTTGTTGAATTTCAAGTTGAACTATCAGCAGATTTGTATTTTCCTCCTTTGTCACAACCAAATATTATTTTATTTCTCCTCCCTCTCTCTCATGTCTCTATATCCGATCTTTTGATGATAACAGTAACTTTATTTTTTATACCAATTTCTTTTTCCCATTTCACAACAGCATCCCTTGTATCAAATATCTGAAATAAAATATTTAATAAATTATAATTAATCACAATAATTTAATTTTACAATTTTAATATTAAATATAATTAATATACCTGAACTGTGTCAAAAGTGTCTGTAGTATCGACGCATGTTTTATTCAATATTAACAGGGGTTTATCCATACCTGTAAACATTTAAAAAATTAATAAAAATTAATTTTTTTTTTTAATTTCTGTAGCGGAAAACTTGTCACTGAAGTTTTCCGGTTCGTTGGTTCTGTACCGGAAAAGTTGGAAAAACATTTCCGGAACCATTTTTTTTTCTTCTGTACCGGAACACTTTTTTTAACTTTTCCGGAAAAAAACCTTCTATACTGGAACACTTTTTAAAAGTTTTCCGGTAACACCCTATGTACCGGAAATCTTTTTTCAAGTTTTCCGGTAACACCCTATGTACCGAAAATCTTGTTTTAAGTTTTCCGGAACCGTCTTCTGTACCGGAATTCTTCAAAAAAAAGTGTTCCGGAAACTACCGGAAAACTTATTCTTACCGGAAATCTTTTTTTACAGTTCCGGAAACGGTCGAATGGTAAAAAGTGAAGTTGAATGTGAATTTTGGAAAAAAGTAAAAAAAAAATTTGAGGGTATTTTTGATATTTTTGAAAAATTGTGGGGGTACGGGGTCAATTTTTCTAAGATTTCCTTTGATTTGGTGTAGCTGCTGACTTTAGTGAATATTGGGCCTAGCGGTTTGGGCTTGGGATTCTATTCCCATTTGGAGGAAGGAAATTTTGTCTTATACCCTATTAAAATCTTATCCTACAAATATGATGAATCAGCATATTTATCTTCATCTAAATATTAAAAGTTGTCATTTTTATTTGCAATATCATTTTTGTGTTTCGGTATATAAGCGAGTGTCAATATCTTTTTACTGAATTTTTTTTCTTCAAGTTTTTCTGTAGAAATATTTTTCCCTTAAAATTAATTTGAAGTTTTCTGCAACTGCCGGAAAACTTTTTTAAAGTTTTCTAGTACAAAAAAATTTATTTGAAGATTTTCAGAACTATCGGAAATTTGTTTTTTAAGATTTCATGAACACGCCTCGTTATCAAAAAACTTAAAAAAAAAGTTTCTGGAAATTAAGAAAAATCTAAAACTACACATTTTTTATATACACCTTTTCAATTTTCTGTACTGAAAAACTCTTTTAAAAATTTCCAATACACATTTTTTCAACCTTCTGTGCAGAAAATCTTGTAAGTTTTTTTTCGGTAGTTTCTAAAATTCTTTTATTTACTGAAAAACTTGGATTGATTTGTTTAGAAATGTTTGAATGGTAAAAAAATGGTGAATTTGAGTTTATAAAATAAAAATAAAAAATTAAGGGTAAATTTGGCATCTTTAAAAATATTGTGTGGTATAAATATAATAGTTGGAGTACTGGGCAAAATTTCCATGGAGGAATCCTAACACCTAGTCTTCTAACTCCTATAAATCTATTAAGATTACAAAATAAATTTTTTATTGTTTAATTAAAAATAAAATTTTCGTCTTTCTGATTTTTCTTTTTAAAATAGAAAATACCATTTATTGAAAAGTTGAAATATTTGGAACAATTTTTATTATATTTTTAGTCCATACAAATATGGGTCATATTGATTTTAGTACCTATAAAATAATATTTTAATTTAAACTTTTACAATTTAAAATAAAAAATAAAACAGTCTTTCATAAATTTTTATAATAAAAAAGTGAAGTGGCTAATTTTCGCTGAAATGGCATATTATTGATGTTGATTGAG
>JBBPBP010000004.1:15894682-15908024 GCA_037974735.1 Cicer chorassanicum
GGTGAAAATATAGCATATTATTCTCTCATTTTATGTAATATTAATATAATACAAATTATGAGAAGAATATTATATATGATATTATACATAAATTTGTTAAATTTTAAATTGTATTACACATCGATTTTTTTATATTTATCAAATTATAAGACAAATGATTATATTTGAATATGATATTATTCTAAAAATATCATTACGTATAAATTATTATATAATATTTTATATATATTGTTATCAAACAAAGTATATTATTAATATATGAGTAACTAATATTGAATTTTATTGTAAAAGAAAAACTAATGATGGATTTTATTGTAATTATTGAATCTAAAATTATTAGATTTTATTTGACTATATTAAGTTTGTAGATTTTATGACAATAAATTTCCATTACAATATTTTTAAACTAATTTTGAATATTTTAATTATTATTATTATTATTTTAATTAAAATTGAAAATGGAGAAAAGGAGAATTGACCGAGAATTGGATGAATGTGAGGGTGCTACTTAGAAAATAATAAATAACTACACGTGCAATGCACATATCAATTATGGTGGATTTTTAGTATACACGATACACTTTTCTAATGAAAACAAACAATTTGTATAACATGTATATAGTGAAAAAGGTTCAAAAATACCATAATTACCTATTATTCGAATGTTTATTTACATATACCATGATTTTCGTTAACACTTTTTATACATGATGTAAGAAGTTTTGTTGGATTTTATGATCAATTATCTATCAATTAATTTAAAATATAGAGTTTGTGATCTTTACTGTATAATTGTGCCTTTATTTTACAATAATTTAATGATCTTTTATGACTGATGAAACATTCTTATATTGATTATTGAACAACAATTTATAAATTGAATTAAGTTGCCACTGAGAATTCTATAAATAGACATCATAACTAAATTACCTTAAAAGAAATGTCAAATACATTTTATTCTCCTTTAAGTTTGAGGTTTGTACTAAAATAGTTCTTTTAGTTTTTTCTTTTTACCAAATTAATTATATATATTTATAGTTGTTTACACCGTTAGCCTTTTAAGGAAATTTTACAAGTTAATGTAGCCGTAAAACACATTACATAGCACAAAATGTTGCATTTTGTCCTCCAAATGTCATAAATTAATCTTGTATGGTTATAAATTCATCTTCTCCATATTAATACGTGAAGATGACATGAATCCTGATTGCTAGTGTTAATCAAAGTTAGTGGTCAAAACTATAATGAAAATTAGCCCCAATAGAGAGTGAAAATTTTGGGAGTGTCAAGTATTGGTGGTAAGTAACTATTTTGTATCTTATCATTATCATTGATATATATCAGCTGCAATCTCCCTTTATCTATTCATAGTTTGAATTTTTTGTTTGTTTGTTTAGGCTTCTCAAGTTGAAGTTGAGTGCAATTTTTTCAAATGGTGTTCAAACAAAAGAAATACAAATACAAAGTGTGGAGACTCAATGTGTAGAATATGCTAAGAAAGGTAGAAAAATTATCACAATGACAGAAATTTAACTAAGATGACGAGCGAAAAATAAAATAAAAAAATAATATGATGAAGATTGTTGTTTTAGCTTGTTTGTTGCTAGCTATATAACTTGTGTCATCATGATGATAAGTTTGGTCATTAATAGTCTAAAGTGTATCAAATTTAATGTTTATGATTTGAGTTTATGTAATGTATTGTGTTACAATAAAAAAAAAAGTAATGTATTTTTTCAAATGAATGTAATGGAGTTTATTGAAGTTAATGTAATTGGTTTGTTGAAGTTAATGTAATGGAGTTTGTTGAGATGAATGTATTATTGTCATTCAAAATAACCAAACCAAATATAATCAAATGTTGTTGAAACAAAATAACCAAATATAATTTTACTGAACCAAATATAATCAAATGTTGTTCAACCAAATATAATTCTTAGTTAATTGACACAATCAACTATAATTCTTATTGAATCAAGTATTGCAATTCAAAATAATCATACCAAGTGTTACGAAATTATCAAAGTATTACATACAAAAGTAAAATCAAAACAAGATAACAATCAATAGATTTTCAAAACAATTTATCACAAAAAAGATTCTACAATAGAACATATAAACCTATGAGTAATATGGGGAAATAATAAATTTAGTATTAACTAACCTTAAATTAAGAAAGGAAGTGTAAAAAGTGAGTTTTCGTCCAACAATTGCAAACCCTAGTCATTTATTATTTGAATTTTTTTCCCCATTTTGTTCATTTCTCTACTATGAAATGAACCCTAAATTCAAAATACAACTAGGGAGAAGACGTGTTATGCCATTGGAGGACAAAATACATTGTTTTGTGCTATGTCATGTGACTAACGGGCGCTCTCTTCTATGAAATGGACCCTAAATCCGAAGCACAATTGAGGAGAAGACATATTATGTCCATTGAAGGACAAAACATATTGTTTGGTGCCATATCATGTATCTAACATACACATCAACTTTTTTGTGACAGGATTTCATTAAAAGGATAACAGCGTAAACAAGTACAAATATAAATGACTAATTTGGTACAAACACTAAAAGGTCAATTTTGTTACAAACTTTAAGTTGGTCAATTTTGTTACAAACTTTAAGTTGGTCAATTTTGTTACAAACTTCAAACTTAAAGGATCACATAATGTTTTTGGCCTAAAAGAAACTAATTTAACTCTTCAAGAAAATTCAATTATACAGTCTTCCATCTAAGGAAAAAAATACTCTATCTATGTTTGGCACGTAGAATGTTTCACCACCTTTTATATTTCCCTGAACACAATAGATGAGTACCGATAAATAAATGGAACCTAGCCTCTGTCTATTGACTCTGCCATAATGCTATAAGTTTCTTTTCTAAGTGACTGATTTCTAAATTGAGAATATTACAGCCAATACAATTTTTAAATGGTTAGAGCTACTCATGTTTTATACATATCGTTTGAAGATTACATATACAAAAATACTCAAATTTGTACTTCAAGCCATGTTTTAAATCAAGTTTACTTCTATAACAAAAAAAAATCAAGTTTATTTTCAAATGACTTGTATTTACAACTTTTACCACCGCATAGAAATATTATTTGATGTTTTTTCGTGATAACCTCATAGAAAAATACTTCTATTGGACAAAAACAAAATATGACAACCAAGCAAGTTGATTTATCAATTTATAATAAAATGCTATGAAAATTATGATTTTGATATGCTTATTTCTTAGTCATCAAATCAATGATTATATCTTTGGATCTTGCGGAAACTACAACATTTAGTTTTAGTGTTAAAGTTTGATTCAAAAAACACAAATTTATTGAAACTACACTAAGTAACTTTAAACATTGCAACAAAATCTCACCACGAATCTCCATTTGAAAGCATATAATGGACAATAAAAAACATAATTTATAACCGCTAATTTGTAATACCGCAATACATTGTGTCCAAACATAATACCCACCAACACTCGTAAGATTAAGGGAGACTAAAAAATACACATAATATTTAGTCTTCAATACCTAAAACGAAAACAATGCAAAATGAAGAGATTTTGTTGTCCGATACAATTCATTAGATACTCACCTTTAGTCCCTAGTAGTAGCAAAAAAATAAAAATAAATCAAATAGGAAGAATAAACTAATAGAAAATTAAATGCAAATGGCGATTTGCAGATACAAACTGACATAAAGAAAAAATTGCAAGGAGGACTATGGCTCAAAAGAAACAAGCGAAATTCATAACAAAATAACCTTTTGCTATAGAAGCATCACACCAATATATTTTCTATTCCTAAAACAAAAGTGGTGTGATAAAAGTTCACTGGTCAATTAATGCTTTGTTAAGGGGGGAGTGACAATTGATGTTGTTGTGGGTGGTTATAGTTTGACTCTCAGATTTTAATAAGCGATATAGCATAGTCAATATAAAAAAACTTGAAAAGGTTTTTCGGGGATGAAGATATAAACTGTCTTTTTAAGCAAGACAACTATACTATTAGTCATCTAAAAGTTATTGTCTTGAATCTATAAAAATTATGTTATATGGTGTTGTTTTGAATCTCTCAAAAAGACTCCCTTAGTCTCTCAGAAGGTATTATAATTATAGTGTTGTCTTGAATCTCTTAAAATGATGTTATTAAGTGTTGCCTTCAATCTCTTAAAAGGTGTAATTGAATCTCTCAAATTATGTTGTTTTGGGTCACAATTAATGGTGTGAGTGGTTAGAGTTTGATTCTCAAATTTTGATAAGTCATTATCTATATAAGAAAACCGGAAAAGGTTTTCGATAGATGAAAATATAAAATGTCTTTCTAAGCAAGACAATCACAACAATAATCATCTTAAAGGTATTTTCTTGAATCTCTCCAAAATGAGCTATAAGGTATTATCTTGAATCTCTAAAAAATATGTCATTGAATCTCTCAATATGTGTTATAATTTTAGTTTTGCGTTGAATCTATCAAAAAGATGTTATAATGTGTTGTATTGAATCTCTCAAAAGGAGTTGTAAGCGGTAAAACATTATTAATATAAAAAATCGGGAAAAGGTTATTGGGAGATGAAAGTATTAATTATCTTTCTAAGTAAGACAACTACAAAATTAGTCATCTAAAATATGTTGCCTTGAATCTCTAAAAGATGTACTATAAGGTGTTGCCTTGAATCTCTCAAAAAACTGCAATTGAATTGAAGTAACAATGTCGATTGCAAGGAAGGAGGTTTGAATTGTAATTGTCCCTTTTTTTTAAAATTCCTATTAAAACTTATAATATTTAACTCAAGATTGATCTTGGTTATAAACGAAGAACGTTATTGGTTAGTGAAAACACACAATTTTAACTTATCTATATAAAATATGATTAGAAGATAAAAAGTAAATAGAGATAAGGGAAGAGATATCACACGAAGATATATCATGATTCACCCAACACAGGTTACGTTCAGTCATAGCAATTGTGAGATTTTCCACCAAGTGCTCAAAGTAAGATCGTTCTTGGTTTTCACACAGCTTTTACAAATCAATCTTGATCTGTTACAAAGTACTACCTTTCTACTTATAAAGGATTTCCACAGGTTACCTTTCAACCTTCAGAAATGATTTTTACACATTACCTTTTAAACATAAAAGGATTTTTACAAATTACTCAAACTATTTCAACAATATAGTCTTGAGTTTACAAAGTGATGATTTGAAGAGATTGCTAGAATCTGAGTATGCTCAACTCGTGTTTGAGATTAGATTCTAGAATTTAGAACTCAGTAAAACTGATTTTAATATCAAGTTAAGATGAGATTCTAGAAGTTGAAGATGCAATTTCAGTTTGTAATAATATTTATAAGTAACAAACAAAAAACCTAAAAAAATGCAAAGGAATATGAAATGAGATGAGTTACCAAGAATAATTTAAAGAACTAAGAAATAGTGTTTTTAAGAACATTTAGAACTACAAAAGAAAGCTTAAAAATTAAAATGCAAATGAAGATGGAGAAGTTGAGTTACGTTTTTTGTGGTGGAGGCTTAGAAAAAATTAAAGACCAAACAAATATCATTTTTAATAACATTTAGAAGTACAAACAAAAAACCTAAAAAAATGCAAAGGAATATGAAGAAGGTGGGTTACCAAGAATAATTTAAAGAACTAAGAAATAATATTTTTAAGAACATTTAGAACTACAAAAATAAAATGCAAAAAAAGATGAAGAAGTTGAGTTACGTTTTTTGTGGTGGAGGCTTAGAAAAAATTAAAGACCAAACAAATATCATTTTTAATAACATTTAGAAGTACAAACAAAAAACCTAAAAAAATGCAAAGGAATATGAAGAAAGTGGGTTACCAAGAATAATTTAAAGAACTAAGAAATAGTGTTTTTAAGAACATTTAGAACCACAAAAAACCCTAAAAAATAAAATGCAAAAGAGGATGAAGAAGTTGGGTTACGTTTTTTTGTCGTGGAGGCTTAGAAAAAATTAAAGACAAAACTATTAGCATTTAGAAGTACAAATAAAAAACCAAAAAAATGTAAAGAAATATGAAAAAGATGGGTTACCTTTTTAGTGGTGGTGGTTGAATCTCTTGTAGTCTATTTGAAAAACGAAAGAGAGATAACATATGCAAATATCCATAAAAGGAAGAACTAAAAATTAGAATGGGTTTGTAGGAGGAAGTGACAAACCTTGACCAGACTTGTATCACAGATTGTGGCAACCCCTTCTTTATGTTGTTCCATTTGCGATTTTCTTCTTCTTGAATCTGTTTGATTTTCTTCTCCGTGAATCTGTTTGATTTTCTTTTCTGTGAATCTGTTTGATTTACTTCTCCTTGACCTTCATAGGATAGTGAAGAGTCTGATTTTTGCAAAAATGTTGGAGTGTTGCAGTGTGTAAACCAGAAATATTTCAAAATGACAACAATGTCCCAAAAATATTTTAATAAGTAACGAAAAATAAAAACAAAAGGAAGGATGATAATGTATTTTTGTATGATTTGAAATAAAAAGTTGTGTATGTGTAGAAAGCTAGAATAATTTACAATTGTGACCTTAAATTTTTTGCAAAGGTTAAATTTATGAAGGATAAAATTGTATTTTTGGTATAGTTGAGAATTCTTATAGTGTATTGTACATTATTCACAACCATATATTGTAAGATATATTACTTTTATATCATTTTTTCATTCAAAACTCTCAATTATATTCAATATTAAAATTTATATACCGTTCTACTTTTTTCATCTCCAATGCAAGGCGGAGATGCGACTACTAAGTGATATATATTTTTTAATAGAATGTTGCATCATAGGGATGCAACCATCTATTATCATTTATTTATTTTTATAACAAATGATTAATTGTTAATTTAATAAATAAAAAAATAAAAAATAAAATTAAAAAAGTCAAATTATATTAATAAAATAAAACAAAATGCATTTAATGAAAAAAATACATTAAAGTTAACGCGGTTGAGTAAATGTGCCAAAATAAATATCGTGTATCATTTTAACAAATCCCTCATATTTAGCAACCTACTGCAAATAAATTAACAAATGCATTCTATTTTGTTAACAACTCCCTCTTATTTTTTTTTGTCTGAATCTAATAAATAAAAAATAATAAAAATAGGAGAGAGTTGTTAATTTATCTGCAATGACCGTAAATTAGGAGAGAGTTGTTAAAATAATGAAGTATGTTATTTGTTTAGACACATCTAATCAACTGGGTTACTTTGATGTATTTTTTTCCATTAAGTGTATTTTTTATTTTATTGATATAATTTGGTTTTTTTAATTATTTTTTATTTATTAAATTAACAATTAATCATTTGTTATGAAAAAAATGGCAATAGATGGTCGTGTACTTGGGGATGCGACCTCCTATTAGAGAAAAAACAAATATCCTTCAAGTGGTCGCAACCCCACCTTGCTATCGGAAGATAAAAACAAATTAAGGCATGATATTTAAATTTCAATGTAGTGTATAATGGATATTTTTGAATAAAAAGGAGATATAAAAGAAATTCAACCTATATTATAACATTATGTATAATCAATGAAAATATTTTATTTTTCTTGTCACTTCACATAGGTTAAGTTTTGGCAAAACCGGTCTCGGAAGTATAACTTATATGTTAGCTGCAGAGAGATTTGATATACTGAAGTGTAGGTTCGAACTGAAAATCACTTCTTCTCTATAATTAGTATGTGTGGATTTCATAGATAGACCCTCTAAAAACAAAAACAAAAAAAGTTTTGACTAAAGTGTGTGATCATTTTTATACATAAAATTATTTTTAAACAAAAAATCTAAATTTTGTAGTATTTTAAACATGTTTGTAAAAAACATTTAAATTTTTTAATTTTATCAGATAATTAAACAAGTTTCATTTAAATACAGACTAAAACTATTTGTTGGATATTTTTGTAGAAACTAAAACTAATATTTTATTTTATAGAGACTATACATATATTTAACTCTAAAATTAAATAAATATTTATTTTTATATTATTTTATATTTTCAACGGTTAAATTTATCAAATATATTAATTTTAATCGAAACTAATTTTTCATCTATAAGAGACTATCTATTAGCTATAAGCTAGCTTCTTAGCTATCTATCTTATAGTTTAGTTTTATCAAATAGATCATTTCATAAGTTTTATTTAATAAAAAATTAAATATTGAAAATTGTAGAACTTGTAAATTCTATTATAAGTGTTCACTAAAATCAAATGTTTTCTTTGACTTATACCGACGTATTATCATGGAACTCTAACTTTTTTCATATACAAAAATATAAGCTTATGAACTTGATTATTTAATTTAATAGTATTTGATTTTATGTATAAAAATAAAAATTTATTATATATGATAAAATATAAATTCAAAATTTTAATGAAAGATGTACTGTTAAATAATAAGTATTATTTGTCAAAAACTAATAATAAGGATTACATTTACACACATACTCCCTCCATACTCCGCCCACAAATATAAACCAAAATTAATAAAAAAAAATGTTTAGTCCAATTTTGATAAATAATAGCAGGTTAACGGCTAACAAATATACTAACAAAAACACTTTCTTCTTTAGGAATACTATTTTGGTCTCAACCATCCAGTCCATCTAGTCTTTAGGAGAAATAGACCTTATTATTCTAAAATTTAATTGAGAAGATAAATAAATTTTAACAAATGATTATTTTAATTGAACATGAACTTGGACAACAAATATGTTAGCTGATAACCGATAACAAATATCTTGTTAAGAGAAGTTGAAGTCATTTTTGAATTTAATATTTTTATAATTTTACTGTTATATGTAAAGTACAAAATTCAAAAGAGCATTAAAATAAACAAAAATTTGAAAACTGAACCAAAAAATTTCAGAAAATAGACTTAAAAATAGAATATATACATTAAAAAGAATTTGCGAAATAGAAAACGATGTTATTAAATAAATAAATAAAAAGATCAATTTTATACCTTGTTATATTCTCAGCCAATATTACAATTCCATTAATACATTTGGATCATTAGTCTCTCATACTCTAATATCTTCTCATAGTTTCCGACTTGCCTTCTTTCTTATTCTTTTGAGTGTGTTTTCCCTATTACACTTTTATTGTTTGTCTTTAAATTCCATTTAGTTTTTTTTTCGACAAAAGAATCTATTTAGTTTTGTCATCGAGTATTTTGCCCTGTAAGATATATCATTGCTTTTTAGTTTTTACTCACATTTGCATAGAGGTTTGTCTATTCTAAATTTTAGCCGTTTCCGATTTCATGCATATAAGAACTTAAAAATAAGGCTCAAAAAGTGGGAAAAAACCAAGAGTCCAAGAGTGCATGCTATACAAAAATGAATTTCGAGTTCAAAACACAAGTGTACATATTTTTACATACACACTTCTTCAATGTAATATTTATATTTGCGTACCCTTATGGCACATCTCACTAAGTTCCATGATTAATTTGATGCTAAGTTGAAAATGAGACTACAACATTGTGCCTTTTCTCAAGGAGATGATAGTGGTTATGAAACCAATGATGGAAAGGAGGTATGGAAACTACATCCCCCATCAACAGTTTAAACACAGAAATATAGAAAGTGAAATTGCAATTGATTCTTGTGAATATTGTTCAAGTGAGAACATGCCAAATAAAAGTTAGTATACTCTGTAAAAACAATTATCTTCATTTTCAATTTTTTTAATATTAATTTTACTTATTAATTAAGAGATAAGACACATTTTACGTGAACAATTGTCTATATTATTTAAAATAATTAAAATATCAAAAAATAATTTTTATTATTTTCAAAAAATACATTTTCATTTATCTAGCATTTTATACTCCCTCTGCAACAATAGTTCACTTCAAAAGTATCTAATCAAAGTAAAATTAACACATTATAAAAAAAAATGAGAACATCAAATGTATTTTTTGAATGATGTGATCATGATCATGAAGAAAGTTATTCAAAAAACCTAAATTAGCATATGCCCACATTCCTTGGTACTACTATCAATAGCCCTTGTATGATTAATAAAAAGCTAACAACCTCACATGAAAGGAATAAAAAATCCTTACATACCCATAATTTCCTTTCTAGTTTTAAATATTAGTCATGTTTCAGCACAAACATATACACTCTCCACCTTAGTCAGGTCCAGTCATGCATATTTAACAAAATATCCCTGGACTTTAAAAGTAGCATATACTAGATAACATTGAGTATCAAAATGCTGCAGAGAAGATATAGCAGATGAAACAAAAATCATTTCCTGTCTAAAAAAATTTGCACATTACAATGGCAAAAGCATGACAGGACAAGGAATGAACTCAGCAAGCAAATTTGCATCTATATGCTTTGTATGAATTGCTTCCATGCTAATAACTACCAAATCCAAGTTAAGGTCATCGGCCACATCGCCGATAATTGCCGTTGGCTTGCTCCCGTCACCAAGCCGCTCAAGCAAGTTATAGTCCTTCAATCCACCTGTATTTTTCAACATTAAATACAAAACATGATGAAGGGACAAGTAATGATTGATAACAATTAAATCGGATCTTATCATTGCTAACATTGTCGGTGCATTTGATTAACTACAAAATGAAGGACTTGATTGCACAAAAACAAGTGTTTGATCTTTTATTCGAAAAATGATCATGGGATAAGCCAAAGTAAAAGACGAAGCACAAGACAAAACTCTCAAAAGTTGTTACTCATAAACTAGACCATCCTTAAAACATGAAAAAAATACCCAAAATATTCTCTCTCTTCCAGTAACTTTCATCCCCAAGTCCCCCTTCTTACTCTCATCCCTCTTCCTAGATCCTCTTGTCTTTTGCCCTTCACTCCCTCAAGTCCCCTTCTTACCCAAGACAAGGTTATGCAATGACTCAATTGCTTGCATTGTGTTATTCTACTTGTGTTGTACATCAAATACATCTCATATGTCTCATTATGGCAGATATCAAATCCTATAATTCACTGTCGTAGATCCTTTTAGGCTCTTTAAATCATATTCATGCTTTTGACACAAATCTATAAGAGTACTTGAACTAAAATACACAACAAACTTACAATTCCAAAACATTCTAAGAGAATGCTCAAGCTCAGAAAGGATGCTGATGCACACCAAACGAGAAAACATATTATCGGTAATGTACCTTCAAAGGCCTCAACAAAAAAAGGATTCAGCTCCCCTAAAGTGAGTAATATCAACTACTGATCAATAAATCAAGGGTTGTGTAATACATAACAAATCGAGAGTATCTTGAAATATCAATCATTGATTTCTGTTCACTTTACTAGTTTACTCTCTACTCACTTTAGAAGAGCAAAGTCCACAACAACAGGGAAAAAACTCCAACAAATGATAGAGAAGAAAAAAGCTTTAAAGGAACACCTTCAGATAAATGCCAACGAATGCTGGATAGTTGAGTCTCATGCTCAGGCAGTGACTCCTTCTGCTGTTCATCAATAACTGCAAACCATATAAACAACATAAGGCAAAAATGTACGAAGGTTTTCCGATACAGCTTCATACAAGCACTCCCAATAAAAATTCATAACATCAACATTCACACACATACCTACAACTGTAATGTCAGCTCCATACTTTTTAGCTAAGGCAGTGGTAGTTGCTATAGCCTAAAAGAAAATAATAATAATAATAGCCACAACCACAATTCAGTGTTCAGTGGAAAATAAATGCACTAAATTGAGCCAAAGCAATGTTTTTTAAAACTAAACCAAACCAGACGGTTCAACTGGTTGAACCATAAACCACATTATGTCTGAATCAATAATTTGAAGTGTTGGGCCTCATTTTTGTCACATGCAGTTTAAAGCTGTTGATCCATAATCTGTAAGTCTAGCTGGTTCGGTTATTTAAATATTGAGTCAAAGTCTATTTTATTTTCAGTAAATAGCAACATCCCAGAATTTAATTTCACAGAACTATTAGGCAAACAATAAAAATTTCAACCTTATAAAAAATATTACATAGAATTAAAAAAAGCATTAGATAGAGAGAATGACCTGTTTTGTTCCTTCAGAGAGATAGGGATTTCTATCAGTAATAGGCAAAAGAAGATGCTTAAATTGTGTAAATGCATCACTAGCTACACTCACTTCAGGTTCCTTTGGTTTTGCCTTAACTGAATTCAGATACAACAAAACAAACCTAATTTTTCATCTTTTTAATATAGCAAGAGAAAAAAAATGAAAATGTAATGGACAAATTGCATGCTTAAAAAAGAAATAATTAATTAAATAAAGTTAATTTAATTTGATAGTTTTGATTACCGATTCTGCGGAGGGTTGGAAATAGAGAAGGGTTATTGTGAAGTGTGGAATTGGGGAGTTTAGAAGAGAAGTTGAATAATATGGGAGAGAGTTTTGGGGTGGGTTTTATTACAACTTGAAGCGGTGGAAGATAGTTAGTGAACGCCATAACCTGTTTTTCTTGCCGGAGAAGATGAAGATGTGTACTTAACTACTAAGTCCGGTGAGAAGTGAAGAACAAGATTCTAGTGAGTTCCACACAAAAAGAAATAGTGGAAATTTCCAATATTAGAAAATACGTAAATTGCACTTTTATTTTCCGCTTAGTTTTTTTTAGTTTTTATTTATTTATTTGGTCTTTTAAATTATCTCTGTTTGTAAAGTAATCTCTAGTTTATTTGTACAAAAACACTTTTTGAATATTTATCCGTTAAAAAAAATTACGCGTATCTTAAGTACTTAGGCGGTTTCTAACGGAAAATACATATTTCTTAATTGAAAAATACAAATCATCTATTTGTATTTTTTAATAATTAATTTTTATTAAAAATAAAAAATATTAAATAAAATTGTTAGGCTTCATCTTTTTTACTAATTTTTCTTAAAATTTTTGAATAATAATAATACAAACCATAGAAAAAAAACACTATATATAAGACTATCAAAATAAATTATTGCGACAAATTATTTCCCTTCTTCTACAAGTCAATTTTTTAGATGAATTTTGGAGAAAAGAAAGAGAAGGGTTTTTTGGCTAATAAAGGTTTATGAAAAGGAAAATGGATCTATAGTACGAGGGAAGAATAAAAAGATAAATATGAATTTGAAATTGAAGTGTATGGAAGCGAAAAAAAATTAGATGTTATGTTTAAGTTTGAATCCACAATTTTAATTGGTAAAAAAAATAAAATTAGATGAATAAAAATGGTTGGTAGTGAGTGATGTTCAATGTTTTTATTTTTTGTCACTTAATTTCAAGTTTGTTCCTTTTTTTTCTTTTCTTTTTTTTTTTTATTTATAATTTTTCAT